>CP125974.1:89779026-90157162 GCA_030063025.1 Avena longiglumis | reverse complement strand
TTTGTCATCCAGAAAAAACTATGCAAGTCTATGTCCCAATTGCTGAACACGGCGGAAGAAAAAACCAGGCTCCCCGTATATATGATCGACGTACCTACATGTAATGCCCCCAAAAAGCTAATCATACTGATGTGGGTCTTATTCATTTACTTGTTTATCAGGTGGTGTACAATTAAGTCTGGAAGTACGTACCATACTGATATGGGTCACCGATTGTTGCAGGGCCGGAGGAGAAGAGCACGATCACAAAGATCTGGGTGTAGGTGCCTTGCGGGAGTACTCGGCGACGAAGAGAGGGAGCCGACACAGCTGAGGATGAGAAGGCCTGACTTTGAGGGTCATGGCAAAATGGTCCAAAAAAGACCTCTTCACATGGCCAGGTTTATTGCTCGCCCAGTGTGTATATGTAAGGGCTCGTAGGAGTTGGAAGCTAGCATGTATTTGTAGCTAGCTTGGTCCAAGTTGCTTGATTCAACCAGGTGGCAAAGCTTCTATTTTGTGTTGCCAGCAATGTAGTCAAATCCTCATGGCTCCTGCCAGAACAAGAAAAGGAAGACATGGCCAATGTTGCCATCCGTCGATCGAGTTACCATTGAAGCGGGCTTGCTTGATGCTCGCCCAATCTCTTCTGTAGCCTGATGGGGTCGTCGTTGGCACAACACACCAGAACAAGTCTCCATTATATGAGCCCTAGAGAGCTCAAGCCCCAATCTCAGCTACAGAAGTGCCCCACACGAGTTACGCTCCAAGAAAAGAAGGAAATGAATGATATACGTACTAATTGGTTGAAACAATCAACCAATTAATACCCAAAACTTGATTTCTAGGATTTACGTCGTAGATACAGCGTCTGCCCAAACATAGTGCACAAAACATACAGGAGCAAGTATGTCTGCCCAAACATACAACGTTTTTTTTTTTAAGTTGTATTGTTTCTTTTCTTTGTAATAATCTTCATATTTTTAAATTTGCATATCTGTCTCTAAATAAACCTGTGTATTTACTATGTGATCATAGTGCACAAAAAACGGTGAGGGTGATGCCAAAATTCTCAGAATAGAAAAAAGCTTCCTAAAAAACCTCTGCATCTCATTATAGCTCAAGAGAGCCAGTTGTATTGCTCCTGCCCTATGTGTATATATGTAATATAAGGGCTCATAGGAGTTGGAAGCTAGATGGCTCCAAGTTGGTCTATTCAGCTAGGTGGCTAAGCTTGTAGCATGGATGTTCTCTCCTGCGTCGTCGTGCCGCCAAGCCGCGCCCCCGTGATTGGGCCCGCCTAGCCGTGCGAGCTCCACGACCACCTCCCCATGCGATCTCCCCCGTATGAGCTCCACGACGCTCGCCGTCCTTCGCTGCCTTGCACCGCCGGCCGCTACTGCCTAGCACCATAGAGGCCACATGCAGTGAAGCCAAGCAGGCATTGTCTGCACTTGCTGTGAAGCCGAGCAGGCATTGCTACGAGGGTTGGCGGGTGCTGCTGTTACTGGTCGTCGCCGAAGCTAAGGATGGAGCATGGCGGTGCTCGCCGGAGCGGCAAACTAAGGCCGCCAATGCTACCATGGGTATCTGCGTTGGCGCATTGCTACCATGAATATCTGTGTTTGCTACCATCGATCGATCGGCGCGAGAGAAAACGCCTCCGATCCACGCGGGTGTCCATGTTGTACGAGTAGGACGCGAGAGCGACGGAATTCCTCGCCGTACGTTTTTGAGAAACGGTCAATCACGCAGGCAGCGGCGCACGTATCAACGTGCATCGATCGATCACTTCTTCTTGGGAGGAAACAAGGATTTCGTCGGTACCATATGCATGCATGCATGATCCCTGCAAGCCGGAGACAATATAATACGATACAGCGTACTGTCGGTGGTGGATACGATCGAGCTCGGGCATGCTTCCTAGTACTAGTATACGCTTAAGACATCAAAGCATTGGATGCTAGTTAGGCGCTTCTAATTAATTAACTTCTATCTAGGACACGAGCTTGTAAAAGGGAGCAACAGTATAGAAGGTCTGCAAGAGTGTGGCGACCAATAGAATAACAGTGGCGACTAGGGAAATGAACACCCAAGGGTTCCTCAAGTAGGTTTGTATGAAGTTAGCTCGCCACCTATTCCATCTCTTCATGCAGTGGGCGTTCACCTGCCGCTGCACGTCGTGGAGCCTGCTGGACGGACTCATCACTCCTCCCTTGTTTAAAGTGTTGTTGAGGAGCTTCGCTACCTCCTCGTCGCTGCCCAGCCCACTCTCGATGATCATCTTAGACCTGAGCAGCGCCACATCCTTCGCCGAGCTGATCATGTTGTCCATGAAGATCACGTACGCCGTCACGTCGTTGCCAGCAGCGGGGTGCAGCCTTTCGAATGCCATCAGATTGAGGAACCTCTTCTCGGTCCCTTCGTCGACCCTAACCGCCGGCATGCTTAGCACGCCACCCTCGAAGTGGACGTCCAGGAGGCTATCAGTATCACTCACCTTGAAAATGATTCCTGCTTCATAGATCTCAATTGCGGGAGGCATGACATACGCTTTCGATCCTTTGCGGTCTTGGTGGTCATCATGGGTGAGGCTTTGGTGTAATATGTCCAGGGGGTGGAGCCCCGGGCGGTTAGTATCAACCATGCTGTGTCGGTGCCAGGGACATAGGGAAGCAAGCACCAACTTGCTGATCTCTTGAGGGTTCTGTACAACCAGTTGACATAGTTAGAGCAAATCGTGGATTCTGCTTTGTTATTTTGGAAACTTAATTGTGTTTTGGAAAAGTTTTGAGCGAGCACAACCCCATGAACTTTTTAGTTTTGTTTTGAAACTAAATTGCAAAAAACATTTACAAAAAAGAATGAGTGTAGCGCAAGGTTGTACTACTACTATACTATGTAACATAAAAATATTCAGATGGAAACTTATACTAGTAGCCTACAAATAACAAGTTGTAGCAAATGATATGAGAATATAAAGAAATTTTATCTTTTTATTTATCTAAAATAGCACAGCCTAGTAACCCCATTACATGTGACGTCTCAACTTTAGCACTTTTTTTTTTCTCAAAAAAGTTTTAGTGAAATTGAAAAACAGAAGAGAGGAAACAAATTACTGAATGTGTAGCGATACCTGGTATTTTTCCTGATCTAGAACGACTAGTAGCCTGTGGAGAAGAAGCAGAGGCAGCTGATTCTCCATGACCACCATGTCGGACTGAATATATAGCCACAAGTAGAGGTAGCCATACTGGCTAAAGACGGGGTCGTTGGGCGCGTAATCTTCGTGCACCTTCCCCCGCAGGGCGTCCATCCGCATGGCCTCTAGCAGGAAGCAGCCGTCGGTGACCATGAGCTCCACGAAGCGCTCGCGGTTCTCCGGCCCGCCGCGCCACTCGTCGCCGAGATCCTTATAGGCGTCTTGGAGCTGCTGCGTCACCTCCACCACGGCGGCGACGAACTGCCGCAGCGGCTTCCCGGAGCGCTTGACCAGGTGCACCACCGCCCGGCGCTTGTGCTCCTCCATGGGCTGAAGGTCGGGCTCGCCGTGGTGGAAGGGTCCCAGCGACACCAGCTCCGGCCGGTATGCCTTGCTGTTGTGCAGGTTCTTGATTCGCTCCGGCACCAGGTAGATGGAGTGCCTCTTCCACGGCGCCATCTCCGCCGCCGGGTCGATGACGCTGATTATCCTCTCCATCTCCATCACCCAGCTGCTAGAGCCCATGGATGGTGCATGCTCAATCAATACGTTGGACTTGTCCATTATGCTAAACTTTTTAAGATCGCCTTAACCAGCTTGCTTGTTTAATTGCTTATATATATACTACTATGAAAGAGAGGGAAGGAGATGGGGAGAGGGAGGTTGGACCGGAGACCGTCCAACCTCCCTCCATTCTAAAATATGAGACGTTTTAGTTTTTATGAGATGAATGTATGTAAACATTTTTTATAAGTAGATTCAATTCGAACCTATACTAGAAGATGTTTAGATACATACGTTTCACAAGAGATAAAACATCTTATATTTTAAAATGGAGGAAGTAGACGTGATCCATCAAGCTAGCTAGCTAGCTATAATGAGTGTCGTATACATGAACACTGATCACAGGTTGCGTAAGGACTACCAAAGATTTGAAAGGAGAGACACTTCATGGAACAGCTTGAATGTGTTAAAGCCTTAAAGGTTGTCTACTAAAGCTAGCTAGCAAAAGCTGGACACTCCATGCATGGAGTAGACAGTGAACTAGTCCGGAAACCTTTCGTAGATAGAAGGCAAAGAAAAAGAAAAGACCCGGCTGACCCGGTCAGGTGTCTTTGGTGCACTCTCACGCGCTTTAGGATATATCTAGTACATTTTTTCTTTTGATAAGAGCGCTTTACTAGTTATTTTTTAAAATTTTACACGTGGTCTCCGTATAACTAAAATGCACACAACCGCAAAGTAGTTCGATCAACAATCGTACAAAGAGCAGAAAGAGATGAAATACAATATATCATCTCATATTGAAAGACGTCTAAAGATATGGAGGATCGATCCTAAGATCATGATGCCATCCATGTCGGGTAAAAGTATCTCTCGTCGTATTCTCTAAGCGTGTACAAACATCCGTAAATAGGTCACCAGACTCCACATAATTTAGAGGTGATCATAAACGGAGCATAGCGGTGATGAATGAGGCACTGTAACGGGATTTTTTTTAATTCTTCTTTATTTTTTGTTTGTGTGTATTCGTATGGCCGCTAGAAAAATGCGTTGTTGCAGAGGATGGATGTAATTGATATCTTCTGTTTCTAAAAAAAAGCAGTGTATCAGTAGTTAATCTGTATAAGAGAAGAAGATTTGTTATTAAAAACTTTGTCATTTCTACATAGCCAAAGCGACTAAATCATGACAAACGCTCTCACTCTAATAACAATTATGTACTTGTGATCAATTCCATGGAGCCAATTGCCAAATATGTTGGCAACACGACCATATAATATGAGAAAATTGGCATTAGAATAATAGATGTTTGATTGTCTCATCATGATGATAAAACAAAAGTTTCTTATTTTCATGCCAATTCCTTTTAACAAGGTTGTCTTTTTTCAGAATCACCCCTCGACGTAAATACTATTCGAATATTTGTCTTTAATTGTATTTTCATCTTCCAATTTTTTTGTTATTATCGACCGGTACGGTACACCGGTCTGGCCAAGGCTCTATACATAGAATCTATTGAGAATTTACCGTTCTCATGTAAATTCCACCTGAACTCATCGGATCCTTCTAACATTTGCATAGTGCACAAACTCTGTAACAGAGCATTCCATGATACAAGTCTAGGTCCCAATAAATCCCTCCCGAACATCACATTCGGAGGAGAAGAAACCAGCACATGGCAATGGTATCTCCTTTATGATGAACTATACTGTATAGTATGGGTATTGTTCCCGGGGTGTGATATTTCCAAGCCTCTTATCCTCCTAGAAACAAATCTCTGAACCATCTTTGATAGAAAATGTACCTAATGGGAAGAAGTGTTTCTTCATTGCCATCAAGCCAACCCAAAAGTGCGAGTCTCTTGGCTTCCATAGCACTTGAGACAACGCTATTGAACCAATATATTTTCTCCTCAGAAAAGTTTGCCATACTCCGTCCTGCGTGAGTATCTTAAAAAGCCATTTTCCTAAATAGGCGGTGTTTTGACCTAAAGGTCATGGATATCTAGTCCACTTTGGTCTTTAGGGCAACAAACCACACTTTATTTGTCCAGTCGATGTTTTTTTTTCTCCTATCTCCTTGCCAAAAGAATTTAGAATGGAAGTAATCCAATCTATTCAAGACTCCTTAGGAAGCTCGAAAAAAGAGATCATATATAGTACCATGTTACTCAACACTTACCGAGAAATCAAATCTCTCGTCTAACCGTTTCATGGAACAGCTTGAATGCGTTAAAGCCTTAAAGGTTGTCTACTAAAGCTAGATAAGAAAAGCTGGATACTCCATATGCATGGAGTAGACCGAGTACGCATGGAGTAGACCAATAACAGTAAACTGGTCCGGAAACCTTTCGTAGATAGAAGGCAAAGAAAAAGAAAAGACCCGGCTGGCCCGGTCAGGTGTGGAAGCGTGTGTCTTTAGAACATCTCTAGGAGATACTCGACTGATAGTAGTTTGGCATATTATTATGTTCGATCAGTATCGGACCGACTAGATAAAATTATCCGGTGGAAGGAATTCCAGGGTCAATTCCCCCATTTCGAGATTGGGCATTTTCGGACACGGTCGCTGGATCTGGAAAAGCACACGAACACATATCCTAGTATCTAAATCGGAAATAGAAAACGAAAAGTATCTTATCTGGCCGACTGGCCCAAGCGGAAACGCACAACGGCTAGTAAATCACGAATGAGAGAACCAAATCGACCCTCCCCCCTCCACCGCCCCCCCGGTACAGGTACAAAAATGGTTAGCATCTCTCGTCCATACCCTAGTCATGGACACGTTCGGTAGTGGTGAACAATTTCAGAAAAATCTTAGACACCTAAATAAAAACATTAGCAACAAAATGAGTTTATAGCTAAAATACAGCTATCCTGGTGCCAAAAGATACATGCCTCTGACTTCTACGAGCAGTAAACTAGTATTACTAATACATCATTACATTTGGGTTAGGATCATTAGCCCAAGAGAGTTCTTTTATGGTACCCTCAGATAAATAATAGCCATCCATTTCTGTATATCCAATGATACGTAACAGTTTATACTAGTGCAAAATATGTGACTAGTACAATTTATACTACTCACAAAAATCGGCACAGAACCAAAAATCGCGTAGACGGGTCTGGCCCAATAAGCCCCCCGACCGACAGAACCCGACGCCTTACTAAGTAACCTGCCTACTCGTGTGATATCGTTTGTAAAAAAGACCATTCGTAATCCCTAAATGGAGCTCTCCTCCTCTGTTGCCATAGACCAGCAGCCGCCGGCCGCCGGCCGCCGGTCGCATCCACCCTGACCGCCTGTCCCTAGTTCCTTCCGCCGGCCGCACCTCGCCGTAGATCAGCAGCTCCACCCCCCGAGCTTCGCCTCCCGCTGGACGAGAGCGTCATCCCACACCATCTCGGAGTCTCGTCTCACCCATCTCGCCTCTCACCAGCGTTAATCGTTCCCTGTGCTCCTGTGCGTACTCCTCGTCGCCAAATTCGGATTCCACGAGCTCCCGAGCAAACTAGTCGGCTGGGCGCATGGTGAAGGGGATGCGATGCATGGCGCATCTACTGCTCCTCGGCTTGGCCGTCTAGGTGTTTGGGTCGTCATGGACGGTGAGATCTCAGCTAGAACCTTCAAGATTTACTACTGAACATTAATTAATGGTTGTGTTGTTCTTAGGAGCTGGTTGCACTGGGTGAATTAGTCGGTACGGAAAGAAGAGATGTCTCTGCTGATACTCTTGCTTCATTACCTTCGGTAACTTAGGCACAAGATAAGCTAGAAAGCAACATGGAATGGTATGGACACTTTTTTATATCTTGTTCAAAAGATTGTCCGTAGGCATTACATTGTCCTGAACGGTGAAGTTTATTTGCAGATAAGTTATTTGCCGTGTGGAATTTGAGGAAGCTGATTGTTGATTGCACTCCCTTGCAAGAATTCATACCATTCTGTGTGCATAAACCAGTGGTTGCATTTAAACAAGGTATACTCCCCACACGTTCCTCCTCATATCTGGAAAACTGACCACCATGCTATTGATAAAAGAAACGGTCTATGAACATATGGCTCATATAAGTTCCTCCATCAAGTGCAAGTACAGAAAGTTTTTTGTCCATCAGCAGACTTATCATTCCAATCCTCATTTAGTCCCTGTTTTGCATGATATTTGCAGTTTAAAATAGTAATTTGAATACACAATTTGGATAGTATTAGATGTTCAAGTATGGGTTTGCTATCCATCTATCTTTAACACCTCAAAAATTTATTAGATGTTCAAGTATGGGTTTGCTATCCATCTATCTTTAACACCTCAAAAATTTTGGAGTGCATTTTTGTTATTAATGGGCATGAAACTGAATACGTACTAGACAATGTTTCTGAAACACAAAGGTGACGAATTCTTTGGCTGTGTTGCAGGTATTCCCTATGTGCAGTGCTGAAGTTCCTACTTCAGATAGCAACCAAGCTTACATCTATTATGATCGTCATCATGGGTGATTAAGAAATAGGGGCAGCTTATACTTTTTCCTGTTTGTGAGATTCAAGCATCAGGAGCTGTTGCATTGTTCAAAAAGCTTGGAAACAAGCTTCGAGTTCATCTTGTTGTGCTTTTCAGCCCAGTAGACTCAGACTTATGTACTTGTGGACTTTGTTGAGCGTGATGCTTTGTATATTCTGTTACACGCTCATGGTTAATGTATGATTCATCGGTTTAAAATAGTTTAAATTTGTAAACATTCTTTGTTAGACGCTCATCATCCATGTATGATTTCATGGGTGTAAAATAATATATTTCTGGTTGTTAGAGTATATTACGGTTAGCTATATTTGGTAGTTCAAATTGTAATCTAGATCAATCTCTAGACTTCTTGGAGTCCAAGTCTTGTACCCCTATAAAAAAATTAAAAATAGACCCATGAGGCTCAAATCACTACAAGTAATATTTCCGCAATTTTGCACTAGTCATTCTTTTACACTTGCTGGTAGACTTACCTACAAAATGATGGGTACTCTAGATGCAGCATTAGACTCTGAATAGTTCTGCTATGGTATTTCTTTTAAAGAGTGTTCTAGGGGTTCACTCTGAAAAAAGAATGTTCTAAGTGATTAGGGGGTTTGAAAATTTGAGTTTTATCAAACAAGAGTATTCCTTATACATTGCCACCAATTGTGAAAGGTTCGTCTGGAACACAGAAAAAATAAAGGAAAACTAAACAGAATGAAGGAAACACATGATAGTGTTGGAATGTGGTGTTTGGTCACAGGAAAAATTGTGGTGTCTGCCTGATTGTGTTTACAATATTTCTTAGAACATCAGGCAAGGCAGCCTCCTTGTTTGCATAACTTGAACAGTCGAGCCATCGTCTAACACTTGAAGCACTGTTGTTTATCAATTAGTACTATTCTCTTTTGCCGTAGCTGTCGAAGAGGCTTCTTTTAATACGAACATCTCGGACCTGAACAACCAACATGAACAGTGAGTGGTGTACAACAAAACATGAACAGTGAGGAATTATTACAACATCTTAAGTAAATACTGTAATTGTCAAGCGCTCTAGGTTACAACCTGTGATTTGCTGAAAAACTTAATCGAAACCTGTGGTGTGCAAAACTCATAAGACAACACCCTACATGGACTCTTTATGAGAACAAATATTTGGTAGTTTGACCATGTGATACATTTGTACATTTTGTGCACATTTGTTCTCCGTGTTACTACATTTGTTTATCCTGAAAGGCTGAAAGTTCTGTTGCTCGGACTGTTCTTTTTTCATTTGTAAAATCTAAGTTGTGCCAGCTATATTATGTGTGGCTTCGCCCTGACTATATATGATACAACACTGATTATTCCCGAAGATTCGCCTAAAACAGCAATGCTACATATTCTTCAGGGACATGCTGATGGACCTCTATCTACGCACAATGTTCTGAATATGTACAGCTCTTATTTTGTGTGCTGGTCCTTATAGGCCAACTGTTTTGAATTTCAGAATTAAGATGCCGCAAGTAGTCTCTAGAAAAGGATGTTGCTAAGAGAGTAGGTGCATTTTGCAATGCATCTATATCCAGGATCTCCCATTTTGTGTTTGGCTTGCTGCCGAAATATAGAAGGCGAAATTCTGCAATGCCTCCATATTCAGGATCAGTTTAGTTTGCTACAAAATTTTGCCAATGCCCAGGGAATTTTATTTGTATGTGAATGCTGTAATTAAAGAAGATAATGGTAATTAAGCTAGATTGATGTGAATGTGAGTCTGCTGTAGTGGGTTGCAATTGCATGTCTGCTAAATATGAGTCTGCTGAAGAGATCGATATGCTAATTCTTCAGCAAAGAGCCGCAGTGAGGAAATGCACAGCTAGAGATCGATATAACTCCCTAGTCCCTATGGCACAACTAGAGGAGTGGCGGCACGAACCTGTGGTACGAGCTTTGTCAGGGAATCCCGTCCGGGGGAGAGCGGCAACGCGCGACGGGGGCATAGCTGTGGCTCGCGTCCGGGGAAAGCTGCGGTGGAGGGCGTCCAGGAACGGCGACGAGAGCGGAGGCTCGCATCCGGCGACGAGCTCTATCAGAGGAGCCCATCCGGGGGATAGTGGCGGCAGGCAGCGACGGCGGGCAGTGTTCTGTTCGGGGATAAGTCACGATTTAGGTTCCAGCTCAGTCCGATCGGTTCTCTGTTTTTTCTCTCTAAAAATTAGTAACTGGGCTTATTGGGCCAAATCTTCGTCAGCCGTCAGATTGGATTATACTAGTCACTTTTTAGGAGTAGTAAAAGGTATTGTAAAAGATGCCCAAGATTAACATTAATTATTTCTATTGATGCAAACCCAGAAAGACACCTGTCTGGACAGTCTAGCGTCACAGGGGCACCCCGAGGTATCTTGTGAGCTTGTCCAATGCGACTTCGGCTGGCGGTGAGCTGCTCGTCTGCTCGATTACCACACTAAGGGTGTCGACCATCGAGAAGTCCGCCGGCGTCGGCGGGGTTGTCACACACAATTTTTGTTTTGTTTTCCTATAATGAATTGCACCAAGACTTGTTTAATTGATTCTGCTTTGGTAATCTGATGACTATCCTTTCACCTCTTCTATTTGTGAATGTACAGTTGGTGAATCTTTCCTTGTACATGATACATTGCACCGTTTGGCGCCCATCCTAGCGAATGATAGCGTCCTATGGTTCCTCAGCTTTATGGAGAGGAACGGGTGGGTCATGCGATGGGGTCCGGTCATCATCGAGAGGCTTTGAACCAGATGATTGCACAAAATTGCCTTGGAGGATCCGGCACCTGAGCTTGATAGGTGCAGGGACGGTCCCAACTGCATGACCCAGTATGGTTACTATCCCCTCCACTGAGCTGCTGAAATGTTCTCTGTTAACATGATTGAGTTGGTCGTCCGCCACGGCACGTCGGCCAATCTACGCACAGCTGGCATTGAGGTCACTGAGGGCCTACTCCCACTCCATGTTGCAGTCAAGAACACCTGCAAGCATAAGTATCTGCAATATAGTCTATTTCCTAACCATGAGGATCGGGGTTACAGTGAAATGGTTTACTACTTCAGCATAGCAAAGCAAAGTCTTCAAGCTCATTCATCTCCTGTGCCTACCTGAAATGGTTTACTACTTCAGCATAGCAAAGTATCTCTTATCTAAACAACTGACACAGCAACACTCAAGGAATCTTACATTCATTAATTCATACATCTGCACTTGTCCTATTCGGAATTGATTCCTGTGCTGTACCGTCCTTTTTTAGTCTTTGTTGAGAGAAAGAACTGTGCATTGCTTTAACAAAGAAAAAAAAGCACGATTATATGTCTAATTGGTGGCAAGAACCAAAGTTAATCAGCACACCACCTTCTTGTCTACAAATTCTAGAAGTACTCAGCTTTTGTTCTATATATTGGTTAATTTTTTCAGAAGATCTTGGATACGATTTGGCTGATTGCAAAATACACAGATAATCTATCTTGAATTACATTAACGAGGGAAGGATTGCCGAGACAACAGTTTTGCTCCTGGCATCTCAAGAGCAGATAGGCAAGCAAGATGGTTTTGATAATATATGTAACCTTATATTGGACAAACAGAGGCGAGGATAAAGCTTAATCACACGACACTAACTCTTGTTCGTGTAATTTCCAAAGCTGGTGAAATTCTTGATTCATACATCCAGAAGCATATAGAGGTATCTTACTGTCAGTGATTGCCGAGACCACCGACGCTCACTCTCACCAACACCTCCAATCTTGTCTTGTCCGATGGCGATGGAGGTCATGTATTTTGGACGACTGACGTGGCCACTACCCCGAGTTCGTCAGCGGTGGCGGTACTTCTAAGCACCGGCAACCTCATCATCCGCTCGGCAAACGGCACCATGTTGTGGCAGAGCTTCGACAACCCGACAGACACATTCCTACCCGGCATGAAGATGCTGGTCTGGTCCCGGACGCGCGCAATCGAGCGCCTTGTGTCTTGGAAAGGACCTGACGACCCATCTCCTGGGAGCTTCTCCTACGGGTGCGACCCAGTCACGTCCCTCCAGGTATTCATCTGGGATGGGGAACGCCGTGTCTACCGCAGCACACCATGGATGGGTTTCCTGGCCAAGAGTGAGTACCAGTTCCAGATGACCAACACCAGCGCCATCACCATCTACATGACCGCCATCAACAACAAGACCTTTAGACTCTCCGATGGCGCCCTTCGCTCCCCAGGTACGTGTTGACCTACTATGGCGAGCTCCAGATGCAGGTCTGGAACACTAGCTCGTCGGCATGGGCTGTCCTTAGTCAATTACCCACCTGGGACTGCACCCAGTACGGGTACTGTGGTCCATATGGGTACTGCGACCAAACGGAAATGCCGGTGTCGGCATGCAAGTGCCTTGATGGCTTCGAGCCGGCCAACATGGAGGACTGGAGCGATGGCAGGTTCTCTAAGGGTTGCCGTCGGAAGGAGGCGCTCCGTGGGTGCGGAGATAATAGTATGAGCTCACCTTAAAGAAAGTATGTCTGAGCAGAACAATGTTGCCTCATGTTTGGAACAAACAATAGCTCTAGTTTGTCAAGCAATGATATAGTACTAGGATGAGAAATCCAAACTAAGCTAGACAGGAGCTACACCACAATAAGGTGGAGAAAAGAATACGGAAACCCGAGGAGCTCACCAGAGGGAGCTGTAGCCGGGGCACCACTAACGAGTTGCAGTGCCGAGGAAGTAGTCGAAGTCGAGAGCCGGACGATGCTACCACCGAGTGCAAGGCACATGAGGCTGGCCAGTAGCACCGTCGAAGCCCTCGCCAGCAGCTCAGGTCAGAGTGGTAGTCATAGACATCCTATAATTTAGCATACACGCAAAACATGTCACCAGAATTCCAAAACAACAATACAAACATGGCTTGATGATGTTACAGATCAGCATGAAGAATACTTGTACAGATCGTCGGCACTTCAAAAAAAATGTACGACATCATGCATATCAGTAGCTGTAAATCCCAGCTCTAGAGAGATGATTTTAAGGCATGTATTGGAGAGCTAATTCCAAACTCTAACACCACGACAGGAGTACAAGACATCACATAAGAAAGGGAATCACTTCGCTAATGACATCATAAACATAGGAGCAAGTATGTCTGCCCAAATAGAAACAGCTCATGATATCATGACCATCAACATAACATTTGAGTGTGCACTATATCTGTCCTACTCAAATTATAGCACACAGTTTTGGACTAAACCAACCAATGTAAATAAGAAAGAAATCCAATAACATACTGATTTCTTTGTTTTCAGATTATATCTATACATTTGTCAGAAAAAATCTAATAGGTTGTTGTTATGCTCCTTAAATGGTGCCACTATTAACGTGTGAAAAATTGAAACGGGAACTTGCACAGAACTACCACTAATATGTAAGATTAGGTGAGAATATTCAAGGACTCAAATTATATACAATATACATGTAATGAACAAAAAAGGAATGATAATTCTCTCCTGGTTTAGCATACTAAGATCAAGAGCAAATTAATCTAAGACAACAGATATAAATATAGCTAGATAAATACATGAACAATGGTAGGTACACAAATATTCCATGCTCCAAGAGTGTCCACTGTTATTAGACCTTAGTCAAAAAGGCAAGCATCGGACCAGCAACAACATGTTTCTTCTAAAATGAATGGCACATTCTTACTAATCACAAAACCAATTGAGCATAACAAAGGAAAAACCATCGGGCTATATCAAGGCAACATACAGGTACAACAAGGCCAATATCATCCATGCAAGTGACAATACACAAGTGCCCTGGATAAAACCATCACATAAGAAACGGAGTCGCTTCGCTAATGACATCATAAACATAGGAGAAAGTATGCCTGCCCAAATAGAAACAACTCATGATATCATGACCATCAACATAACATTTGAGTGTGCACTATATGTGTCCTACTCAAATCATAGCACGCAGTTTTGGACTAAATAAACAAACCAACGTAAATATGTATAAAATCCAACATACTAATTGCTTTGTTTTCATATTATATCTATACATTTGACAGAAACAAATATGGTTGCCACCACCACCACTAACATCCAACTGGAGAGCATGTAGAGGAGAGAAGGGGACAACCATACACTCACCTAAACCATGAAAGCAAAGTAGAAGAACCATATGTGGTGAACTCGCCTCCATTGCATGGCAGCGAGGGGCAGGAGGGATCGACCAACCATCAGAGCAAAAAGAAGACACAGGCAAGCCGTGCAAGGTAGTTGGTCGGCAAGGAACCAAGCGGAGCCGCATGGTGATTCTCACAAAAGCAATGAAAATTCACAAGGCATGTCCTGCATTAAATTCAAGAATAAGATTTCATCGGCATGACAAGACAAATTGCAAAAGGTAGCATCCACCCATATACATTGAAGAAAGAAAACAAATGCTAGCAGCTTTATAAACAAACACGACAGAACATGCATCTCATCGATTGTCCGAGACCACAAAAAATCTGGTGACTCATTTTGTCATCAAATAGGATTTCCAATGTACTTTTTTCTTTGAACAAGATGCACAATTTAGTTGACTTTCAGAGCCAGCAACAAGGAACAGTAGTTAGGTCAGACTTCCAATGGCTAGACATTCAAAACACCTAACTAGTACGATTCATGGATGACTAAAGCACGTGACATGAAAACACACAAAAATGTAGGTTTAAAATTCATCTAATAAGTTTAGCTGGCAATCTTAACAAAATAATCGTGTTTTAAATCAAGGACTATATAGCAAGTGGCAGTACACTAACCAGCAGCATTGTATCTACCTAATCGTTAGCATTTTTCTGAAGTACACAGGGTCAGCTCACTGTAAAGAAAGTATGTGTTGTCGAGTGGAACAATGCAGACTACATCAGCAAGCTATATACACACACAATTCTAAAGCGATAGAAATAGTACTGTTGTACAAAGTAATACATTCACGTCCCCGAAGAGGAATAAAAAACTCTACTTTCTCGATCTCAACATGATACTTCTCTGGCTATGAACAGATATCTATATCACCATGCAATATACTAGGATGAAAATCTACACGGTACTTGTCTAGAACCACCATGTAGCCTGCAGTAGCTGTACACACAACTCTGATTCAAGGAAACATTTGGATCATGCAGTACCACTCAGATTCAACGCACATCACTAGTGTAGGAGAATAGTTCATCTCTTGTCCAAAAATGAAATTTGACAAGTACATCAGAAAAAAACATAGATTAATATTTAAACATGAACCAAGGAATGCCAACCATACTAGAACCATGACCTCTAATAACCAGTTCCAGAGTTAAACAAACATGAGGGTCAAGTCACTATAGATAAACAAGTACACCAGGAGTTGAACAATGTAGACTAGAAACAAGTACCACTCAGATTCAACGCACATCACTAGTGTAGGAGAATAGTTCATCTCTTGTCCAGAAATGAAATTTGACAAGTACATCAGAAAAAAACATAGATTAATATTTAAACATGAACCAAGGAATGCCAACCATACTAGAACCATGACCTCTAATAACCAGTTCCAGAGTTAAACAAACATGAGGGTCAAGTCACTATAGATAAACAAGTACACCAGGAGTTGAACAATGTAGACTAGCCTACAACAGCTAGCTCGACGCACGACCCTATAGTTCTTCTATAAGATGTAATGCTTTTGTCTTAAACAGAGAAACAATAGGTCAGACTTTTTCTGGGCATTATACTTCCATGGACGAAGATAAGAGAAATATATAAACCATGCAGCACTAGGATGGAAATCTACAGTGATTTTCCACACAATACCAGCTAGTTGTATTCAGAACCCACATAACAAGTTTAGGCCTATAACACAAAACAATCAATCGCATTTGCTTACCAGGTCTAAATACTAGCACCAGAATCTCTAACAACCAGGCCCATGTGTCAAATTCTTAGTAACACAACACAACTTAGAAACTAGGTAACAAGATGATCATCATCACCATAATTAAAATAAGGGTCATAGGCTCGATGGACGACAGATAGTGTAGCCATGGCACGATAGCACATAGAGGAGAAAAGAAGATGAACCCAAACTTACCTAAACCAAAAGAATCAAAGAGGAAAGCCGCCGCTGCCATCGCACGACAGCAGGGGAGGAGTGGAGGTGAATATAACAGAAACAAAATCTATCTAATCCTTAGTATTTGTCTTCTTTACCTGAACTACCAAAACACAGAGAAAAAGAAGTGATAAGGGTTAGCATGTTTGCGACATGGTGTTGAGACAAAAAAATAAATAATTTAGCCACTTTGTTCTACACTAGACAAGACCAGCCCAAGAAGTGCAATCTATAGCAATACTAAAACCTCTTAAGTAAGAACTCAAGTTCCAGGTTTAGCTAACATTACATAAACAAGGTTTGTCTTGACATTAAGTCAACTAAAATAGCGGACAAGCAATTAAAATGAAGTATCTTTCTAATACATCCAGCTCACTGAGCTTAAGGAGTTTCATATTCAGCGTGCAAGCAATATAAAAGCCAACATAAGTAAGATCCTTGGGACAAACAATATCTCTTTACCCATAGCTATCTACAGATTAGTATCACCGCCTTCACATGCACAAGAAAGATGATACTTTACCTGAGAGTTCATATATTGCTAATAAAGTTCACTGGGACATCATCATCGCTATGATAGGATCCACCTTCAGTTTGGCTTGGTGCTTGGCCAAGTTGGCAAGGTTGCTCATAACTGCAGGCAATTTGAAGTGAAAACATATCAGCTCACTGTAAAGAAAGTATATGTAGATCAATGTAGCCTCATGTTTGGAACAAAAAACTCTACTTTCTCAAACAATGATATAATTATAGGATGAAATATACAAACTAAGCTAGCCAAGAGCTACACTGCAATATATAAGGCGGAGCAAAGAATATGAAAACCCGAGGAGCTCACTGGAGGCGGCTATAGCCCGGGCAGCACTACTGTGGTTGCGACGCTGATGAAGTAGTCAAACTCGAGGGCCAGACGAGACTACCACCGAGCAGAATGCACGGGAGGCTGGCCAATAGCACTGTCGGAGCCCTCGTCGGCAATGGGAGAAAATATTCAAGGACTCTAATTATATACAATATACATGTAATGCACAAAAAAGGAAAGCTAATTATCTCCTGGTTTAGCATGCTAAGATAGAGAGCAAATTAATCTAAGACAACAAATATGAATATAACCAGCTAAATACAAGAATAAGGGTAGGGACACACATATTCACGGCTCCAAGAGTGTCCATTCTTATCACACAACAAATTACCGTTACTTCTAAAACCAATGGCACATCACTACTTGATCACACAACCAATTGAGCATAACAAAGTAAAAAACTTCAAGTTATATCAAGGCAACATATAGGTACAGAAAGGCAAATATCATCCATGCAAGTGAGCATACACAAGTGCTCTGGATAAAACCACGACTATGGGAGTTTAACCATCACAGAGAAAACCAATAAAGATGGCAGAGAGTTGGATGGACTTCACAGAAAAAACAATAAAGATGGCAGAGAGTTGGATGGACGACCTGGTCACAACAAAATGCATGGAGAAGCCCAAGACAAAGGTCCCGAGTTTCATGTCAGAGCACTCTCTGTTACCAATGAGGAGCTGCTACATGAGGATAGCTGGTGCCGCTGCTACGCAGCATAAATATGGTTCACCTCCTGGATTCAGTTGAACAAGAAGAAGAATCTGTTAATCGCATCAATGAAGAATTGGAGTGGAACTGTTGGGTTGAAGCTAGCAGTTTCTCAAATCACAAGTGACCAAACATCTTTCAGTAGATAGTAAAACATAGTACTTTATAAACAAAAGCTTTTGCTCGAAAGAGATATAAAAAATTTATACCCAAAAATCAATGGTCAAAGTATATGAGTAAAATGAGCAACAATATAGTAATTACTTCTTAAATAAGTGTATGAGTTATTTAATATGTATCTACATTCTAGAGGCACTAGAAAAATCACAAGCAAACACTTATATTTGTTGTTTTCTAGGAAAAAGACATGTTCTCCAAATTTCAGCAGTTCCGATATGTCGACACAATAGATTTATGTTTTTTAAAAATGAACCAGTGGTAAGAGCAGCCCTATGCTGCAGCAAATCTAAGGCTGAAATTAGAAGAATTGAGCATACGCAAACAAGAAATTGCCTAATGCGATATCATTTCACTCGTAACACAAGAATAGCAATATTCAGTTGTTATCATCCCATTCTTAAGGCTATACAAAGTATGGAACATAAGAAAAAGGAGATGCTTCCCTCATGACACCATAACCTTAGGAGCAAGTATGTTAGCCCAAACAATAATAGTTGATGACATCATAAACTTAGGGGCAAGTATGTTAGCCCAAACAAAACAATAATAGTTCATGACATCATACCCATCAACATAGCATTTGAGCATGCACTATATGTGTCCTACTCAAATCTGAACAGTCTTGGACTAAACCATCCGAATTAAATGTGTACAAAATCTAATGACTTGTTGTTTTCTTTGCTTTTGGATTATATCTTGTATACATTTGTTATAGACAAATATAGCTGCCACAACCACTACTAAAATCTTGAGTGGCAGAGCACGTAGGCGAGAGACAGGGACAACCAGACACTCACCTACACCATGAAGACGAAGTACAGAATCAGCCACAGTGGACTCACGGCTATCCACGGTTGAACTGAAGCACACACAAGCAAGCCGCGCCAGGTAGTTGGTCAACAAGGGACCAAGCGGAGCCGCATGATTCTCATGAAATCCACGAAAAGCCACAAGGCATGGCCTGCATTAAATTCAAGAACCAGATTTCACCAGCATGACGAGATTAATTGCAAATGGTCGCAGCCACCAATATACATTGAAGTAAAAAAAGAAGTGCTAGCCGCCTTAGAAGGTTCAAAAAAAAAATTAAACAACATGTATCTCATGGGTTGTCCAGACCAGAAAAATCTGATGACTACTTTTGCCATCAATATAATTTTTCCAATAAATTTATTCTCCAAACAAGATGCACAATTATTTAACTTTCAAAGTCAGCCATCGAATAGTAATGAGGCAGAACTTACAAAGTATAGACATTTAGAACACCTAACTGACATGGAAACCACACAAAAATGCAGGTTCGAATCCATCTAATATGTTCAGTTGTCACTTTAGCTAAGGATTCACAATACAATCTGAATCTTGCAATTCTGCAAAGCACAAGCATATATACCACGGTGGCCAAATTACGTACATACTGTAGATTATTTTGGATCAATTTTTATGTACTCAAATTCGAAATTGTAAGACGAGATGTAGCAAAGTTAGAAAGCTTATGACGTCAACATAATCACTGACATGTTCGATCAAGTACCAATAAGGACAACAATTAATCCTATAGTTGAGTTGCAGACAGAAAATTATTAACCATATAGTTTTTGAACATGACAGCTACTAGGAAATTTTTTATGAAAAAGGAGAGTTAAATACAGTGATGCATACATAACATCAATCAGACATTCACTTGAAACAAATACCAATATAAATCTAAGAAGATCAATTTCTATTTGCTTGTTCTTCCATACAAGGAAAGAGACAGATTTCAAATTTTGTATTACTTTAACCATGGCATGTATTTGCAACTATATGCATTGAAGGACAAGCAATTAGCATGAACTAGAAATTATATCTATAACAACTATAACCATTAACTCCCCTAATCCACTAACAGAACCTAGAAGCATCTACTTATTACCAAGAAACATAGACAACTCAGTGCCAGCTCAGTGGCTAGAGTTCAAGGTACTGAACCCGCCCACCCGCATTCGGGTCCCACGCTGCATGGTTTCCGATTGGGTGCTATCTGCGTTAATTCACGGACAGGTCTCATCCTTTCTGACAACGGACAACTAACGAAGGGAATCTTCCCCCTTTAGTCCATGCTTATTTCCAAGAAATACAAGATTTGATTTGCCACTATTGAATTCATTCATTCATAGCCTTAAAAACAACACATACAATTGAACGAAACATGCATGGCAGTAATATGTAGTGAACCAAATAGCAGAGAATGGTGGGCTATTGTCACCTGGTAGGCGAGAGCTTCGAAGAAGAGCGAGTGCCAGCCACCGGAGCGCCTCTCTATGACTCTACCTGTGGCACTTGTCGTTCATCACCACTCCTCCTCCCGGTTCCCCTACGACATTGGCGCCAGCTTCACGCCCTAGAGCCCGTCCTCCTATATATGCTTTGAATCTGAAAATACAAAGCACTGCCTATGCATAATTAATTAAGCAGGAAACAAATATAAAAAGCTATCCATCTTTATCAAGTTTTTATTGAGTTTAAATCCATACATGCGTGCGTGCAGCATATGCACATATTTCATCAATAGGAAAAAAGAAGCAAACTTTACAACTTTAGATGAAAAAACTATGTTACATGTGTGTTGCCTACTATGTACAAAATCAGATTGCAAGTCAGATACAAATCCACCACACAAGACGTTTTTCATCCACAGCGAAATGAGGAATAAAATTTTGACCAAATTATCACTTTAGAGAGACTACAATCCTTGCAAACAACATCAGTTGAAACAAACACATTTATCATGTGAGGTAGATACAAGCACCATAATAAAATGAAGCAAACAATTCTCACGGCACAACACTTGAAATTAGAGTCATCACCTATATTGCGTAGAAAAAAAAGAACAACTCGCGCTAGCACAAAACAGTGCATACATACAGACTGGTATTTTACTTCTTAAAACATATTTACATGAATCTCAACAATGTTTAACTACAAAAAACTCCAAGGAGGCCTAATTTCTATCTAATTAAGCATCATCAGCTAACAGTTTTTGAACATCCAAATTAACAGAACGGAGGCCGAATGGTAACCAAAAAGAAAAAGATTCAACCTTCATAAGACGATGACAATGAGGTCCAGTACGGTAGCGTCCAGGATGTATTGTTGGTCAACAGCGCCAGCCGGCCTGAATATCAACAACGGATCCAGCTGTCATCGAGTACATCAGGGACAGAGGAGTCCAGCCAGCAGCAGCCAGTCGCCATCGTGCCACAGAAAAATACAAGACCATAAAAAGAAGTAGATTGTAGTCATAGAACAAGGGGCTGATGACCGATCCATATACTCCCGATAAACATTTGAGGATGTTTGATGATTTATCCTTGAACCACTAATATAAAGGTTTTAAAGAGCCTAGTAAGAGTGGCAAGAGTTCCACAAGCCAAAGATGTTTATCAAATCATACATGTCTATCATATATTCAGTTTCTTTCCTGTGGAAACGATTAAGAACATTATGCAAGCTAATACTCTCTCAGCCCGATCTTTATGAAGCATGCCCCTAAAAGATGCATGGTCGTTGTAAAAATAAACAGGAAAGAATGCTACAAGCAACAACAGAAACGAAATTTAGAACAAATAAACGCATAAAGGTAGGGTACATTGGCTCAGGCACGCAATTCTCATCTAATTCGGTCCTTTAATTACTCGAGCGTTAGCGTTATCTAGAAACGAAGATTTTGCCAACCACATAAAAATGCAGAAAAAATAAACAGAAGAGGAGCACAAAAAAACAAATTTGTAGAATGTTGAAGGCAAGCCTAACCCAATGTCCAACCATTTTCAATGAACAAGGGCTATCTTTTCCTTGCATCAATATAGTGGTAACTGAAGCAAATAGTCATCCAATGGACTACCAATGGCTTGTCAAATTTATTAAACTCATATGAACAACTTTTAGAGACCGCTATAGATATCGAAGAGCACAAAACTACTATCCTAGTTCTTCTATCACACATTTGCAATCTAATTAAGAACAAGAAAAAAATATACTGGAACAACGTGGATTAAAAAAGTACAAAAAGGTAAAGAAATCAAACATTTAAGCAACTGCATTGGCTCAGACACGCACAAATAAATTCATCAGTTTTGGTCCTTAACTAAAATTAAGGTATGGTGAAGTAATATTTGCTATCATGCATCCCAGTCACGCAAGAACAATTGTAATAAAAGAAAAGAGAGATTAGAAATATACTATATAAAGTATAAAGAAAAAGAGAAATTTCGCACAAACAAAAAAAAAAAATAGAGTCAGTCATATAAAAAAAAAAAAAAAAGACAAACTAGCATAGCGCTATATATACAGTATATATACATACAGACTGTATTTTTTTTTTCTTTCACACGCGTATATATTTCCATGAATCTAAACAGTGTTTAGCTACAAAACTCCAAACAGACATAATGCTGTCTAATTATCCAGCAGCTGCTAGCAGTTTTTGTGCATCCAAATTAACACAAGACAAGACAATAATGGAGGCCTAGTGGTGGTGACCAAAAAGAACAAGATTCGACCTTCTTCGGACGCCCGATATCAATAACGTAACCAGCGGCCGAGACGCCAACCGGCCTTGATATCCGGCGCAACCACGGCAACCAGCGGACCACGACGGAGGGAGCCGCCAGTGCCAGCAGCAGTGGTCCATTGTGGGTCATAGTGAGAAGGAGAAGGGAAGAAGGAGGCCACCAAAGGCAAAGGGGGCGGCGCGATGGAGCGTCCGATGGGCGTCGGTGAGTGGAGAGGAATCTCTCCTCCTTCCCGGCGGTGGGGGGAGGCGGCCACCGTGGAGGGTTCTTGGAGAGGAGCAGAACAAGAGTGGCGGTGTTGGCTAGGGTTTGTCCTCGACGGCGGCCGCTCGGCTAGAGTTCGCTCGCGGCGGTGCGATTGGAGGCGCAGGATGACGGCGTGGCGAGCGAGAGGGACCGCGGAGACGGTGGCGGGGCTGCGGCGGCGGTGGAAGAAACCTACTTCGGAGCCGGGGCTGGAGGTGGCGCTGTTTCGGGAGTGAGAAATGGGATCGAGAAATCAAGAGATCTCGATGAGGGAGAGATGGCGGCTGGCTGGCTGGCTGCCATACGAGATGGACTAGATAGGTTTATCTCGTTTTGATTGGGCCCAACCTTTCTCCCGCTCGGCCCAACTCGAAATTTCTAGTAGTTGGCCAGTTTGGACGGCATGTTGAAACGAGCATGCGCGACTCCATGAATATACATGCATGCCTACGTGTATTTGATTAGCGGTACGTGTCCCTCCTATTCAAGACATATAGTTTCATTCATCATTTGGTGAAACAAACTACTCCTCTATTTTCTTTCTTTTCTTTTCTCTCTCGTGCATGATCTATCATACGACCGCACCGGGGAACTCCACAATCTCACTGCATGTCTCCAAAACAATCTTCAAAATTGAAACAGTCAAGTGATCGAGATGGTCGACGACGTCGTCAGGTCCGGCATAATGGCCGAACCGTGAATCACGACAGGCCGGTCCGACTGCCACGATCACGCAAGGTAGGTCGGTTGGTCGAGGTATCGCCACCATGCCAGCGCCGGTCGTCGTCATGGACTAGACACCACGCGAGGTTTAATAATCGATCAAAATGAACTCGTCTAGCTACCAGTTGGATGAGGTATAGAGGAGGATCTGCCTACCAAGCCGCAAGGAAGAATTGTTGTGTCCCTTAGCTCCGAGCACGTTGAACTGAAACAAAAAAAATAAAACTTCCGTACCAAGCTCTGGTAGATAGATGTAGATATTATGCGGTCGATGAATCAAGCGATTGATCCCCGGATGGAAACACGCCCTCAAATCGTTCTCCTGGTGCGAGGGTTTGAGCCGAGGTGGCTTGTTGATTCACCCGGTTGGGGATGCAGATCATGGCGGTGTGAAGTATATATATGATGGTCCAAGGTAGGTTTACGAGAAACTTTTCGAGCCAGGGTCATGAACTCACTGTAAGCAACCAGTCAGTAGTTCAAACGTGACATTTCTCTTATAACTTATCTACATATGAAGGCAACCGGCGGATCGTGGATCACTCCGTCATTTACGCGTCGGAGATCCTACAGCCGGCTACGGTTGTCATGGAGAACCACCGTCGTCCTACTTGTCCCGGTCGTGCCACATAGGGGAGCGGAGAGGGAGACGGAGGAACGGGTAGCCGGGATGCGGCATCCTCTCGAAGAGGAAGCTAGGGTTTGCTCGGCGGCGCGATTTGAGGCGCGGGACGATGGCGTTTCGGGAGAGATATTGAGATTGGGATCGTGAGGAGAGGCGGCGCTAGTGGTTGGGACTTGGCAGAGGAATCGTGAGGAACCTAGGTTCGTATGTTCAGGACTTTCGGGATGGGAAGAGAGGCGTCGGATCGGCCACTTTAGACGGTTGAGATCGCATGAAACACGGTGATCCACGGGAGGCTGCTTTTGTGTGACCTGGTTGGCTGTGTACGACGCGGATCAGAAATTATAAAACAAAAAATGTGCCATCGTAAAAAGAGGACTAGCTTACTATGCATGGGATTCCCATGAGCCATGGCATGACCACACGCGCTACACCCTCTCCATTTTGCGACTTGATCGCCATGGTCTGAACACCGAGCTCCATGTTGACCACTGCAACTCTCATGCGTCCATCTCCCGCATAAGAGAGATACGAGATGGACTAGTAGATAGGTTTATTTCGTTTTGATTGGGCCCAAACTTTCTCCCGCTCGGCCCAACTCAAAATTTCCAGTAGGCCAGCTTGGGGTCGATCGAGGGCCGGGGGAAGAAAAAGTTTGCTTGTGCATGTTGAAACGAGCTTGTGCATGAATATATATACATGCATGCCTACGTGTATTTGATATATTAGCGGTGTACGTGTCCTTCCTATTCAAGACATATATAGTTCCACTGCTCCTCTCTTTTCCTTTCTTTTCTTTTCTCTCTTGTGCATGATCTGTCATACGACCGCACTAGGTATATATGACTACGTCCATTTGATCTGTCATACTCCACAATCTCACTGCAAGTCTCCAAAACAACAATCTTCAAAGTTGAAACAGTCAAGTGATCGAGATGGTCGACGATGTCGTCAGGTCCGGCATAATGGCCAAACCGTGAATCAGGACAGGCCGGTCCGACTGCCCCGATCATGCAAGGTAGGTCGGTCGATCGATGTATCGCCACCATGCCAGCGCTGGTCGCATTCATGGACTAGACACCACGCCAGGTTTAATAATCGATCAAAAAGAACTCGTCTAGCTACCGGTTGGATGAGGTATAGAGGAGGAGGAGGTGGCTTGTTGATTCACCGGATTGGGGATGCGTGTCATGGCGCTGTGAACTATATATATGATGGCCCTAGGCATGTTTACGAGAAACTTTTAGGTCGGGGTCATGAACTCAATGCAATCAACCAGCCAGTAGTTCAAATGTGGCATGTCTTTTAACCTATCTAGCATGCCATCATATTTAGTGTACAAATTATAATATACCTATAGTAAATTAAATACTAAGAGACCACACCAAGTCAAACGAGGTAAAAAAAATGTAACCTATATAAATGTAGGACTGAAAAATTTTAAGAACAAAAATTGAAATAACAACCTTACTCGGCGACTTTTATTAAGAAAACAACCAGAACAGAGTTACTACGGACCTAAAATTATTGAAAAAATAAAATAAGTAGTTGAAGAACAATAAGGTATTCTTTTCTCACTAGATGATAAATTATTGAGCAATTTAAGTAAAGATCCAGACAATATATGAGATGTTAATGGGAAGGAAATTATGTGAACACGTATTGTCTGGTCCGGCAAGGCAATGCATGTTAGATTGGTTTAGTGATTTGAGAGATGTATTATTAGATGGAAATCCATTTTTTGTAAAATTTGCTACCAGAGTCATTGGATCCCAGATAGCACGAACGAGTCTAACCACTATTTATTTATTTTGCAAAAAACTCCTTTACTATCCCTGACGAATCACCCTCTCATTTCCCGCCGCCACTCATTTCGTCGTATGCGCTCTCGTTCTCCTGCCGGTAAAGGTGGCTACGAGTTTGGAGCTCCAAAAACCGGCGTGGACGTTGTGTTAGATAACTAATATGAAGATAGTTCGAAAACAACAATGCATGAAGTTGATATTTAGTGTCTACCGACGCCGGCGATGATTCCGGCGGCAGCTACGTACCAAGGACGTATAGCTCAAGTCAAATTGCTATTCCTGCTGCTGTAGCATCCAAGCTTTTGCTCAAAAAAAAATTCCTCTGTCCTAAAACGATGTCAGGGATTGTCTAAATTTGCATTTATCAATCTCTCTCTATATATACTAAAATACATCAAGATACATAAGAATTTAGATAAATCTCTGACTCTTTTTGAGATGGTGGGAATTTATATAATGTTTTGCTTCCATGTGTAGCATGACTATGCTTTCTTTTATCCGTGGCTGGTAGACCCCTATCCATGCATGATACACATGTTCATACTCATTTTGCACACAACCTGACCATATTTTAGGAGGTTGATGTGCTAACATTGGATCGCCATCCGTGGCGCCAACTAGTCGTGCCGCTATTTGCGCTTGCAAGTGACGGAGATCTAAGGTTCCAGCTGCCTGGGCTTACTATCCGGATGATATCTTAAGTCGTGCGGCACTTTATTGTGATTTAAACATCTTATGCACTTGCACGTGTGTTATGCACATGATTTAGATGGTATGGCTCCCCTTGGCGCTTGTCGACGGTCTATTATGCATGGACACCCATGTTGGGTGAGGGTCCTAAGGGACGTGGCTTGTTGGCCGGCCACATTGGCTCGCCTGGTCCATATGGTGTCCGGCTGCCATTTAGATCCATGAACTAGATGTGATAAATCGAATAACAAATTCTAATGTACAAACCTTTGTTCCTTTTGTAAGACGTGCTAAAACTTTTTATAAAAAGTAATGGAGGGAATATTAATTTTATGAACATCCGCTACAGGAAATGGAGGCTAAGTCGATGGCCCCGAGCCGTCATCACAAGGCACAAAGCCATTGGGATAGGGGTAATCCTCGAGCCGAGCCGCCAGCATAAGGCACAAAGTCATCAGCATAGTATTATCGCATGTATGTGAACATGCTCGTACCCGGGACGAGCGTCCTCGATATGTCAACATACTACCACACTTTTATACATACTAGGGCCACATGCAAGATTTAGATGGTTTCTGGATCCGCGATCCACCATTTCCAGCGAAACCCTACTCCAATGGGCCTCGTAGATCTACCCCTCTAGATTTCTCCATACGATGGTTGACCAACAGATTAATTAGGTTAGGTCATAGCAATACAATATACCAAGATTGAGCCCAAGATTTCAAAATATTTTCTCTTGTTAACTGGACGCGGGAGTTTTCAGCTACAAGGTGTGAAACCTTTCTAAGTGTTATCACATGTAATGAACAAACTCGCACCCATGATACGTGTCTTGCATATCTCAATATCCCACTAGACTTTAATACAATGATAGATCCACATGCAAGATTTGGAGGAATTCCAGCGCCTCGATCCAGACCGTGGGCCCTATAGATCTACCCAGGATCGTGTCCTAGATTTATCAACATCCCACTCCACATGTAAGATTGGAGGGATTCTAGTGTGTCGATCTGCCGTTTCTAGCGAACCCCTAGACCATGGATGTCACAGATCAACCCCACTAGTTTTCTTCTTATGACGGTTGATCAATTTAATTTTATATTTATTTTGGATAGGTTATGTCATAGAAACATGGGAAATCAATGTTGAGCCAATATTTCAAAGTATTCCCTCTAGTTGACCCGACGTGGGAGTTTCAAGCTACACGGTGCAAAACCTTTCTTAGTGTTATCATATGTATGTGAACAAGCTCACACCCGGGATCGTGTACTGGATATATCAACATCCCACCACACTTTTCTACATATGCTAGGGCCACATGTAAGATTGAAGGGATTGCAGCACCCCTATCCGCCGTTTCTAGCGAAGCCCTAGACAGTGGGCATCGTAGATCAACCCCTCTAGCTAGTTTTCTTCATACGATGGTTGGCCGATAGACTTTTATATTTTTTTAGGTTAAGTCATAGAAACATGGGAAATCAAGGTTGAGACGAGATTTGAGAGTATTCCCTCTGGTTGACCCAATGCGGGAGTTTCCAAGTACATGTGAAGAACCTTTCTAAGTGTTATCACATGTATGTGAATAATCTCGCACCCGAGATGTGTGTATTGGATATATCAACATACCACCACCATTTTATACATATGCTAGGGCATGCAAGATTTGGAGGAATTTCGGCTCACTGATTTGTTGTTTCTAGCAAAACCCTAGTTCGTGGACCCCGTAGATCTTCCCCTCTAGATTTCTCCATACAACGTTTGACCAATGGACTTTTATATTTATTTTGGTTAAGTTAGGTCATAGCAAACAGGGGAAACCAAGGCTGAGCCCAAGATTTCAAAGTATTCCCTCTGATTGACCCGACAAGGGAGTTTCCAGCTACATGGTGCAGAATCTTTCGAAATGTTATCACATGTATGTGAACAGACTTGTACTCAGGATCATGTTTTGGATATCTCAAATAGGGCCAAATGCAAGTTTTGGTGGGATTTCAGCGCCCCGATCCGCCCTTTCCTATGGAAGTCTAGACCATGGGCTGCGCAGATCTACCCCTATAGATCTTCCATACGCACGGTTGACCAATATACTTTAATATTTATTTTTGGTTTGTTTAGGTCATAGCAACATGGGGAACTAAGGTTGAGCCCAAGATTTTAAAGTATCCCCTCTAGTTGACCCAACCGCGGAAGTTTTCATCTATACGTGGAGAACCTTTATTTGTTATCGCATATATGTGAATAGGCTCGCACCCGGGATGCATGTCTTGGATATCTCAACATCTCACCACACTGCTATACATATTCTGGGCCACATGAAAGATGTGGAGGGATTCTGGGCACCGATACCTTGTTTCTAGCAAAACCTTTTCCATGGGTCCCCCTAGATATACTCCTCTAGATTTGTCCATACGAGGTTGACTAATGGACTTTTATATTTTTTGGTTAGGTTAGGTTGAGCCCAAGATTTTAAACTATTCCCTCCAGTTGACCCGACACAGAGTTTCTAGCTGTATAGGTTGCATAACCTTTATAAGTGTTACGTTATGTATGTGAACATGGTCTCATCCGGGTTACGTGTCTTGGACATCTCAACATCCAACCACACTTTTATACATATTCTAGGGCAACATGCAAGTTTTGGACCAATTTTGGCATTGATCCGAAATTTCCACCAAAACCTTAGTCCACGGCCCCCGCAAAACTACCACTCTAGATTTGTTCATACGACATTTAACCAATGGACTTTCATCTCTGTTTTAGTTAGTTTAGGTCATAGCAACATGGAAAAACAATGTTAAGCCTAAGATTTCAAAATATTCCCTATGATTGACCCAACACTGAGTTTCTACCTACACGTGAAGAACTTTTCTAAGTGTTATCGCATGTATGTGAACAGACTCATATCCGGGATGTGTGTATTGGATATCTCAACATTCAACCACATTCTATACATAGGCTTGGGCCACATGAATTATTTGGATGGATTACAGCGCCCCGATCCATCGTTTCTAGCGAAACCCTAATCCGTGGCCCAGGTAGATCTACCCCTCTAGATTTCTTCATACAACTATTGACCAATAGATTTTTATATTTATTTTGGTTAGGTTAGGTCATAGCAACATGAAAATCAGGGTTGAGCCCAAGATTTCAAAATATTCCTCCGGTTGACCTGACACGGGAGTTTCTAGTGATAGGCTGCATAACTTTTCTAAGTGTTATCGCATGTATGTGAACAGGCTCGCACCCGGGATCTTGTCCTGGATACCTCAACATTCCACCACACTTCCCTGGATATACTAGGGACAAATGCAAGATTTGCAATAGTGTCTAATGCAAGATTTGAAATAGTGCCCAATGTTATTTTAAAAATGCAATAATGCCCAATGTTTACGAAGTCCATTATTTAGGTCAGTATTCTATTTTAACACAATAGTGTCCAACCATAGCTCTTGTTCCATTTATTCTTTATCAATATGTTGATATTTCATGGTACCATGAGAACAAAACCTTATCCATTTGTCTAGTACCATTCTAAACTTAGCGTCGTTCATAATGGCGAGGATTTAGGGCATCACATGTGCATCTAAGACATGTGGGGAGGATACGGTGTGTGGGCGTCATCCTTCTGAGCCCCATCATCGGCATGCCGTCCAACTAGGGTGTTGTCGGGATCAAAATTTGGAGTGACCGAGAAGGAAGGTGAAAGAGCGTGGCCACCTTTAGGTCTAACAAACGAAGCCGAGGTATCATGTCAGCACCCGTGAGCGCCACCGATCGCATGCCGAGGTTGCAATCTTTGGTCATGGCGGCTGTCCTATCTTCTGAAGCCAATCGAGAGAGACAAAAAACCATCACGGACTTGCTGCCACCATCATTATAATTATTACCCACATGGGATTCCCCATCCCTACTTTTTTTCAGCAATGAGGAGAGGAAAGCCCGAGAGAGAGGGCAGTAGCGGGCTAGGGTTTTAGCCTCGATTTGCTATTGATGAGGACGCGTGCGATGACCATGAGAGGAGTCCCGCTACCAAGTTATATTTGAGCAAAGCATCAATTTTTTTGTCTATTCATTAAACATATATAAATGATATCGTGTTTTTACGATAATCGCTTTGTTAAAGATAAAGTTTTTATTTCTCAGATTGGAGAAACTTTTGAAGATGGTGAAATATGTTTGAAAACGGGCGCAGGACTCACGGAGAAGACGGCCATGGATTCCTATTAATTAGGAGAAGTTGTTGAAGCGTACATGGCCTTTTCTGGATATAAAGAAAAGCACATATGCACTCACTTTGCAATTATAAAGAAAACCATTGCAGATTGTACGGACATGAGCGGGAACAACAAAATGAAAAGAAAACCGCAGGCGGAGGAAACGTGGGCCGAGCCCATAGCAAAACTTGGCCCAACGTGAGTCCGTCTGAAACAAAAGAAAGCACCCTGAAACCCTAAGCCCATTCTTTTGCCCCTCCCACTCCCAGCCGCGATCCCTTTCTTCCCGACTCAAATCAAACGCCGCCGCCTCTCCTCCCCTCGCCGGCCACGTCGCCTCTCCTCCCCTCAGATCGACCGCCGGTGCCATATGACTTGCCGACGGGAGCGGCGGCCCCCCAGGAACCACGCTGTCGCGACTGCTTGTTCGCCGGAGCGCGCGTGCACTGGTACGACGATGCACGGTGCTCCGTCGAACTCGCTGCCCGCGCCACACGCCGGCGACAGGGGTAGGTTTCTGCACGCCGGCGAGGCCGTGCCGGTCACTAGGACTCCCCGGCGCACCTGTGGGCCCTTCGCCCCGGTCGAATCCCTCGCCATCCCCGCTGGGGGTCGCCATCTTCTTCGCCCCGACGCAGCTCGCGGTCGACATCCAAGACGGCGGGGTGCCCTCGGCGGCAGCAGCTGGCCGGCCCAGCGCCTTGGCTGCGTTCTGGCCATCTACTCCGACTTGCTCGCCGGGAACGAGGCCGCGCCCGATGGTGAGACTCCTCTGTGTCTTCTTTTTCCAAGTTCTTGAAGGACGCAAGCAAATAATGCTGAAAAAATAATCGATCTGAATCATCGTGGCTGCATTATTTCATAGTCTTGACGAGGTATAAATCTGGATACACTTTTGGATTGCTGTAATGGTTCAGATAGTCTGGAAAGCACTTGCGCTATTATTTTTAGTCCAAGGTTGCAGAGCTTGTTAATCTGGAACCTTAGCCAATTATCGTGAATAATTTAGGTGTTCATAATGTCTAGTGTGGTTTGTCGGTCATGTTTTACATCCACGACAAATAGGTTTAGTCTTTCTTTGGAGACAAATAGGTGAAATAAACCAGTGGTTTCATTAGCCATTTTACTTCTGAGATTCAACATTACTTTGGGACAGGGCAGTTTCCATAGAATTTAGTACTGCCTGCCTGGGTATCACATCTTTCATATAGGTCACCCGCTTTTCCAAATATATCCTTTTGACAGTTCTCTTTAATTATCACAGAACTCAATTCAATGGTGCTTTTGTCATCCGGACCGACTTCACTTGCCACCCTAGCTACTGGAGTTGACCAAGTCCTGTTGCTATTTCAAAATGACATCACGACGGCTTGTTCGTAGCATGTGTGTAGGACGACAGACGGCCGCTCCTCTAACGTGCTGCCCGTGTCGCCCGCATGGCCAGGGGGTGTCTTTGGATGCCCGCGAGTTCGTGCATGCCAACAGGACACGATGGCGCAGCTGGGCATTTCTCCCGTCGATTCCTCGTTGTGCACGGTTGACTTGCCCTGGCGACGCCTTTCACCATGTGGGTGGAGCTCTTCCAGGCCTTTCAGCTCATGGCCACCGGTGTTGATGTCGACCCGCCATCGTTGGCAGCCCGTTGAGCCCGGCCTCTCTCTAGACGCCAAGGTATTACTCGAAAAACTAGTCTTTCTTCCTGGATGCTATTTTACAGGTTGCATTGTTGAACTAGCTTAATTAGTTCTAGTAGGGAGATGGTGGTCTATTTGTAGCCTAGTTTGATTGTTAAATATTACTCTACTAGTGCTTGAATTGTGTTTGTTGGCGTCACTGTTGCTGCAAGGTTGGAGTTTACACAGATGGTGTAAATGATTGTGCTCGTTAGTGATTTGGAGAGTAACTTGATGTGCAGTAACTTTGTTGTTGTGTGCATCCACAAATCAGTTAAAAAAGTGTTCTATGTGAATCATGTTTGGTTACAGGTAGTTCTGATCTAAATTGAAGTGTTTGAGCAATTTATAGGAGGAGTTTGGGTTGCTTGGGATTTGTTTATGAATCATGGATTTCGTGGTGTTAGCAGACTGTCCTTATTTGTAGTTAACTTAATTGGACTATTTAATTTGTTAAATTTTTTCTGTTAGCTGAAACCCTAGGTTGGTGAAAAAAGATCGTGTATTATTAGCTTTTGTTCTAGCGTTAGCATGGCAGGAACTAGGTTTTACTAGCTAGTTGATTTTGTTATGTTAAAAAGTTCACTAATGCCATTTGTATGAAACTATTTGAGCAGCTAGAGGGGTCGGACAGATCAGTGGACAAGTTCTCAGAGTCACTACACTAAGGTTGCCGGTCCAGCACCTTCTTCTCCGTCACTGCCGCCGTCTTGAAGGTCATGTTAATGTTCCAGTGTCTAATGTTGCCGTGTGGACCTAGGTCATGTTAATGTTGCCTTGTTTCTGTTTGTTATAGTAATGTCCAGTCCCTATGGAAACTTGATAATTTAGTGTAATTTCTTATAGTTGACATAATGGGAGAAGTTGCTAACCTAATTTGTAGATGGCTGAGTGTTGGCATTTTTACATACCCGAGTTTTTGAAAGAAGTTGAGTAGTAGAAGACACCAATGTCAGTTTATTTTGTAGGCTTGTTTGTATTTGCGATTCTGATGGCATGTTGTTCTGTTTACGCCAATTTCCCGGACTTGTGTATGTGGTGTGTACAGTCTTGACCCGTCAGCTTGCTCTCATTGTTTCTGCAGCATCTCTACAAGTTCTTACAGGACGCAAGCTTTGTTGAAAAAAAAATGATCTTTCCTATACGATTGAATCCTCGTGGCTGAATTATTTTAGGGTGTTGAGGTATAAATCAGGATACACTTTTGGATTGTTGCATTAATTCGGATTCTCTTGGAAGCAACTTAGGCAAATACTTTTAGTCCAAGGTTCCTGAGCATGTTAATCTGGAACCTTAGCCAATTATCGTTAACAATTTATAAGCTGACCTGATTTTATCGTCATGTTTTGCAACAATGACATTCATCGTCACAGTAAAATAGCTTAAGTATTTTTTGGGGAGACAAATAGGTCAAATATTAATGTTATCTCCCTGGTGCCGAAAATTTAAACAGAAATCTCAACCTGGAGAAGATAATTATCTTTTAACAGCTATAAACCCATGATTTTATTAGCCTTTTTTACTTCTGTGGATTGAGCATCTCCAGACGCTCAAGGTATTATTCTGAAAAATCTAGTCTTCTTCCTGGATACTATTTTATAGGTCGCATTGTTGTAGCTTAATTAGTTCTAGTAGGGAGAAGATTGTCTATTTGTAGCTTAGTTTGATGGTTAAAAATTACTCCACTAGTGCTGGGATTTGTGTTTGTTGGCGTCACTATTGCTGTGTAGTTACAGCATGGGGATGGACTATACATAGATGGTGTAAATGATTGTGCTAGTTAGTGATTTGATGCGGTATAAATCTGGATACACTTTTGGATTGCTGTAATAGTTCAGATAGTCTAGGAATCACTTGCGCAATTATTTTTAGTCCAAGGTTGCAGAACTTGTTAATCTGGAACCTTAGCTGATTATCGTGAATAATTTAGGTGTTCAATATGTGTAGCGTGGTTTGTCGGTCATGTTTTGCATCCACCACTGCTATTCATTTTCACAGTAAAATAGGTTTAGTCTTTCTTTGTAGACAAATAGGTGAAATATTTGATGACATGTCCCTCATGCCAAAAATTCAAACAGAAATCTCTATATGTAGAAGATAATTATCTTTTAACAGATATAAACCTGTGGTTTTATTATCCATTTTACTTATGAGATTGAACATTACTTTGGGATAGGTCAGTTTCCATAGAATTTAGTACTGCCTGCTGTCTAGGTATCACACCTTTCATATAGGCCACCTGCGCTTTTCCAGATATATCCTTTTGACAGTTTTAAAGCTCATCTCAGTAACGACCGAGCCTTACAGCGTTAATTGGTACTCCCTCCGTTTTAAAATATTAAGATGTTTTAGCTTTGTGAAGAAAATGTATCTAGACTTTTTTTAGTATGTAGATTTATTCAGTTTTAAAGTGAATCTACATACTAAAAGAAGTTTAGATACATTTTTTTAACAAACTTAAAACATCTTATATTTTGAAACGGAGGGAGTAACTTATAATCTTGATCCCCGGAACAGATGTTTGCTTGTTGTTAACATAATGGATAAATAAGGACCATGCATGTAGGTGGTCACGATCGAGGAACATCTTGCCTGGGCGCAAACTAAGATCTTTGTACTTTATAGTGTAATGTGTAATGAAAGGGAAAGTACACGCTTGTGTTTGGGCGCTTCCCTTTCCCATATACCACCGAGCACTCATTTTGATATTTTTGCGGCTATATGTATTATTTGCGGGTATGTCCACTGTGCCGCTGGTATCCACAATCTTTTATCCTTGTAATTCATGGGCGAGTGGTGGTCCCACCTCTCTATTCCATCAGCATCAACCAATGCCTATGACTGCACCTTCCACTTATTTTCTTCCCATCTATACTTGCATCTTCCTTCTAACCCGTGAACCAATTCCTCTCGCCCAGTTACGTCGATGGAAAAAACTAAAGCATGTTTTCTATTCATTCGTTGCATACAAATATTTACAGATTCAAATTCAGAAAGAACATGGAGCAATACTGTACTTTGATCGTGTTCAAATTCAGAGAAGACAGTGGAAGGTTACCAATGACAAACATTGTGTTCTTTGTCCCCTGAGAGTATACGAGGATCGTGTGCATTTGTTTTTTTGAGTGCAATTTCAGTACACGTATTTGGAACTACCTTCAGATCGATTGGACTGGAGGCAATGGGGATTTACAGGACATTGTGGCTGCTGCACGTCGAAGCTTCCCACACCCTTTCTTTATGGAGGTGACGATCACTGCGAGCTCGAACATATGGATAATCAGAAACGCCTTAATTTTTAGGAATGAAAAGCCCACTTTTAGAAAGTGGAAATGTAATTTTGTACATGATTCTCATCTTCTTAAGCATAGAATTAAGGCTAAGCACCTAGATAGATACATGGGTTGGCTGTCCTCCCTGTCATGAAGGTGCTTTTGTATAGTACGTAAGTAGGTTTTTTCCTTACTCCTTTGTACAGATTTTCTTCTTTATAGTATGAAATAAATTGCTGTGGCGCTGTGGCCTCACAGTCCGTAGGTTTCAAAAAAAAAAATACTGTACTTTGATAAATTTGTAATGATGCCATGATCTACAAACATAATCGAAGATTTCAAGAGCCAGAGCAAACATAGAATCATGATTCCAACTCTCTATCGAGCTATTCTGAGGGAAAAAAACTCGAACTCAAGCATAATTGGTCAGCTGGTAACAACAGCTCTGTTTCTGTTCCTGAATCCACTATTCTATGAATTTTTCATAGAATCTAACGGGTAGCAGCAGTAATCCACAATTGAATCATAATAGTCTCATCAACACGCAAGAAAAACACAGCAACATGCAAGAAAAACAACACAAGATCTCCCTACAGGGGTGAGCAGTCAATCGAATCATGTCGCTGGGTACCGAACGCATCCTGTCGTGCGCGGCGGACAAGCGAGGCGCAGTCCTCCGCCATCTCCGTCGCCTTCTCCAGAGCGTCGTCGTCCGCGCCAGGGACAGGGAGACGCGGCGGAGGGTCTAGCAGGAGGTCCACAAGGAGCAGGCGGTCGCAGAACTGCTCCATGGCGTCGCACGCTTCCCCGGCACGCAGCCTGGCTTCCTGTCCCGGGGCGCCGCCCAGCGCGGACCTGGCGACGGCGAGGTCCTTGGCCGCCCGCCCGAGCGCCTCCTCCGCGAGCTGGAGTATCCTGGCGCGCCGCTCCGTCCATACGCCGCTGCCGGCGCCGATCGCCGCAAGGTGCCTCTGCTGCGCGTCGGCCGCGATCTTCCCGGCGACGTCCCCCACCCGCTCCGGAAACGGCGTCTCGCACACCTTCGCCGCCATCTCTCTCTTTTTCTCTCTTCCGCCGCCGGATTTTGTGGGGTTTGGGATTCTGAATGTCTCGATTCGCTTCCGAGGCGGCGGGCGGGGGTGACGTGAAATAGCCTAGTACTGGTGCCAGGCTGGCGAGATGGACCCCACGTGCTGTAACAGATTTTTCACCTCTCGCGCCGTCCAACTGAAAACTTTACCTGCGGATAATAAAAGTTGTAAAATTACGGGGCCAGACCCTATCTGTCAGTGAGGGAAGAGAGTCAGTCAATTTCCATGTGAAGCCAACAGCGTCAATGACGTGACGTCAGTCACAGCGTCACCAAAGAAGTTCAAAATACGTTCCAATTCATCAGGTTTTAACTCGTTTCATAGGCTTCAGCGCAAACATCCTCTGCCACTGAAAGTATAGATAGGCATATTCTATGGTCAGAATAGGTGGGATAAAGTGATATAGAAATATACGTTGATCCAAATTTTAATAAATCTAAGACATCTATTTTAAGACGAAGAAAGCATGTGAATATATGGATACTTTTCATTAGATAGGTAGGGAACAGAGGAAATTTAAGCAAGTTTAAATATGAATAAATGCATGTGTATTACGTGGTATCCTTTTTGAATGTTAGTAAGAGGTGTAACACCCCGTACACCAGGCCGCTGGGTATAACTCCTGCCAGCTTATTAGGATTTCACTAGAGGGCCGCTAAATTGATGGGAAGAAAGATGATCTATTTTGCGATGGAAATCGATCCAAAACCATGTAAACACCCACATGATGCATTTTGGCTTACAAGACACTATCACAAAAACATACAAGGACTCGCCTTGCCTAAACCCGACAAAGAATAGCGAAGGGTCGAGACACATAGATCTCCAATGTTGACCTTTGGATGATGTGAAACATTTTCCTCAACAGAGAAGCATTCTGATTACGACCAAAACATACCCCATCCTCCGACCCAAGTTGGTCGTCAGGATCATCTTGGAGATGTCATAGCTCCCGATGTCGTGCCCACCGGCGTGGAAGAGCTTGAGCATCCTCACCCAATTATCTCTAGGTCTTGACGGATCTCTGGCATAGCTACATCCACCTGGGAATTGAGTGTGTTAAACTTGAAGTCGTTGTCCTCGATAAGATTCATCATCACCTGAGTCAAAGATGATCTTATGAGTTCACGTGCTCCTCCACCACCTCCTTGGCCAAGACCTTTGACAGATCAAAGATTCTCCTCTCTTCGGCCGATAGTTGATCCATGGCACGATGAATCAAATGTTGCTTGTGCCTTGTATCCTAATCGTGCGACAGAAACACCAGGGATCTAAGGCTCTGAATACCAAAGATTAGTTGCGAGACACCCTATCTACCAGATCGAGCAATGAAACAAAGAACGACAACTAGGGAAGTAGATCTACGAAGTAACACCTATTCGCCCACACGTCTATAGCTCATATTACAATGATCATGAACTCACGAAACACTACTAAGCCAATCCTTCGCCATCGCTAGCAAACCCGTTCTTGATGCCGAAGAAGACACTTAGAGCATCTCAAACCGAAAGCCGAAAAACATATAGAGGAGTAAATTTAGTCCTCTAACGATCGAATAGGTCTCTAACCGAAAGCCCAAAAAGCGTTAGAGGAGCAAATTTAGGAATCTGGCCCCAAAAATCTAACTCCCTTTCCTATATTTGCTCGGGCGAGGCCGATGAGAAAAGCTTCCCCACTCCTCCGCCACTCACGACCCGCTGTCATTCTGTTCCCCACCACCCTCCTTCCACCGAGACTGCCGCAAATGGCTGGATCTTCCTGCCGTCGTTCTCCTCCACATATCTGCAGCGCCGTTCGGGGTCGTGGCGCACCTCGAGGCCGGAGAACTAGGTCACCCGGCCTCCCACCGCCGTTGGCGTGCGCCAGCGGCAGTGGGGGACGTAGGTGGCAAGATCACCGACTGGAACAACCGCGCCCGCCACTGGCTCGGTACATTCCAATCGACGCGGCACGCGGCGTGGGCGCACGCATCGCCAACGTCCAGACCCACGGCTAGGGAGGACACCGGGAGGAGACACGTTATATTTGGTGTGAGGCCTAGAGGTGGGGGTGGTGGTGCTTGTCGGATTCTTTTCGTAAATAGTTAACATGTAGACAATACTTTCCTTTTGTCGGGGTGCTATATCGGTAAACGAGTCAACATTTTCTCCATAGACCCAACCGTCGTTAATTTGAGTCACAGGAATATCATTGAGCTAGAGGATTGGTATATCTCATTTTGTAAGAATACATAATTTATGATCATGGTATGCATGTCATGCTAAATAGTGGTAAGGTTATTAACAGGTAAACATGATGTTTGATTCGACAAGACCAAATCAACAAAGATCACACAATAATTGTGGAGAATAGAAAAGACATATTTTTTTTACATTTTGTCCGACATACTATGCACAGATTGTCTAGGCCAAAATGGTCGTCATGTACTCCCTCTGTACGGGATTACAAGTCCGGAGGGCAGTTTTGCGGGGATCAAGAAAATTCTCTGTGTTGTAAAAAAAGGACTCATCCAGTGTGACAAGGGGTGTGCATGTCTCCTCAAATACCAACATTGCTATTAGAGTGGTCAGTAGGGTGATAAAAACACTTTGAAGGATAAATATGGTGAGGTGAATGGGGAGACACTACAATCAACTCACATCGCACTAGGAACCACGAGAAATAATAATGAGTTTTGTGGGATGTATTTTAAAGCTGACAAAGTTATATGGTACACGGTCATTCATATTCGGTAAGTGTTTAAAAGGTATACATCATTTAACAAGTTTTGTTACTCAACCTTGAGCCACAAACAACCTACACATTTCTATGGTTGTTGGATGTCTTTGAACATTGAATCGGAATTTATCGTTTTCTTTCGAGACAGAGGATAATTCTCGCCTAGATCTTGTCCTTGGCTATTCAACTATACTACTAGTAGCAAATACAGAGTTCTTACCTCGATAGAATTTTGGCAACATTGATATTACATGGTTAAGCAAGAAGGATCTAAACTGAAAGCAACGCCATTTATGCTCTTCATCAATGGATAGTGCACTTGTTTGGGAACCAACTTAGAATAAAACCTCAAATGTAAGGACAATATGTTGAGTACTGTATAGTTGCAAGACCAAGGAAAAGTGATTAGTTTCATGTACACAGCTAGCCAAAGTAGCAAACTCCATTTTTACCGTTTATATTGTCCATAGCAAGCGGAAGGCATTTTATGAGTTAACGATTCAAAAAAAAATTATGAGTTATGACCGAGTTGGACATTCATACGTATGTTTACTGTGACATTTTTCATACTCCCTCTATCTCGGTTTACTATAGTCCTTGCATTCGAGTAGTAAAGTACTACCTTCGTTCTTTAAAATAAGGTCTATAAATTTAGTCAAAAATCAAAGAGTGCAACTTTGACCAAGTTTATAAGAAAAACTATTAATAAATAATAACTATAATAATAGATAGCTACAATACAAAAATATATTTTATAATGTATCTAATAAGATTGATTTGACCCTATAGAGGTTTATAGTTTTTTTAAAAAAATTAGTCAAACTTTGCAATGTTTAACTTTTAACTAAATTTATGGAAAACGATACAGTCCCCCCGGGGGATCGCACATTCTTATCCCCCGGGTGGACGTGTCGCCAAGCGAACGAGAGGGAGGAGGCAGGCCCACCCACGTTTGGTTCCTGTTCGGTTTCATCTCGTCATCCACGCTCCGCAATCCCCGGCGACTCCTCGTCGACCTCCCTGGAAAAATTAGCGACGCGCGTTGCCGCATCTCGTCGCGCTCCCGTCCGTGTTTGCATCACCACGCGCCGTCGAGGCTCGCAATCGAGATCTCGCTGCCGGAGCTCGCCACTGGAGCTTGCCGCCTCCTTCCTCTCTTGAGCTCGCCACCTTCCTCCTTGTCCCCACGAGTTCGGCGACGAAGGCGACGTATGGACATGCTGCTCTCCGGTGATAAAGGTGCGCAAGGCCTGCTCGCCGGCGACCGCCACTCGGAGCCGCTGCCGCCTGGGGACCCCTTGGGCGCGCTCACCTCTCGTGGCCTCCCATGGCTGCTGGCCTCGGGGTTTGCTACGTGCCAAATCGCGCCGCCGTCCTGACCGCTCCACCGACGAGCAAAGCTCTGCTCCCATCTGCAGGTGCTACCTGCGGCTAACGCCGGTGCTACAAGCGCCGTCAATTTTTGCTACATACGACGAATGGAGGTGCTATAAGGAACGTTTTTGGATTTGCTACGTGCAGCTGGCGGCGGCTGTACGAGACCTTCGTCGTCGGATTTTTTTCTACAATTGTTTTTGCTACATTAGGTTTATCGTTTTGCTATAATAGTATATAGCTTTTGCTACAACATCTCCGGCGAGGTCTCCTCGAGGTCTTTGGTGAAGTCGGATTTGCTACAATATAATATTTTTTTGCTACATCTATTTTGTGGGTTTGCTACAATGCGTAAAGTTTTTACTACACGGTCTCCGACGAGGTCTACCGGTGGAAGTCTCCGGCGAGTCTCCAGCGAGGTCGTATATGCTACATTAGCATAAATTTTTTCTACAAGGTCACCGGCGAGGTTTCCGGTGAATTCTCCGGTGAGGTCTAGTATGTCTGTTGTATTTTCTGGGTCAAACCGTTTTCTGCTACATGTATCAAAAATGGGACTAGTTGTAGCGAAATCGGGATGGACCGACTGGAAGAAGATCTAACCGTAGATCTAAGCCGATCCGACGACTAGGGACCAAGGGATGGAAAGTTTCCATCCCGGGGGACGCCTAGCACCGTCCTAAATTTATAGGCCTTATTCCAAGGAATGGAGGGAGTAGGGGTAGCTTTCTGAGAACCGAACTAACCCTACTCATATTGGGAGTAACTAGGATAGTAACATAGTTCTACATGTATTGCCAACTATGCATTTAGATGACATGGCATGCAATTAAATGATAAGAGAGAGGCTTGTGATAACTAGCTATATTATCATAACATCACATATTTCAAGACAAAATAAGTATATATTGTAATAAATGAGTCTTTGCATGACACTACACCTATGTTGTTTTCCACTATAGAGATAATAACTTAGACTAGTAACACATGCATGTTACTACTATACATGCATGTTTCCACTATATACATGCTACAATTATATGATACTCCCTATAATTGCATATGATACTAGGAAGTATCATATAATATTATCATGTATATGATATTAGTATATGATATCATCTTCACAATGCATATTATCATGTACTAGTATCATAGTTTTAGTTTATTTATTATTTTTTGGAATCTTAATGTAAAATTGTGTACAAGATTTATTTGAAATTTTTTTTTAGTTTCATGTGCTATGATACCGTATCTATCTATGATACCAATACTCTTTTATCATTAAATGCAGTGACACACAAGCATTTTGCATGCATGTGGTGCATGATACCACCTATGATATCCCATCGGGGCTAGTCTTAAACCGAAATCAAGATTCATACTGGCAGGAGTTATAGCAGAAAACCTCGGTACGCACACACAAGTATTCATCTCCCAATAGAGCTAACATAGGTACGGCACAAATTTATTCAGTCGATCGCATTATACAGTATGCGCACCGCCACCGAGATGGATCACTTCTTCTTGGCAAGGAAGACGTCGGAGAGGACGGCGTCGGAGCGCAGCGCGGCCTTGAGGAGACCCAGCCCCTCGTCCATGCCGACGCTCACGAACTTCTCAGCCAGATCCACGTCCTTGTTCACGCTGAACTTGCTGATGAGCGTGATGCTGGAGATGACCGACATGGGCGTCACCTCCAGCCCGTCGGTCACCATGTACGTCACCAGCCCCTTCACGTACCCGCCGGTCTCGTCGCCGCCGGAACCTCCTGCCTCCGACGCTGACGCCGCCTTGGGCGCGGCGGAGGGCAGCACGAACGTCACCTCCGTCGCCATCGCCTGCTTGCACTGCGGGCACGCCGCCTTGGCCTCCATGGTGGCCGTGGCGCAGTACCCGGAGCAGGTGTACATCTTGAACCTCGCCAGCGGCGACGACGACGAGCCCTTGCCGTCGCCGTTGCCGCCGCCCTGCAGGAGGAGCAGCTCGCGGGCGTCCGGGTGCAGCACCTTGGGCTGGAGGAGGTCCGACTTGTCCTTGTTGGGCTGCAGGTAGGAGCCGCTGATGTTGTCCACGCTCTGGTACAGCCGCCCGATGCTCCCCTGCATCGTGCCGGCGGAGATGAGCTTCACCACGGCGCCGATGGGGAGGGTCAGCAGGCTGAAGACGAAGTCCACGAACTCCTTGCCTGCCTCCGCGAACAGCACCTTCTTCGACTTGGTGTCCACCAACAGCTTCAGGGAGATCTTGTTGCTGGACGCCATGGCTGACAACCGGTTCTTTGGGTGGAGCTCGATCGGGATTCTGGATGTGGCTGGAACCTTTTGGGGCCGTGAGATTTATAGGATGGGGAAGAAAGGAGACGAAGAGATCATTGAATTGAATCGTTTGCGTTGCTAGTTGCCGTCTCCTTGGATTCTCATGGATCAATTACTGATGGAGTTAATATTGCAAAGCCCAACACACACAGGTCTGACCTTTCAGTTTCAGGTGTTAAGAATATATTACACGCCTAGCCATTTCCATCAAGTTTGGACTTTTGGTCTAGATGGTTAGTGCATGCAATTTAATATGGTATCAGAGCGGTTTGCCTCACGGCGTCGATTCTAGGTTCTTCCACCACTTCCGCAACGCGCCGCCCCTGGGGAGATTACTCCTCGGGGGCGCGGCACCCGGTTTGATCAAAGATCAGATCGATTCTTTAGACTAGGGGTCCGTTCGGCAACTCACTGCTCCAAGAAATTGCAACGCTCCGCTCCGCTCTGAGCTTGTAGCGCTCTCCCGATGGAACGAGGGAGCGATCACCGTTCGGTTCGCTCCGCTCCGTTAGCAGTTGGGCTGTCAGCCCATTCCAAGCAGATGGAGCTCGTTCGGTCAGTAGCATGAAGGCCCAACCTTGTGAGAGTTGTACGATGATGGAAGCCATGACCAAGAGCCTCATCGTGGGGATCCAGTGAAGAGGACCTAGTTGCGGCGGCGGACAGAAAATATTGACACTAGCAGTTGAGCTCCTGGCGGCAGGGAATTTCACTGGCCTGATTCTTGTGGCGCGTGAGATCGTATCAACGCATGGAATCCGTTCGCGTCCGGCATCTCAATTCGGTGGCCGGTGGAATGGTTACGGTGGCAGCCAAAGATTACATCGGCGGTGGTGCAGGTCAAACAGGGAGAGTTCTAATGTACGGCCGCCTTTGCCTCTTTGCCCGGGAAAGACAGAGGACAGACGAGAGAGATAACGAACTGTTTCGTTCACTTATCGGTGGCAGCATGTTGTAATTTTCATCCGCTCCACGATTTTCCTTTCCGTAGATCACCCAAACACTCGCTTCGCGGTTTCGCAGTATACACCGGAGCGCTCCCTGGTTTCCGATCCGCAGATCCCAAGCGTTCGGAACAGCTTCTCTCGCTCCGGATGTGAAGTTAGGAGCGGAAGCATTGCCGAACGGGCCCTAGATTAGATTCAATCTAGGCACTAGAAGGGGACGCAGTCACCGCCCCTAGGCACCTAGGGGCGGTGACTGCGTCCCCTTCTAGTGCCTCTCTTGACTCCTACCCCGTGTACGTCTATCTATACTCCCCGTGAGAATTAAATCAATACACGAAAATATTAGGGATTCAATATTTTTCACATGGTATCAGAGCCAAGAGGTCTCAAGTTTAACCCTGCTCACACAGTTTATAAAAAAAGATTATGCGGCCTGCACCCAACCCACGCTAAGGACTAAAATAGCCTAGACGTGAGGAGGAGTGTTAAGAATATATTACACGTCTAGCCCTTTTCATCAAGTTCGGACTTTTGGTCTAGATGGTTAGTGCATGCAATTCAATATCAGGAGGTTGATATTCAGCAAAAAAAAGAACTAATAAGGGAATTTGAATGGTGAATTCGAACGGGGAATTACAGTTTGTACCTTGACGAGATTTATTTTTCAGTTATATGCATCTTGTTAGAGCATGTATATTGCAAAGCGACACTTAAAAAGTCAATTTATGATCGTGCGCTATCGTCTGGCTCTAGGGATAGAATTCTTCGTGTGTTTTATTAGTGTCAGACTCTTAACTACGCATCGATGCCCAAAAAAGGCCGGGATTTTCATTCTAACTACCAAAATCGCTGGGATTTCTTTCCTAGCGTCTAAGCGCCCGCGTTGAAAACGCCCTTAAGCACATACCGGGTTAGAACTCCAGGGGCCTATGTCTGACTGACATTGGTTGTACATGTCAATGACGGTGACTGCTTGGATGACTATATAGCATAAAACCATCACATTTCAGCTTAAATTTCGAAAAAACCACCAATTTTCAGCCGAATTGAAAAAAATACCATTCGGCCGCAATTTTTTCATTGTGCGCTAAACTACGAATCCAGACAAAGTGATATTGGATTTGAATAGCGGACCCCACCAATGTTGTTGATGTGGCAGAGGGAGATGGCTCTAGAAGACGGATGTTCGCGGCCAATAAAGACTGTTGTGGGACCCACCCTGGTCTTGGTTGGACATAACCGGCTGGGCTGTTTCTCACCTCCTCTCAACCAATCCTGACCACACAGCTGAGCTCAAGACCCGCTACCGCTGCCACATTGCATCGCCGCCTGCACACTCCAAGAGTGGTCTTTGCCATGCCCAACTGGAACAAAGACGAATCCTCCAGCTCTTCTCTGCTAGGGGTAAGTTCTTCAATTTTTAGGGTTAGGGTTTGATTCAAATTGGGGAATTGTTCTTTATAATGAAAACACATGATATAGGTTAAATCAGGCAATATCAGCTTTAGTGCATCGTCCCTTTTCTAGAGGTGTTGCTTTTGAAGAATCTCTTTGTTGAACGGCGATGTTTTGTGTTGATATCTTGGATTCTCGGCAAGGTATTTACAATGTGTTGTTGCGGGAGCGGGGTAGAGTAGATGTCGGCTAAGGATGAATATATTATTGTTTGCTTAGAAAGAACTGCTTTGTGTAGACACCACTTTCCATTGCCATACTAGAAACTAGTGAACAAGATATGTCAGTGTGCAATGCTAGAAGCTTCTTCACAAAAGATTTTTACGACGATGAAAGAGCGGCAAACAAATAGATAAGCTATAGCACCAAAAATATGCCATAAAAGATTAAGATAGAAATATCGCCATCAAAACAGGAAGAAATGAGCATGCCTTCCGATGAGGACCAAAGGAGGGCTAGCACGCATACATACCACCTGCCGACACCTCATACACTATAATTTCCTATTTTTTATAAGTAGTTCAATTATTTAGTGCATGATGTTATATTTTGATTGGTAAAATTGTACTGATACAACGCTTTATCAAGATATTTGAAGATACTAAAATTAGATACATTAGATATTATTGAGTTATAGTTAAATATCATAAACTAATCCCTAGATAAATGGACTCTTGTGCTGTTTTCCAATCTTATATAATTCATGCACATATAGACATAGTTGTGAGGGAAAATAGTAAACTGAACTATAAATAATACAATTTTCACGGAAAAAGAGAAAAAAGGGAGTTATGCTCAACATTCATGTACTAGTATTGATAAAAATATGATTTATATGAAAATTATCATGAGTTTAATATTACAAACCAAAATATGATTAGTTTGCTTTCCTAACAATTTAAGTAATAATATTATATTGTAACAAAAATAGTTGTGATTTATATATAAAATAAGGTATGAAGAAGTAAAAGTGTTTAGTATACTATAAATGATGGTTTAGACATCACTAAGGGTGCGTTGCAAATTTGGTTATAGCCTAGCCGAGCCAGGATAGGCATTTGCTATAGTCAAACTAATTTCATTCTTGAGGACTAGCTAAACTCGCTAGGCCAGGGTTTCCTTGCTCGCTAGGGAAAGAAAAATTGACTCGCCCTCAATTGCAAAACTCAGTTCAGGAACAATATAATTGAATGACATGGAATGGACCTACAACTTCATAGGAAATCGTGGTGTTTTCAAGAGTCTCCTAGCTTTTACGAAAATCAAGATCCCACTTGTGAAAAGTCACTGCCAACTCAATACCGGGAAATTGATTTTTGCCGAGTCAGGGGTGGTCTGCCGAGTGTATTTTGTTGGAAAAATGCCCTAGAAAAAATAATAAAGGAGTTATTATTTATATTTTCATTATCATGATTAGGTTTATTATTTATGCTATAATTGTGTTATTTCCAAAATGTTTGATTACAAGGCCACTAAGGCATATTTGGTGGGTCCCACTTGTCAGAGACTCCTTTATCTAGAGATACGTACGTAAATGGGAGAATCATCTCGAGAGATCGGTATTAGGCGGTTGATTTCTTTTATGTGGAGTGCAAGCCGTCCAGTGAAAATAACCCGACAACTGTTAGATAAATTGAAGGTAATTTTCTTCTTTGCTTTTGCAATGTAACTAAATTTATTTGGACAATTTGTGATTTCCTTGTCGTTATTGTGAACTTCCGCGGCTTACATTGTCTTGCAAAATATAAGTAACTGCGCATATGTATTATGACAATCTTGGTTCCTCGACCTCACAATATTTTCTGTCCCCATCAGTTTACAGATTACAGACCTCACACACATAATCTCCCAACCCAAACAGCGTAATGGGGCTACTTTCCTTGTGATTTGGAGGATCCCTACTGGTTCCTCAACATCCTCAATTTATATGCCCTTGTACGCTTCACCCAGGCTAACTATGATGTGCTCATGTTCAGTTCAGTTGCATTGCACAGAACTTAGTTATGTTCAAGTTATACGCAGCATTCCTGCAGTGATGCCATACACACTTAATTAGGGACAAAGTAAGCTAGACTAGCTATTTCATTCAATTCGCTGTTTCACCTGGGCATTTTCGCAAGTTCAATTCCTCGATGATTGGATGGAAGTGTGCAGTAGTACTCTGTATAATCTTGTAATACTTCATGACCTACGATATTTTTCCCTAAACGATGCATATCCATATATTTATGCTATGAAGTTTTGAGTTTTCTTTGAAAAATCTAGCTTATAAATTCGTACTGCTCCACCTTCTCACTAAAAAAAAGTTTAATCAAACAAGGTACAAAATTGGTTAGGGCTGTAATTCCAGGTTAAACTTTGTCAGCCAAACAAACGGTGAAAAACTGAGGTACATAACCAAACAGAGGTACATAACCTTATTTTTATATATTCCTTAGTATATGTTGGATATACAGAACTTAGATTAGATGATTACACATTGTGGCAAAAACAAAAGACAGTTCTGCAATTTGAGACATACATCGTGTGTGCGATAATGATAGATATACATATAATATATATAAACCGGCAGCAGGCCCAACCTTGAATGCATGATGTACCATGCATATCACGTCACGTAGAGATTTGAATCTTAGGCCCCCTTATTTTGTCCAGTGATATTACTTCTGAATTCCAAGAAACCGAAGATTACGACATAGGGCCAGAACAGATAGGCAATGTTAGCCAGGAATCTAGTCCCTAACATCACCAGTCGCCCGCACATTGATATCACCCCCGTGTTATATTTCAGGTTGGCCCACCTCTTAAAAATGAGTGCCGTGTCGGTCAATATCGCCCTCATGAACCAAATTGCATCTAGCAGCGCAACCACCGTCATGGTGCAGGAGACGATGGCAGCTCTGCGGTCCTCTGGGGCAAGCAACACATATAGGGCGAAGGCGAAGGCGGCACAGAAGCTTCTCGCTGCGCCGATGAGCAGCGCTAGAGAGAAGGACACCAGCTCTATCCGCTTATGTATGTCGAGCGCAGCTACCCCGGTGTAGATGAGGCTAAAGGTGGCTAGAGACGAGCAGATGAATGCCAGGCTGTTGGAGATGACGAATCCATCGGCAGCGTAGTTGTAACCCTGGACAAGCTCATTGCCTGCACCTTTATCTTTGCCATGGCCAGGCATGGTGAAGGCTGCAGCAAAAGTCGCCGTGGCCACGAGAACAGATCCAATGCCCACGATCTGTGCGAAGTTTGTGATTTTATTGTCCTCACAACTCTCATTAAATGGCTCTTCGATGTCACTGTGGTCACGACGGCCGCTTCCATTCTCAGCGTTTGCAAAGGTCAGAGATCCAAGTATCCTACGCCGTGCATGCTGCATCCAAATAAGTTGATTATAGTTTTGAGTTTTAAAAGCAGAACCTCGGCATGTACCACTCCCATGTATACAAGGCCACTTAGTTTTCTATTAAGTCAAACTAAATGTAAGTTTGACCAAATGTTTGGAAGGGTATATCAACATGTAAATATCATATCTATTATATACTAAAAGCAATATAAAGGGTTGTTTAGAGGCTTCATGTTAATCCACATATATCATCTAAATTATATTAGCGGTTAGATCTATTATATGTGGCTACGAAGTTAAGAAACGGTTACATAAAACCGGTTGCTGCAAACAAAGGTCAGTAGTGCCACGTTTCAAATCGGCAAGCATATGGACCCACACATGTATTTGGCCGCAACTGGAAAAAAAAAACATTGGAGAGTGTGCGTTTGCAAGGAGTCAAGTTAATGCGGGCCAGGAACCAAAAATGGCTGATCCAACTTCATACGTGAAGCATTAAAAGGACTCCAATTTAAAAAGAAAACAAAAGAAGACATAGCCAGCTATAGCTTGTGTTGTTAGGACTCTACAAAGAACATGTCGTGTCAAAAAGTTAAAGGATGTTAGATACTTAATGGTATACTCCCAAACCTTGGAGTATATAATTAATGTTTTTTACTGTAACATTAATTATGGTATACAATTAATGGTGGTGATTGAACCGACAATTAATAATTGTGTTATATGCTTTGATGTGTTTTTCTTGGTGTCTTCTATGAGAAGTGTTCAGTTTAATGTAGGACTGCAAAGCTTACCAACTCAATTTTTGGATCGCCAATCAATTTTGAAAGCAAAGTTTTTCCAGTGTAACCTTTTGGAAAAAAATGTATATGGATGCATAGTTACTATTATTTTCTCGGATTTAATATCATCTAAGCGTCATATGACTATTGCTCGGGTGGAACTAGAATTATTACTTGGAGGGAACAAATCTAAAAGTGCGCAACTTTATATTTAATGCCGATGACTCACAACCTCTCATAGTTATTAATGTTCATAACATAAGTATCAGCCATCTTAATAATTATGGTCCAAATTTTAATTATAAGAATTAAATTAACATCATATAAAAACAAAATAAATGGTTAGTGATATTGTTTAGTACTATTTTCCTAATTTTTTAAAATCTATTCCGTCATGGGATATTTGTTTAGCACAACATATCGGTGGCTATTTCTTCGAAATGGAGGATGAACCCCGGCCTCTGCATAAAAATATGCATACGGTCTGATTTACTGATTTATTCAGCATGGACGGACAACATACAGTAAAACTAAAAAAAGTCTTCACTGTCACTTCAGAATATAAAGTGCTGCTCTCGCATTTGCAAGGGCCACCATGCTAGTTAGTATAACAAAAAAATATCTTGAAATGTTTTCATAATAAATTAATTAGACATTATGGATGTTCATATTTTTCATATTAAACAGATTTAGGTTAAAAACAACTAATTAAGTGGCCTAGTATACATAGGTAGAGAGAGTACTACATGCGTGGAGCCTGCAAAAGAACAAGAAGAATATGGTGATCGATCATTACGTACCATTCCGAAATTAAATCCCGAAGCCGAAGGCGCTTTTTTTCTGGCAATATCCATGGGTGTTTGTCCGGCCTTGTTTGGTAAATTTAAGACGACATGTCGGTTCCAGATGAGAGTCCTGAATATATCCCAATTCCCTCCAAGGACGGCTAAGTGCAGGGCAGTGTTCCCCTCATTGTCCTGTATATTCACAATGGATTTGAACTCTGATGACCTGTTGCACACAAATCTGACGATATTGAGCCTCTCTTTCTCAACGGCGACATGGAGGAAGGTCCTTCCCTGAGCATTACGCAGTCTGGCACACCCTATAGGGCAGAAATAGAGCAAGATGATGATCGGCACCAAGCTGCCTGCAGAGGCAGCGACGTGCACCGGAAACAACCCGCCTTTATCTGGGCGAAATGCCGAAGACGGATCAGCTTTCGCTAGCAGGAACATTGGATGTCTCATCCAGGCAAACAGCTTGTATAATGACTTGGGTGAGACAATATCATAGTAGAAGCTGAAGGAATTGATCTCAAGGCTCTTGTCAACAAAAGCGAAAAGGAAGATTTCCAGAGAAGGATCTTCCCCTGCTGCAGCCAAGTGCATCGGCGTGTTTTCGCATAGGTCCCGTTGTTCGACGAGCTTCTTTGTTTTTTCCTTGCTCCACCAGCAGAGCAAATCCTTTGTCACCCCTACAGTTGCCGTTGTACATCTTAGAAAAATACTACTAGTACAAGAAAATAAATAGAAGTCAATCACTCGTGCGTTTTGGAAGAGATCAATCCCGGTTTTATTTGTATTTTTGTGGTACAGTTCTAAAATGACATTATCCATTTTGAACATTTTTAGCATTAATTCTCAAATCTTTTAACCTTCCATCAAAATCTCTTAACAATTAAAATGTGTTACTCCCACTGTCACGGTTTGGAGGGCGTTTTAGAGAGATTGTTGGAACCTAGGTGAGCGCTAATTGAAGCCAGATTTGTGCTAAAAACATGTGCCTATTAATTATTTGGCGTCCTATTAAACGTAATTACTCAATGGAAACGAGGAGTTTGGCGCATGCATTGCTACAGTTGCATGCAAGAATTAATTCCTTGACTGCATGAAGTAGAAAGTGAGGAGGAAAAAAGAGACATTAATTCTGTAATTAAGTCTAACGCGCCTAAAGGAGAGTAGTTTTGAAAAACGCATGGCTTTTATAAGACGCCCTTCAAACCACGACGGTGGGAGTACATCTAAATTTGACATAACCGTTTTCATCAAGTACCAAACTCTCGTTTTCATCAAGTACCAAAAACGAGCTCATTATTAAATCGGGATGCCCTTCATCCGTTGACTTGCGCATCAAAATTTTATTACACTTGTGGATGCATGTTGTGTCTTACTCTAGCGCATTGTTGATTAATAGTAGCATTGACATGATGAACTAGCTAAAGAGAAGAGTATACAATTACGTGTATCTAGAAAACGGAGAGAGTAGTGATATGAGCACACACATATATATATATAAGGTTTTTTTTTCTTCGAAAATGGGGCCTTTTATTACTTTATTAAAAGTTCTAAGGTAGTACTACTTACAGTTGTTGTGAAGAACAGCTGCATGTAAAGCATTTCGTCCTTGGCTGCCGGAGTAGGAGAGGTGGTTGTCATACTTGTGCAGCTGACGCGCAATGCGGTGATGACCCAAGGAGATGGCAAGGAAGAGCGGCGAGGTACCATCATCGGCATCGACACGGGCCAGCTCCTTGTCCTCCAACATCAGTGCGTGGACCATCTTCATGTCGCCGGAGCCGATCGCCTCATGCAACGCCGTCCTCCCTTCCTTGTTCCGCGCCCTCACCATCGCCTTGGCCGTCGTCCCGTCGCCGCGCCCGAGCTCGATCAGGCGAGACACCATGCGCGTGTTCCCCGCCCGGGCGGCGCAGTGCAGCGGCGTGTCGCCGTGCTTGTTGCGCGCCAGCAGCAGCTGCTTGGCCTTGCCGTGGATCACCTTTGCGCTCTCCAAGTACTTGGCGTTGTCACCGTCGGTCGCCACCACATGGAGCGCGGAGTTGTCGTCGGTGGTGACTGCGAGTAGCGCGGAGGAGTCGTCGGCCTCCTCGCTCGCCATGGCCGGGCTCACGAGCTGCTGTAGCCGCTCGGGATCGCCATAGCTTGCGGCCATGAATAGCTCCAGACACCAGGGTACGGGGAGGTCTGGTACGGGGAGGTCTAGTACTTCGACGCCGACGACTATGCCGTCATGATCACTGGCCTTCTTCTCCTGCTTCGAGGGCTGCGCCGAGCTCATGTGGATCTCCATCGTCACACACACTCACACACTCTGGATCGCTATTTGCACAATGTCTGTCCGTCCGTCCGTCCATACATGTATATATATAGAGTAGTTGGCCTGGCTATAGCGTGCCAACAACAATAATACTATATTCTTCCCTTGCGCGTGGCACAGAGCATGGTATTCGCCTCTTCTGTAAAGGGCATATATACACGTTCAGCTTATTCGAAAACAGCCAGGCAAGATGTTCCTGGTGACCACCTACATGCATGGTCCTTATTTATCCATTATGTGAACAGGAAGGGTCCTGTTAGGGCATTTCCACCGGGCTGACCTACCTGGTCACCTCAAATGGTCTGTTTCTGTCTGTTTGGGTCAGGTCGCGGTCGATTCGGGGCCGTGGTCCGGTGTGTCTGGCCGAACTAGTGAAAACAGGACCTCTAGACCGGGACTAACCAAACGGGACTAGAGGGCAGACATTAGAAGCATTCGTCTTGCTTCCGATCACCTGCCCACGAAGGTAGCGCTCCATCGTGCTCCAGTTCCATGGTGTTTTTGATGACCATCCGGCTTGCTTATGGTGGCGACCACTCTGATATGCCTCTTCTACCCCGTCCCGCTGCGAGCTCACTCATGTGCCGCTGCGAGCTCACTCTGATATGTGTATTACTTAATTTGCCCATTTGAATCAAGGCCATAGACCCTGCTTTGAATCAAGGACCCAAGCAAGAAGTTCCGAATGCTTCTAATTCGATGCCGCGAGAAGGGCCAGCCCCTCTTCTATGCCGACGGTGATGACCCTCTCGTTGAGCTGGGCGTCCTTGCTCTCGCCTAACTTGTTGATGACCGTGATGCTGGAGATATCCGACATGGGAGTTACCTCTAGCCTATCAGTGACCATGTACGTCACCGGCTCCTTGACATACCCAGGCAAGATCGCCATCTCCTTCACGCGCACCTTTGGCCGCAGCAGATCGGACTTCTTGACGTAGGGCTGCAGGAATGCGACACGGATGTCTTCGACGCTTTGGTACAGGCGACCGATGCTCCCTGTCGCGTGCATGGCGTCGGCAACGCCACCAGCGACGGAGGTGAGCTTTGCCACGGTACCGATGGGGAGCATGAGTAGGCTAAAGACGAAGTCGACGAACTCCTTGCCAGCCTCCGCGAAGAGAACCTTGTTGGACCCGGTGTCCACCAGCAGCTTCAGAGAGATCTTGTTGCCGGAAGCCATAGTGGTACTTTGTTGTTGGAGATGAGAAGACGGCTGGGATGGATTGAAGGATTTATAGGAGAGGCATTAATTAACAAGGGAGGTGAAGCGATTAAATTTCTTGATTATCATTGAATTGAATTATTTGCACTGCTAACTGCAGTCTACTCCCTCCGTTAGGGATTATAAGGCCTAAGAGCTTTTTAAAAATGTTAGGAATTATAAGTCCTTTCTCATTTATTACCATCTCTCATCCAATGCATGGTTTTCTTTTTCTTTTCCTTCTCTCATGCATGTATAACTATTGGTGCATGTAATAATCAAGAGGGTGATGAGTTATTGCTTTTTCTAATCGTATCATGGTCTATAGGCCTTATAATCCCTAACAGAGGGAGTAGTCTCCTTGTCTTTTAAAGGAGTACTAGTAGCAACGAAACTGAATAGGGCAATTACTTGCTATATAGTACTACACAACTCCCAGACAGAATTCCCGTGAGGCCGTGAACCTGTGCGTCCAGTATATAGAACCTGTGCAAACAGGCTCCTCTTGCTTTGTAATGGTGGCGCTCTCATAGGTGTAGAGTTCGTACTAACCCCTTGTAATTGAAATTCTAACTTCTATAAAAGAAATATGGTGCCCCTATGTGCAATGTCACTCTTTTTTTAATACTAGCACAATGCTCGCGTGTTGCTGCAAAAACAATGTCCGTGTGTTGCATAGAGGGGAAAAAAATGTCGCGAAAAGCTAGTATTTTCATAAAAAAAATTTAGTGAATTCCACCTTTTTACCCTCTACTTGTGCATTTATGACACTCGCTACCCTATGTAGTTAAAATTCATATAAATTACCATGTTTGAAAACTTTAAACCCTCAGTTTCTGATGCATATCCATTGGGCGTGGTGTCATATTATGTGATATAGTTGCAAGAAAAAATACCAAAGTTGGTAAATTGATTGTGTTCAAAAAAACCTTCACAAAATGACCTATCATGTTCGAGTTTTCCTGGCTTTCGGGTCAAATGACCAATGTTATGGCTAGAATCAGGGCATAGTTTGTGATATTGTGCCAATATTGTGTACACATGTGCATCATAGGATGGATAACAATGTTGTACGAGGAAGTTTTCCTCTTCATCGCACGAAAAAAGCCATTTTCTATTTTCCGAGTGCCAAAAATGAGGTGTTTTATGAAGCAACCACCAAAATGCTCATTCGAAATGCTACCGCCTCATTTTAAAAAATACTAAACCACCTTATATGGACAATGTCCTAAATAGGGGATCTCAAATATTTCTGTCCACCCCTGGTAAAAAAGACAAATGTGTGCCGAACCGGTAGGAAGTGGGTCCGGTTTGAACTAAAGGTACATTATCTGGTGGTCATGATTTTTTGCAAAAATCTTTTTTAGACTCACAATATGATGTTTCTTTAGAGATCCAATGCAACTTTTGGCGAGGCTCATCACCTATCTTCATGCCTGCCGTTTTAACCATAGTTTGAAATGGAATTTTTTTTGAAACATGCATAAGAAATTCAAAAACGGTCCAAACAATGTAAATCCTTCACGTGGAGTCATATTATGTGACATAGTTGCAAAAAAAAATACCAAACTTGGTAAATTGATTATGTCTCAAAAAACCTTCACAAAATGACCTATCATGTTCAAGATTTCATAACTTTTGGGTCAAATGAGCAATGTTATGGCTAGAATCAGGGCATAGGTTATGATATTGTGCCCATATCATGGACGCATGTGCATCATGGGATGGCGAACAATGTTGCAGGACGAAGTTTTCCTCTTCATAGCATGAAAAAGCTATATTACATTTCCTAGAAAAAATTAAAAACAAATTGAATTCGAAAAAGCTCAGAAGATGAATCCAAAACTTTAAAACAAATAGATTTAGAGATATGAAAGCTAAAAGCTTAGTACCTCATCCAGCGAGGAGAAGTAGGAGTTCCCGAGGCCAACGAGGATCTCGCTATCGTCCATTGTCCTAACCATGGCAACACGTACGTAGGCGGCGTAGAACTAAGGCGTGAGGAAGATTTGACGACTGCGGCACCTCGTGCCGGCGAAATCCGGCCAGATGCTTGGGTGCTCAATCTAAACCACGGCGGCCGGCGGACGACGACGGGTGGAGGCAGCCGGCGGCGGTGTTTCGGGAGGGAGAAGGGCGCGGGGCAAAAAGGGGGCTTCAGAAGAGTGAGGAGGAAAGCGAGGAGAAATGTCTGGACCCTCCAGATAATAACCAAATGTCTAGGTAAGATGTTTTTTTATTACTTCAATTTTCATATGTTTGTTTTAGGATAATTGTTGTATTAGATGCATTTGAATTCATATTTATTACTTGTGTATATTAATTTGTTTTACTTTTTAGATGGACCGCCGTGGGTGGATGTACCTGGGAAATCGTGCGACGGATGTGTACCTTGACAGTGTCAAGGAGTTTTTAATGCAGCTAGAGTGAATGCAGATCATACAAAGGACCCATGGATACTTTGCTCGTGTTGTGACTATAAAAACATCCAGAGTTTTACAAGCATTTCACAAATTCAGACATATTTGATCAAAATGAGATTCGTGACGAGGTATGATTGTTGAATCCACCATGGAGAAGTACGACAAAGTACATATGAAGAGAGTGATTCTAATGAGGAGGGTAATGCTTGTGAGGATGCCAACATGGATGATGTTGAGATTACCACCATTCCATCAACTGATGACGAGGTTGTCGAACAAACGGCATGAATAATAAATCGTCGCAAGTATGTTGAAGAAGACAATGTGAGTCAGATGTTGCGGAAGTTGAAAGAAAACTGTGAGGATCAGAAAATGTACGATAAATATGCTTGCATGATCAGAGACTCAGAGACACCAATGTACCACGGGTGTAAGCCGCACTACACAAAGTTAGCCACTGCTGATGAAGCAAATGTACGAATGGTCAGATAAGAGTGTAACCAAGTTGTTAACATTTTTACAAGACTTTCTTCTTAAAGAAAACCACAACAAAAGATTGTACAAGAAGCATGTCATGGATAAAAAGACTCTCAACTTTGAAGGAGCGAATGAAAAGCTAAGAGACCACTGGCAAGAATTTTTAACATACAAGGAATCAGCTGAAGCTCAGAAAAAGCCAGCAATAAACGAGGCAAATGCTGCGTTGAAGAAATATCACCATGTTATGGGGACAGGTGGCTACAAGCATGCCAGGCCTAAGTGGGAGAAAGCTGAGCAAGAACTGATTGCTAAAGGGATCCCCTAGAGACATTGGAGTGGACCGAACGGGCAAGGTTTTGGTTCAACGGGCATGGGGGAAGTTAGACCCAGAAAAAGGGAAGTGTATTTATAACAACAAATATCTTGAAGCACCTTACGAAGCCCTTAAAACTGCAATGAAGGACGTGCAGAAGGGGGCGTTCTAGCCCGATAGAGAGAATGACGAGCTAACACGCGCCCTTGGGAATAAAGAACACAAAGGGCGAACAAGAGGCACCGCCGGATCCGTTCCATGGAATCTCGGGTTTCCCGCCAAAAGGAAGAAATATCCGGATAGAATCCATCGGAGAAGAAAGTACAGGGAAGCAGACTGGATGCAGGTGATAGAAGAAACACTAAGGAGGCAGCAAGAGCAAATAAACGCTCTTAGTGAGCAAGCTACCAGCCTATCTCAATGGCAGGACAAAGATGCTACCGGCCAACAATCTCAGCGGAAAAGCAGTATGGCTTCCACGGAGCACCCAACTGATAATCTAACAGTGGTTTCCACAGAGCACCCGACTGATGATCTGACGATGGCTCGTCGCTACCCCGTGGATGATATCATAGAGTCAACAATGTGTGAGCTACATGTGAAAGTTGTGAACATATCCATGAAGGTGGCCGTCGGCTTTGTCATACCTTCTAGACCTAGACCAACTTACCATTGCTCTCCGGTTCCAGATGGCTACGCTGTTGTCGGGTTGGATGAAGTTATGTCCGGATTTGACGGGTTGAAGCTTGACTTCCCTGCAGGTGAAGGGGATCTGAATGAACTGGGAGAAACCAAGAATAATATTGTTCCATGGCAAAAAGGAATACATCGTGCTTCCAAATTGTACGCCATGGCTACAGACTTCTCCCAGTAGCAATCCATCTCAATATCCAGTAGCGTATAAAAAGGCTCCACCGTCGTGAACTCCCGCCTTGGCGTCGTGATCTTCCCGCCACGTAAGCATACTCCCCGCCCGTCACGTCACCACATCGTGGACTCCCCACCTCCATGTGTCGTGAGACTCCCCACCTCCTCCGCGTCAAAAAACTCCCCCACCTCCGGTGCGTCAGCAAAAGCGAAAGAGCGCCGCCGCTCCGACAGCTAGTACTACAACCGCTAAAATACCCTCTGTAGGTACAAGGAAGAAACTTAAGGTGGCTCCTGCCAAGTTACCTTATGAAATGACTGATGAGGAAAACAAAGCGGTCGTGGATACATATGTGAAACAAGAGCTTGCACCGAAATGGCCCAATGCAAAGCATTTTATAGCACCGAAAACGATAAAACACTTTGTGGACATGCTTGAAAGTAAAAGGCTAGATAATCTACCATCAGACTATGATTGTTATATTATGAAGTCACATCAAGCAAATTTGCAGCAGTCGAGAAATAGTAGTACAAGCGGGAAAACAATTCCCTGGCTCGGAGAATAGAAAAATCAAGCGTGTCCCCCGCTCAAATTGTTTTCCGATGATTATGATCCGGAGGTTGCACGACTGTGCGGACTAACGGCTATAGGTGATCCTTCTTTTGCCACGGCGGAATTAGCATACAAACACAAGTACAAGGAGCCTCTAGTCAGACCTTGAGAGATCCTGCATCTACAAACACAAATGTGAAAATTGCATAAGTGGTATCTCGACGCCTGTAAGGAAGGGCAGATCATGATCACAGTGGGAAATAAAGATGAGCATTACTTCCGTGGCGACACCGAGATACACATTGACTTCGAAGAATTATTTCAGTTATTCAACCAAGACGCCCTCGACAAAACTATCATCAGTTGCTATTGTCTATAAGTGATTTTGTTTTCACTTTGATTAAGTCTGTAGCTCAGCTCGTTCATTAGATGTATAATTATTCTCACTATATTCTTTTGTATGCTATTATGCAGACCGAAGATGCTCGAATGCAAAAGAGGACAAATCTATGACCTTGGATTCATTGATCCAAATAACATTAATAAACATGCGGTAAAAAGAAGCGCTAGGAAATAGAGGATTATTTGTGGAAGTTTTTACTGAAACAACAAACCAAAACGGAAATTCTATTTCCTTACAACTTCGAGTGAGTGTTACTATCTTCTACACATTCGATTTTGTTTATCCGATGTTAAGTGTAATTTTTTGAGATTTGCGTGTGCATCTTCCACTATTTGCTCCTAATCATTCACGTTGACACCAGAAAAGTACTTGTCATGGACTCGAAACATAAAGACCCTGAGAGATGGTCGGACCTGGTTTATATGCTCCAGAGGTAATTTCAATCATTATCGCACTATATCGGCATCTCTTCGTTCATTTCCTGATATCAAGTACTTAATAACTCGTTTACTCTTTTTCGGGAAACCGGGCAGGGTTTGGAAACAGTTCATCAAGGCTGCTACGGGTGAATGGAAAGAGGTTCTAACATTTCGACAGATCCCTATATGTACTACTATTAACTGAATGTCCGCGCATCTTTGAATCTTGTTTCAATACCATTACCATGCTTGATTATTATTTTGATTGAATTCTATTCTCGTGAAGTATTTGAGGTAGCTAGATGGGAACAATTTATGTGAATACTACGTTTGCGAATTCATTCGTCAGACGACCTATCAGAAGAACAGAGCTAGACAATAACTTGAAGTACGTTAACAATGTACATAATCTTATTTTATTACAATCAATTGTGTTGAGTTTCATTCATATATATTGATCCCCTTCTTTAAATTAGATCGAACGGATTCGGGATAGTCTCCTAGAGCAGGATCGCGTATGAGCTATTCAAGAGGAAATAGCGGGATTTTTAGTTAAGGGGTCATAGATCCAACCGTAGAATACCATCAAGAACTTGTATTTATAAAATAGGGATCGTGTAAGAGAAATTATATTGTATATATGCATGAACATCCGTACTGTATGTAATATGTTCGACCAAAGCACGAAAAAAATTTCACTCTTCGATCTCTATATTCATGACAATGTTCTGTAATGGTTCCTATCACAAACGCCAAACCTCGCTTGCGGCAGAAAAATACCCCAAAACTCTGTCGCGGCAGAACCAGCTGCCGCACAGCCACCCGCTGCCGCGACAGCCGATACACGTGAAACGCTGCCGTGACAGAGCTCAATTAGTCCCGGTTCATATATCGAACCAGTACTAATTGTCCTCCACCCTCGCTCCGCACCGTAGCCACGTGGAGCGTCTTGTCTCCCAATTCGGGGAGGGACCGGGACTAGTGGGGGACCTTTAGTCCCGAACCCGTAGTCCCGGTTCGAAAACCGGGACTAATGGCCCTCCTGAATCGGGACTAATTCCCCGTTTTCCACTAGTGCCTGTGTGCTTTTGTGGTAGTGTCTTGTAAGCCAAAATGCGTCATGCGGGTGTTTACATGAGTTTGGATCCGATTTCCCTTGTAAAATAGATTATCTTCCTTTTGATCAATTCAATCAATTTAGCAACCTTATTGTGAAATCATGACGCGTGGCTTAATAGGATTGATTGTATACTCATACCAATAAGTTGTAACTTTTTTTAGGACTCGTCTTCAAAAGAAAGGTTGAGCGTGTTTGGCTTGGAGGAATCTGAGGATGAGTGACCGACGGAAAGTTTTTTGCGGGTTCGCACGAGTGAGAACAAAGGCGCAGAAAAGAAGTGTTCCTATGTAGGATCAGTTTAGAAATTCTAATAAACGGCCAGGAGCGACACCCCGAAAGCCTTATAGGGTGTTACATCTCTGACTAACATTCAAACGGGATATCACAAAATACACATGCATATTTTAACTTGCTTTAATTTCCTATGTTCCCTACCTATCTAATGAAATGTACCCATAGTCGGTGCATATACTCACATACAATTTCTAGATCACTTTATCCCACCCATTCTGACCATAGAATATGCTTATCTCTTCCCTTGTTGAGGCGATCAAGGCGAAAAGCAGGGAGCTCAGAAGCGCTCTCCCCTAAGGATGTAGATGGACTCCTCGCCGCGCCTTCGCCCCGCTCCCTCGGTGTGTTGATGTCTCTCCGCTCGTCCTACTCTCTCGTTGTTAGGTGTTGCAGTTGAGGACGAGTAGTTGGTCTTGTGTTACTTGGCAGTGTTGTGCCTGTAGTGATGGGTTCCTTCCCTCCCCTTGAACTAGTGTAGCAAGTGTTTAACTACTTCTTTATGTATGAGTTGTATCCTATTTTTCGTACGCTCGGGTCCTTCGAGGACTTTATTTATAAAGCCGGGTCTTTGCGCCTTTTATCCGGTGGCAGGCGATGTGTTTGCGCTGAAGCCTATGGAACGAGTGTTAAAAACCTGAACTAGAACGTGTTTTAAACTCCTTTGGTGACACTGAGGATCTGGATGTGAGTGACGTCAGAGGCTCTTTATCCGGTCACGCTGGTGGCTTCACATGGAAATTCACTGACTCTCTTCCCTCACTGACATATAGGGTCTGGCCCCGCAATTTTACAACTTTTATTATCCGCAGGTAAAGTTTTCAGTTGGACGGCGCGAGAGGTGAAAAATCTGTTACAGCACGTGGGGTCCACCTCGCCAGCCTGGCAGCACCAGGCTATTTCACATCGCCCCCGCCGCCTCGGAAGCGAATCGAGGCATTCAGAATCCCAAACCCCACGACTCCGGCGGCGGAAGAGAGAAAGAGACAGAGAGATGGCGGCGAAGGTGTGCGAGTCACCGTTTCCGGAGCGGGTGGGGGAGGTCGCCGGGAAGATCGCGGCCGACGCGCAGCAGAGGCGCCTTGCGGCGGCACCGGTGCACGCGGCGATCGGCGCCGGCAGCGGCGTATCGACGGAGCGGCGTGCCAGGATACTCCAGCTTGCGGAGGAGGCGCTCGGGCGGGCGGCCAAGGACCTCGCCGTTGCCAGGTCCGCGCTGGGCGGCGCCCCGGGACAGGACGCCAGGCTGCGCGCGGGGGAAGCGTGCGACGCCATGGAGCAGTGCTGCCACCGCCTGCTCCTTGTGGACCTCCTGCTGGACCCACAGCCGCGTCTCCCTGTCCCTGCCGCGGACGACAACGCGCGGGTCCGTGCCGCCGACGCTCTGGAGAAGGCGATGGAGATGGCGGAGGACTGCGCCTCGCTGGTCCGCCGCGCTCGACAGGACGCCTGCGACATGATTCGATCGGCTTGATCGATGGCTGCTCACCCCGGTAGGAAGATCTTGTGTTGTTTTCCTTGCAGGTTGCTGTGGTGTTCTTGCGTGTTGTGAGAGACTATCATGATTAAATTGTGAATTGTTGCTGCTACCCGTTAGATTCTATGAACAATTCCGGAAGATTAGTGGATTGATACTTCAGGAACAGAAACAGAGCTGTTGTTTGACCAATTCTGCTTGAGTTCGAGTTAATTTTTCAGAGAATAGCTCGATAGAGTTGGATTCGCAAGTAGCAACAGATACATACATTCTAGAATTTGTTTGCTCTGGCTCTTGAAATCCTCGATTATGTTTGTGGATCATTGCTGTCTTGTTAGGTTTTTGATGTTCGCAATCGATCGCCCAGTGGATCATTGCTGTCTTGCTTTGGGGAAGGCGATGGAGATGGCCGCCTCGCTTGTCCGCGCCGCGCACGCCAGGATGCGTTCGGTACCTGAAAAAAACATAGATATTGAAATTGCCTCATCAGATATTGTGATTATAAGTTTCAGATATTGTGATTTGGTATTACGATATTGTAAACTTGAAAAAACATAGATATTGAAATTGCCTCATCACAGTAACATGCACATTTTTTTTGCTCTAAAACAACTATAAAAATATTTCTAATTCATCTAAACAATATTTGTGGATTTGATTCCTGTTAGATTCTCGGTAAGAACACTAATTATATTTATTCATGGTCTAACCTCCATATTTTTATAAGATCCAACCTTGTATATTTTAATTTATGAAAAAAGTATAGCATATCAATTTGATGTAATTGATTCCTAGAAAACTAATGATGTAGTTTTTGAATTTGAATTTGTAAATATTTGTATGCAATGAATGAATAGATAATGTTCATTAGTTCTTTCCATCGATGCATCCAAGCGAGAGAAATTGGTTTGAGTTAGAAGGAAGATGCAAGTATAGATTGGCATAGTCCGAATATAGGAAAAAAATAAGTGGAAGGTGCAGTCATGGGCATTGATTGATGCTGATGGAACCGATAGGTGGGGCCACTCGTCCAGGAAATACAAGGATAAACAATTGTGGATACCAGCGACATAATGGACATACTCGCAAATAACACATATAGCCGAAAGATTGCTTTTAGTCCGAACGCAAATGTTTTAGTCCGGGAGGAGGTTTGTATCCATCTGAATATTATGGTGGAGGCATTAACATATAAATATCTTGGGCTGCCATCTTCGGTGGGTATTGATTGTTCAGATTTCTTTCAACATTTGATTGAAAGAGTTTGTCAACGGATCTGTGGATGGAATGAAAAATTGTTGTCGATGGATGGAAAGGAGATACTTCTGAAAGCAATTGCACAGGCTATCCCGACGTATGCTATGTCGATATTCAATATCCCAAAACAAATTTGTAAAGCCATTTGTAATGCTATTGCGAGATTCTGGTGGGGTTGAACTGTAACCCAACGCAGTATACCAAAATCTGAAGGAGGAATGAGTTTTCGTGATCTCCATTGTTTTGACCAAGCGATGTTGGCAAAAGAGTGTTGGAGGCTCCTTAGTGACCATGATTCTTTGTGTGCATAGGTACTAAGAGGTAAATACTATCCAGATGGAGATCTTATCAATGCAAAACTGAAGAAAGGGTCTTCTTTTACCTGGCAGCATGGCAGGCCCAAAAACTTTCAAGTTGAATTGGAACGAGGTGATCTGCTTATTTTAAAGAGCTAAATACACCACTGGTCCCAATAGTTGTCTAGGATGTGCAAATTAGACCCACTACTTGTAAAGATGGATCAAGTAGTCCCAAAAGTTACAAAAGGGTGCAAAACTAGTCTTAGATGTCTCTGCTGCGGACACGTGGTGTTGAGTTTTCTGCAAAAACACCCCTGTATATTCTTGTTCTACACATGTGACCATATTAATTTCTTACTGTTTAGCCCACCTGTCATAGAGGAGGAAAGACGATATCTAAAAATACCTGTCATAGAGGAGGAAAGACGATATCTAAAAATACAGAACCGCTGGGTTTTGAACCCTGGACCTCCAGCTTGCCCACGCACGTGTCTAGCCACTACAAGTAACAATCCTTTTTTATTGTTTTGTAGTCCAAAAGAAATTATACATTCCAGCATACAAATAACGTAACGATTAGCCAGTCCGTGCCTTCTAAAGCAACGACGCCGGTACGTGCACAGCATGTCCGAAGTCCATGCATAAACTTCGAACAAAAGAAAATAAACACATGACCCCTTGAGAAATCAAATACTCCCTCTGACCCATATTAATTAACTTGGATTTGTCAAATTTTAAATGAATCTAGACACTCTTTAGTATATAGGTTCATCTAAAATTTGACAAATTCAATTCAATTAATATGGGCCGGAGGGAGTAAGTAAAACCGTTATTCTTTTGAAGTTTTTCTTTGGATGTAAAGATACTGTGGCAAATTACACAATGGCTGGTGGTCGATGAAATTTAAATTATCAAAACATACACGGAGAAGAAGTGATATACTCTAATCGCAAGGAGCGATAACTATTGTAATGTCAAATCTGATGCTTATATACCATTCAAAAGTTCAAGACTGATACTATACATGAGAGCTGCTAAAATTATGACATACAGTTTGTTATACTTCCTCCGTCCCATAATAGATGTCTTAGATTTGTCAAATTTTGGATGAATCTAGACACTATTTAGTATATAGGTTCGTCCAAATTTAGAAAAATCCGAGACATCTATTTTAGAATGAAGGGAGTATATAACTTGCCCGACCATAACAAACAGGTTGAACCTGTCAAGCATGATGAACTGCTACACCTAGACTAGCACAGCCTGGACAAGCCGCACCAAAGATTGAACACACACGAGCACGACACGCCAATGCCAAGGATACCAAGAACTTGTTTGCGCTGTGGCGAGCCAGATCTGCATGGACGGTAAGTGGATGACCGTGTATTGGGAAGAAAGATAGAAACACAGTAGCCTAGTCCACACAGTCCGTCGTTACTCGTTGCCATGAGCGGAACAGTGACGACACGCTTGATACATACAGGCATGGTTTGATACTTTGATGCATGAACTAGCTCACACATATTTGACGGGAGCATGACAATGCAATGGATGTCACATATGGGCGGTCATAAGGCGCCCAAGGGTGAAGGGCCAACTGGTTCATGCAGACCAGCATAATAAAGCTTGAACTATTTGTTATTCGTAAAGTAATTTGTTTATAGTGGTTATACATGTGCGTATCCAACCTGGAGGTGCAGGGTTCGAAACCCACTGAATTTGTATTTTTAGATACATCTTTCCTCCCTCTGACAGGTGGGCCTAGTTTGTAAGACCATAATATGGCCGTATGTGCAAAACAGTAATATGTAATGGTGTTTTTGAAAAAAACTCAGCGCCATGTGTCAGCAGCAAAGGCATACTTTTGCAACTTTTGGAACTACTTGATCTCATTTTACAAGTAGTGGGACTAATTTGCATATCTTAGACAATTTTTAGGACTAGTGGTGTATTTAACTCTATTTTAAACTCCTTTGGTGACGCTCCAGGGGTCTGGATGTGACTGACGTCAGAGGCTCATGCATTATCCCGTTCAAGTTGCTTTTTTATTTTTTTGAAAGGAACTCAGCGTATCCCTCCAGGGGTCCGGCTCCCTCCAGGGGTCTGGGGAAGGCGATGGAGATGGCGGAGGACTGCGCCTCGCTTGTCCGCCGCGCACGACAGGATGCGTTCGGTACCCCAGCGACATGATTCGATTGACTGTCACACCCGTAGGGAGAACTTGTGTTGTTTTTCTTGCAGGTTGCTCTGTTGTTCTTGCGTGTTGTGAGACTATTATGATTCAATTGTGGATTGCAGCTGCTACCCGTTAGATTCTATGAACAATTCCGGAGGATTAGTGGATTGATACTTCAGGAACAGAAACAGAGCTGTTGTTTGACCAATTATGCTTGAGTTCGAGTTCTCTTTTCAAGGAATAGCTCGATAGAGTTGGATTCTAGAATTTTTTTGCTCTGGCTCTTGAAATCCTCGATTATGTTTGTGGATCATTGCTGTCTTGTTAGGTTTTTGATGTTCGCAATGGATCGCCCGCACAGGCTGCTGAAAAATGAAACCACAGAGGAACCTTACGACCAAATTAACCGCTGACAGCGTATCCAGTCCAGAAGTTGCTCCCACACTGCTTTTTTAACTGTCTTAATAAATTTGTTTGTGGATGTGCATGGGGATTGGGTTTATCACTACCGGAAAATAGACAACTTCATATTTCACACAACAGAGTCTTTAAAGAGATTCACTGCAATGCGAGTGGTGTATCTCTAGTGACTCTCAAATTGCTAAGCAGGCACGCCGGATCTGATTTCTTCCCATCTTTGAAATCTGACTTGCTCTCATCTGATTTGTTTTGATGAAAAGCTCCCATCTAATTAGGCTCGTATATCCCAAATGTGTTCAAATCGCATAGTTCTAATTGTCGTGATTCCAAATTTGTCACGCTTGATTTGTTTTCTAATTCTTGTGATTATGTGTTGTAACCACGTGGTTATATGTAGTTTACAAGGTTTAGAAAATTCCATGAGTTTTTTTTTGAATATTCTAATTTTCAGATATTGTGATTTGGTATTACGAAATACCTTAAACTTTCATTCCTAGAAAATTTGAAAATGATGATGATATTGTAAACTTGAAAAGTCATAGATATTGAAATTGCCTCATCTGAGTAACATGTCATTTTTTTGCTCTGAAATAGCTATAAAAATATTCCTAATTAATCTAAACAGTGTTTGTGGCATTGATTCCTATTAGATGCTAAGTAAGAACACTAATTACATTTCATCATGCTCCAACCTCCATATTTTTTTAAGATTCAAACTTTTATATTTTAATTTATGAAGAGTATAGCATATCAATATGATGTACTTTCTAAATTGTGAATCTGTAAATATTGGTATGCAACAAATGACGAATAGAAAGCGTTCTTTAGTTTTTTCCATCGGCGTAACCAAGGGAGGGGAATTGGTTCATGGGTCAAAAGGAAGATGCAAGTATAAATTGGCATAGTCCGAGGATAGGAAAAAAGTAAGTGGAAGGTGCAGTCATGGGCATTGATTGTGGATAAATGATTGTGGATACCAACAAAATACAAGGATAAATGATTGTGGATACCAACGGCAATATGAACATACCCGCAAATAATACATATAGCCACAAGAATATCAGAATGAGTGCTCGGTGGAATATGTTGAAGGGAAGCAGAGTGCAAGTGTGTACTTCCCCTTCTGATACACATTATACTATAAAGCACAAAGATCTCAGTTTCCACAGTACAATATTCTAATAACGACTCCTTTCGTGACTAGCATCCTCGTACATTATATTAATTCATCCGATCATTTTTAGGTCCTCTTTGATCCACATGTTTGTTAAAACACATGAATGGAAAATGAATATTAAGTGGCATGTACTCTTAAATTATATATTATTACAATAATATAGTAATTAGTAAAATAGTGACATGCCACACGTAAATTGGGTTGCAAGGGTTTACGTGAATGGAAATTTTCATGCATAATAGTTGCATATTTCTAAAGGATTCCACTCCTTCGAATTAACAAACTACGTAGGAAAAACTTATTATTCAAATACCCAACAAAAATCAATGAATACCAATGAATATATGGCGCCTTGAGTAACTAATGTGATGAGCATAGTTTTCCTTTTTACCAAAATTTTACATGGTTCAGCATATTCATTGTAGAACAATCTTTGATAAGCATGTTTAATTTCTGTATAGAAAATAAGACACACATTATTGGGCTTCGTTGCGATTATCTTTATAGGTATGCTCCTGGGCTATACCATGTTTTCCTTCATGCGATAACTCAGTATCATACGAAACCATGAAGCTTGTCATTTTCCATATGCTATGTCATATTATTGACATTTTAGCTTGACGAATAAGATATGGAAGGCCACTTAGTCTATAGGAACAAACACATCTTATATGGAGAAATGTAAATTCTTGGCCATTAGTAACCTATGTATTTGAAGAGGTATTTAGAAATCAAATACACATTGACAGAATTATGTTTACTCTGACTTCTGTTTCTTGATATATGGCCTCAGGAGATCACCTATGTGTATTTCTGGTATGCATTATAGTAACCAAAATAGGCACAAGACAATAACAAAGAAAATATAATTGCAGTTTGTGACATTATAAGGATTTATATGTAAATAACAAAAAAAATGGTTATTTGCAAACATTTGTATAATTTCAAATAATAGAACGGGTGGTGTGGCATATTAAAAATTCATTACCATTATTTTTTACATGTAAATTTCTCACAGAAATATTTTTGAATATATTAAATTTGGGGACTTATAGAGTCGTATTAGTGACCATGTTTATGTCAAAATAATATGGTTTATAGAAAGAATAGTAACATCTAGAAACTGAAATCAAAAGGTAACATAAATATGTTTTTGAGACATTTTAAGATGTTACCCTCTCATTTGCAAGGGCCACCCTACTAGTTTTGCCAAACAATTCATGACGTGTGACATATTTTGCATGAGCTAAAAACTTTGTTGTTGAGAGAGTACAAGGAAATTGATCACAAAACCACACATACTGCACTTGTGTATCCACTCTTATTTAGACATTGGTCGACACATAGACACAATAATGAATTATTTCATCGCCCATCTATGTCAGTAAGTGTTAGAGTATTCCTAGAGTTTTGAATATCATATAGTATTTGATCCAACTCGGTGCTCCTCAATCCAACATAGGCAGGGCGGTTTGGTACTGGAAGTGTGGTGGTTCCATTCTCTAGGGCCAACACAATAGATGGCATCAATGGTCCGTTATTCGGGTTCTGTTGAACGCACAAGAGTGCTACATGGATGCATCGATAAATTTGATCTAGTGAACATGTATCCATGATAGAAGAGTCAGTCAAATCCTCTAGCTTCCCGTCCTTCCACATATTCCATGACTGAAACAATCAAAAACACCATTTATTTTATTTTCATAACTAGCCCACCTTTTTTAGTTTATGGCTTGAAAGAAAGCATGAATAGATGTACTCACATAGTCTATGAGGCTAGGAAAGCCCATGGTTTGACTATTGGAGCTTCTCTTTATACCAGTTACAATCTCCAATACTAATACACCAAAGCTATATATATCGGATTTGGTGGAGAAGACACCTTCCATTACATACTCAGGAGCCATGTAGCCACTGCAATTATCCCTTTCAATAGTTAAAAAAGGATTTAATAGGCACACATTTATTATGAGTCACTGGTTAAAGAAATTATACTCACAATGTTCCTACTACGCATTGGGTATTTTCATTTTCTTGGTTATCCTTGAAGATCCTCGCCATACCAAAATCAGCTATCTTAGGATACATCTCTGTATCTAATAAAACATTTCCAGCTTTGAGATATATATGAATTATGGTCATTCTTGAATCTTGATGGAGATAAAGAAGCCCCTTTGCGACACCTTTGATTATATTAAACCGTTTCTCCCAATCAAGTAAATGTTTTCTTGAATCATCTGTAGGCAAACTAAATATAAGAAAATTATGTTGAAAGTTTGTAGAAATTTTTGGGTTATTGGCTAGAATATACCAAATAGGGTTGCATCTAAGCTGTTATTAGGCAAATACTCATAAATCAGAAGCTTTCATTTCCCTCGCCACAATATCCAAGAAGCCGAACGAAGTTTCTGTGTTGTAATTTGGCAATAAGAAGTACTTCATTCTTAAATTCAATTGCTCCTTGTTGAGAGTCCTTGCTTAGCCTTTTGACAGCAATGTGTAGACCACCTAATGTCCCCTACATATTTTCATGAAAATTTAGATTGTCATATGAACAAATAAATTAAATTACTGGTTATAGAATGAACCAGAAGAAGAGAATGCTCAATATATTACCTTATAAACTTTGCCAAAGCCTCCTTGTCCAATCATAAATGCTTCGGAGAAATTATTTGTCGCTAGAGAAATTTCCTCAAATGTCACAGATGGAAACTCAAGGTCGCTCGAACCATCCGATATTCTCTTCTTTTGTTTTTCCAGGTTTTTGTTCTTTCCTGTTGCCCCCAAAATAGCGTAATAATTATTTATTTTATTTTATTGAGTATAACATAGACATGGACAATGATAAGAAGTTATGAGCTCGTACTATTGTATACCCACATGTCTTTTTTTAAGGCCTTTACCCACGGCTGGTCTTAGAAGATTAATTTCGTACTATGTCGTCTATGTTGTGAAAATACCAATATTTCAAAACTGCCAAAAAGGTTAAGGCATTACAACATGGATGTATACTGAAAGTACCTTTGAATTTCCACCATGCAGTGAAAAGGCACACTAGAAGCACGAAGCTTCCTAAAGCTGACAATACAATTCGCACTGCCTTGCTCCTTTCCCTTTTATCTGGCCACGCATTCATAGCATGGAAATGGAGTATTAACCCAGGAAGCAGGTACTCCCTTAGCTTCAAAATATAAGATGTTTTAAATTTTATAAAATTAATGTATCTAGACTTCTTTAATATGTAGATTCTGAGTGAGTACATACTAAAAAAGTCAAGATACATTCGCTTCATAAAAGCTAAAACATCTTATATTTTAAAACGGAAGGTGCATTCGCATAGAGAGAAGAAGAAAGGATTTGGTACCAGATGATGCATCTAATCCTGCAAGCCAGAGATAGAGCGTGTCGGTGGCGGGGCTTGCACCTAGCTTCCCTGTGTCAAGCAGTTCTCCGACCCACACCAAGCACCTCGGTGTGCTGCCAAGGTTGGCGTACGCGTATGCTACGCAGGAGCAGTTGCGCCAGCACGAACCTATCCGGCGCCTTCATCCCCGGCAAGGCCAAAAAACTATCACGGAGCGCCTCCTTCCGACGGCAACCCTTAGAGAACCTACCATCGCTCCAGTCCTCCGTGTTGGCCGGCTCGAAGCCATCAAGGCACTTGCAAGCCGACACCGGCCTTTCCGTCTGGTCGCAGTATCCATACGGGCCGCAGTACCCATACTGGGTGCAGTCCCAGCTAGGTAACTGACCGAGGAGCTAGTGTTCCAGACCTGCATTTGGAGCTTGCCTGAGTAGGTCAGCACGTACCTGGAGCGAAGGGCGCCATCAGAGAGTCTAAAGGTCTTGTAGCCCTCCTCATTGTTGTTGATGGCGCCCATGTAGATGGTGATGGAGCTGGTATTGGTCATCTGGAACTGGTACTCACTCTTCGCCAGGAAACCCATCCATGGCGTGCTACGGGACACGGGGCGCGCCCCGTCCCAGATGAATACCTGGAGGGACGTGACCGGGTCACATTCGAAGGAGAAGCTCCCGGGAGATGGGTCGCCAGGTCCTTTCCAAGACGCAAGGCTCTCAATTGCACGCGTCCGGGACCAGACCAGCATCTTCATGCCGGGTAGGAATGTGTCTGTCGGGTTGTCGAAGCTCTGCCACAACATGGTGCCGTTTGCCGAGCGGATGATGAGGTTGCCGGTGCTTAGAAGTACCGCCACCGCTGAAGAACTCGGGGCAGTGGCCACGTCAGTCATCCAAAAGACACAACCTCCATCGCCATCGGACATGACAAGATTGGAGGTGTTGGTGAGAGAGAGCGTTGGAGGCATGGCGGAAGTGCTTTTGGTCACTAGGACTTCCCGGTTGGCGACCCACACCACGGTCTGCTCGGAGATCCCGTTGAACCATATGCCGAGGTGAAGGTTGTCCAGAGTGGAGCTGGATGGAGAGAAGAACCCCAAGGAGAAGTCACCACCATAGGAGACGATGGTGGCGCCGGGCGAGAGCGGCTTGCCGGGGATTAGCCGGTCATCGGCCGCTCCAAAGGACAACACCACAAATATCAGGATCGTGACGGAGCAGGCCGACAAGTTGACGGAGGGGTTAACCTCTTGGGTGACCCGATCTTCACGGATCTCGTGGTCAAATCGATGGGAAAGCGAGGGGAAAGGGAGAAGGTAGCGGAAGCGAACACACACCTCGCGAAGAACACGATGAACACACGCAAAACTCACACGATACAAGGCCGATTGCTCCCGAACTGCGGCCACCGGTCCGATAGAATCCTCGCAAGGAAAGATCGGTCAACGTGCTCCCTCAAATCCACATCGGAGAGGGAAGAACACCTTGGGGAGGGTCTTGACAACTTGGAGACGAGACATCGAACTCGAAGGCCTTGTTCAACGATGGATGCGTGATGCAAAGTCCAATCGAGGTTGGTGACGATAGTCGGTCCCCTTGGTAAAGGGGATGAGGCAAAACTAGAGATTCCACAATGGGGGTTGTCTTTAGTCTATCATCTATGCCTAAGGGATACATGAGGGGTGGGGGCCCTATTTATAGGCCAACCACATAAACCGGAGTAGTTTAGGGATAAAACTAGGGTTTGGACGAGTTAGAGGGGTACATGGGCCGAAGGCCCAACAGGTGCGCGCAGACACACATGATCGGTAGTACCGGACTTGGGACCGGTAGTACCGGTCGCAACCGGTAGTGCCGCTCCGGGACCGGTAGTACCGCTTGCAGTCCTGGGGCTTCTGTTGGTGTCGTCTGTAGGGAGCGGTAGTCGGGGGGCGGTAGTACCGCTGGCCGGTAGTACCGGTCTCCAGATCCGGTAGTACCACTGGAGACAGAGAGCATTTGGTGCGCCTCCTCTTCCAAGCCTCCGTCTTGTCGGGCTTGATGTTTCAGGCTTCCTCCCTTGCCTCCGTACTGGTCGGTGTGAACCTATCATGCATATGTGACGGAGTATGAAGTAGCATACCATTCCGTAGGGTAGGAAGTGGGCTCGCATAGAGGAACGGATTCACCTTTGGAGTCCATGACGACTTGGCGTAAGTTGGAGACCTTGATGTAGTAACGACCGTAGGTCGGGCTGCATCACAAGTACATCTTGTTCCCGAAACAAGAATTACCATACATACAGAAGGATGTACTTGGTCTGGTCTTTATATCCCACTTGGCATTTTCGCAAATGCAGTTTCGTGCTAGTTCAAGGTTGACATTTGAGATGTCTACATCTCTCTTCACTTGACTATGACTAGACTATTTCCTTGTTTTAAGGTAAATAATTGTTGATGCTCAACAACTCATATGTAGACTTGATCAGAGATTAGATGGGATTAGTTCAAATATTAATTCATGTGACCTATCTTCTCTAACTATATGAGGTCGATGATCTTGGCCACCCACGTCCCCCACTACCGTTGGTGCACGCCGTGGTACTGGCCATGCAGTGCGCCGGCGCAGTGGGAGTTCGGGCGACCTAGTTCCCCGGCCTCGAGGCACGCCGGATAGGTGGAGGAGACCGATGGAGGTAAGATCCGGCCATATGCGGCGGTCACGGTAGAAGGAGGGGCGGTGGAGAACAGAACGGCGGCGGGGAGTGAGCAGTGGAGGAGTGGGGAAGCTTTTCTCATCGGCCTCGTGGCCGAGCAAATATAGGAGAGGGGGTAGATTTTTGGGGCTGCATTCCTAAATTTGCTCCTCTAACACTTTTTGAGCTTTCATTTAGAGATCTCTTCGATTGTTGGAGGACTAAATTTACTCCTCTATAGGTTTTTCGGCTTTCCTTAGAGATGCTCTAAGTGCCTTCTTCGGCATCAAGAACGGATTTGCTAGCGACGACGAAGGATTGGCTTAGTAGTGTTTTGTGAGTTCAGGATCATTGTAATAGACGTGTGGACGAATGGGTGTTACTTCGTAGATCTACTTCCTTAGTTGTCGTTCTTTGTTTCATTGCTCGATCTGGTAGATAGGGTGTCTCGCATCTAATATTTGGTATTCAGAGCCTGAGATCCCTGGTGTTTCTGTGGCACGATCAGGATACAAGGCACAAGCAATATTTGATTCATCGTGTCATGGATCAACTATCGATCGAAGAGAGGAGAATCTTTGATCCGTCGAAGGTCTTGGCCAAGGAGGTGGTGGAGGAGCACATGAACTCATAAGATCATCTGTGGCTCAGGTGATGATGAATCTTATCAAGGACAACGACTTCAAGTTTGACACACTCAATTCCCAGGTGGATGTAGCTATGCCAGAGATCCGTCGATACCTGGAGAGAATTGGGTGAGGATGCTCAACCTCTTCCACACCGTTGGGCATGGCATCAGGAGCTATGACATCTCCAAGATGATCCTGATGGCCAACTTGGGCCATAGGATGGGATATGTTTTGGTCGTAATTAGAATGCTTCTCTGTTATAGAAAATGTTTCACATCATCCGAAGGTCAACGGTGGAGATCTATGTGCCTCGACCCTTTGCCATTCTTTGTCGGGTTGAGGCATGAAAGGCGAGTCCTTATGTGCTTTTGTGGTAGTGTCTTGTAAGCCAAAATGCGTCACGTGGGTGTTTACATGGTTTGGATGGATTTTCATCGTAAAATAGATCATCTTTCTTCCAATCAATTTAGCGGCCCTCTCGTGAGTTAAAAACCTGAACTGGAACGTGTTTTGAACTCCTTTGATGACGCTGAGGGTCTGGATGTGAGTGACGTCAGAGGCTCGTTATCCGCTCACACTATTGGCTTCACATGGAAATTAATCTGACTCTCTCCCTCACTGACAGATAGGGTCTGCCCCGCAGTTTTACAACTTTTATTATCCGCACCTAAAGTTTTCAGTTGGACGGCGCGAGAGGTGAAAAATCGGTTACAGCACGTGGGGTCCACCCCGCCAGCCTGGCACCACTAGGCTATTTCACATTGCCCCCGCCGCCTCGGAAGCGAATCGAGCCATTCAGAATCCCAAACCCCACGACTCCGGCGGCGGAAGAGAGAAAAAGAGAGGGATGGCGGCGAAGGTGTGCGAGACGCCGTTCCCGGAGCGGGTGGGGGACGTCGACCGGAAGATCGCCGCCGACGCGCAGCAGAGGCGCCTGGTGCCGGCACCGGTGCACGCGGCTATCGGCGGTGGCGTATCGACGGAGCAGCGCGCCAGGATCCTCCAGATCGCGGAGGAGGCGCTCGGGCGGGCGGCCAAGGACCTCGCCGTCGCCAGGTACGCGCTGGGCGGATCCCCAGGCCAGGACGCCAGGCTGCGCGCCGGGGAAGCGTGCGACGCCATGGAGCAGTGCTGCGACCGCCTGCTCCTTGTGGACCTCCTGCTGGACCCTCCGCCGCGTCTCCCTGTCCCTGGCGCGGACGACGACCAAGGCAGCGCGCGGGTCCGTGCCGCCGACGCCGACGCTCTGGAGAAGGCGACGGAGATGGCGGAGGACTGCGCCTCGCTCGTCCGCCGCGCACGACAGGATGCGTTCGGTTCCCCCAGCGACATGATTCGATTGACTTGATCGATGGCTCTGCTCACCCCCCGTACCGTAGGGAGATCTTGTGTTGTTTCTCTTGCAGGTAGTTGTCTTGTTCTTGCGTGTTGGTATGAGACTATTATGATTCAATTGTGGATTGATACTTCAGGAACAGAAACAGAGCTGTTGTTTGACCAATTCTGCTTGAGTTCGAGTTTTCTTTTCAGAGAATAGCTCGATAGAGTTGAATAGCAACAGATACATTCTAGTAGAATTTGTTTGCTCTGCCTATTGAAATCGTCGATTATGTTTGTGGATCATGGCATCATTACAAAATTATGAAAGTACAGTATTGCTCCCTTGTTAGGTTTTTGATGTTCGCAATCGCTCGCCCACACATGCTACTGAAAAATGAAACCAGAGGAACCTTGGGACCAAATTAACTGCTGACAGCGTATCTCTTGAAACGGGCTTTCGCCCCGCTTTATAATAAAGCAAAATCCAAGTGTCGATTCAGACATACAACCATCACGGCCGAAGCAAAAGCGAAAGAGAAAATAACGAACATCCGCTGGGGCTGCGGCACAACAAAGCCCATAAGGAAACAAAAAAGAGAGAGCATCATGCGGCGCAGCGACACACCTCAGGGCGCCGCAGGCGACAAAGAGGTCGGAGCCGAGAAGGGAAGCGCCGTCGTCCTCAAGGTCTGCAGGGTGTCATCAAGTCGAGAAGTTGCTCCCGCACTGCTTTTTTTTAACTGTGTTAAATTTGTTTGTGGATGTGCGCACAACTGCATAGGGATCGGGTATATCAATGCCGGAAAATAGACAACTTCATATTTCACACAAGAAGTTTTTAATGAGATTCGCTGCAATGCGAGTGGTATATTTAATTTCTAGTGACTCTCAAATTGCTAAGCAGGCACGGGATCCGATTTCTGCCCATCTTTGAAATCAGACTTGCTCTCATCTGATTTGTTTTGATGAAAAGCTCCCATCTAATTAGGCGGCTTGTATATCCGAAATGTGTTCAGATCACATAGTTCTAATTGTCGTGATTCCAAATTTGTCACGCTTGATTTGTTTTCCAATTCTTGTGATTATGTGTTGTAACCACATGTTTATATGCAGTTTACAAGTTTTGAATAAAATTTGAAAAATCCAGGAGTTTTTGTTTTCGAATATTATAAGTTTCAGATATAGTGATTTGGTATTACGATATTGTAAACTTGAAAAAACATAGATATTGAAATTGCCTCATCACAGTAACATGCAAAAAAAAATTTCTCTAAAACAACTATAAAAATATTTCTAATTCATCTAAACAATATTTGTGGATTTGATTCCTGTTAGATTCTCGGTAAGAACACTAATTATATTTATTCATGCTCTAACCTCCATATTTTTATAAGATTCAACCTTGTATATTTTAATTTATGAAACAAGTATAGCATATCAATATGATGTAATTGATTCCTAGAAAACTAATGATGTAGTTTTGAATTTGTAAATATTTGTATGCAACGAATGAATAGATAATGTTCCTTAGTTCTTTCCATCGATGCATCCAAGCGAGAGAAATTGGTTTGAGTTAGAAGGAATATGCAAGTATAGATTGGCATAGTTCGAATATAGGAAAAAATAAGTGGAAGGTGCAGTCATGGGCATTGATTGATGCTGATGGAATCAATAGGTGGGGCCACTCGTCCAGGAAATACAAGGATAAACAATTATAGATACCAGCGGCATAATGGACATACTCGCAAATAACACATATAGCTGCAAGATTGCTTTTAGTCCGGCGCAAATGTTTTAGTCCGGGAGTAGGTTTGTATCCATCTGAATATTATGGTGGAGGCATTAACAGATAAATATCTTGGGCTGCCATCTTTGGTGGGTATTGATCGTTCAGATTGCTTTCAACATTTGATTGAAAGAGTTTGTCAACGGATCTGTGGATGGAATGAAAAATTATTGTCAATGGGTGGAAAGGAGATACTTCTGAAAGCAATTGCACAGGCTATCCCGGCGTATGCTATGTCGGTATTGAATATCCCCAAACAAATTTGTAAAGCCATTTGTAATGCTATTGCAAGATTCTGGTGGGGTTGAACTGTAACCCAACGCAAGATGCACTGGATGACGTGGTGGAAAATGAGTATACCAAAATCTGAAGGAGGAACGGGTTTTCGTGATCTCCATTGTTTTGACCAAGCGATGTTGGCAAAACAGTGTTGGAGTGACCCTGATTCTTTGTGTGCATAGGTACTAAGAAGTAAATACTATTCAGATGGAGATCTTATCAATGCAAAACTGAAGAAAAGGTCTTCTTTTACCTAGCAGAGTATCATGGCAGGTCTGAAAACTTTCAAGTTGAATTGGAACGAGGCGATCTGCTTATTTTAAACTCCTTTGGTGACGCTCCAGGGGTCTGGACGTGACTGACGTCAGAGGCTCATGCATTATCCCGTTCAAGTTGCTTTTTTTTTTGAAAGGAACTCAGCGTACCCCTCCAGGGGTCCGGCTCCGCCAAGCGATATCATATTTTTACCCGGAGGTAAAGTTCAGTTGGACGGCGCGAGAGGTGAAAAATCGGTTACAGCACGTGGGGTCCACCTCGCCAGCCTGGTGGAAAAAGCTATTTCACGTCACCCCCGCCCGCCGCCTCGGAAGCGAATCGAGGCATTCAGAATCCCAAACCCACCACTCCGGCGGCGGAAGAGAGAGAGAGAGAGATGGCGGCGAAGGTGTGCGAGACGCCGTTCCCGGAGCGGGTGGGGGACGTCGCCGGGAAGATCGCGGCCGACGCGCAGCAGAGGCGCCTTGCGGCGGCACCGGTGCACGCGGCGATCGGCGCGACGGAGCGGCGCGGCAGGTTCCTTCAGCTCGCGGAGGAGGCGCTCGGGCGGGCGGCCAAGGATCTCGCCATCGCCAGGTACGCGCTGGGCGGCGCCCCTGGCCAGGACCCCAGGCTGCGCGCCGGGGAAGCGTGCGACGCCATGGAGCAGTGCTGCGACCGCCTGCTCCTTGTGGACCTCCTCCTGCTGGACCCTCCGCCGCGTCTCCCTGTCCCTGGCGCGGACGACGACCAAGGCAACGCGCGGGTCCGTGCCGCCGACGCTCTGGGGAAGGCGATGGAGATGGCGGAGGACTGCGCCTCGCTGGTCCGCCGCGCTCGACAGGATGCGTTCGGTACCCCAGCGACATGATTCGATTGACAGGATGCGTTCGGTACGCCAGGTGTGTTGTTTCTCTTGCAGGTTGCTGTGTTGTTCTTGCGTGTTGGTGAGAGACTATCATGATTAAATTGTGGATTGTTGCTGCTACCCGTTAGATTCTATGAACAATTCTGGAGGATTAGTGGATTGATACTTCAGGAACAGAAACAGAGCTGTTGTTTGACCAATTCTGCTTGAGTTCGAGTTCTCTTTTCAAGGATTCTAGAATTTGTTTGCTCTGGCTCTTGAAATCCTCGATTATGTTTGTGGATCATTGCTGTCTTGTTAGTTTTTTGATGTTCGCAATCGATCGCCCGCACAGGCTGCTGAAAAATGAAACCACAGAGGAACCTTACGACCAAATTAACTGCTGACAGCGTATCCAGTCCAGAAGTTGCTCCCACACTGCTTTTTTAACTGTCTTAATAAATTTGTTTGTGGATGTGCATGGGGATTGGGTTTATCACTACCGGAAAATAGACAACTTCATATTTCGCACAACAGAGTCTTTAAAGAGATTCACTGCAATGCGAGTGGTGTATCTCTAGTGACTCTCAAATTGCTAAGCAGGCACGCCGGATCTGATTTCTGCCCATCTTTGAAATCTGACTTGCTCCCATCTGATTTGTTTTGATGAAAAGCTCCCATCCAATTAGGCGTGTATATCTGAAATGTGGTCAAGTCACATAGTTCTAATTGTTGTGATTCCATATTTGTCACACTTGATTTTTTTCAAATTGTTGTGATCCTGTTGTTGTAACCACGTGGTTATATGTAGTTTACAAGGTTTAACCGAAATTTGGAATTTCCATGAGTTTTTTCTGAATATTCTAATTTTCAGATATCGTGATTTAGTCCAGAAGTAGCAACCCCACTGCTTTTTTAACTGTCTTAAATTTGTTTGTGGATGTGCATGGGGATCGGGTATATCACTACCGGAAAATAGACAACTTCATATTTCACACAAGAGAGTTTTTAAAGAGATTCACTGCAATGCGAGTGGTATATCTCTAGTGACTTTCAAACTGCAGGCACCGGATCTGATTTTGCCCATCTTTGAAATCTGACTTGCTCCCATCTGATTTGTTTTGATGAAAAGCTCCCATCTAATTAGGCTCGTATATCCCAAATGTGTTCAAATCGCATAGTTCTAATTGTCGTGATTCCAAATTTGTCACGCTTGATTTCTTTTCTAATTCTTGTGATTATGTGTTGTAACCACGTGGTTATATGTAGTTTACAAGGTTTAGAAAATTCCATGAGTTTTTTTTTGAATATTCTAATTTTCAGATATTGTGATTTGGTATTACGAAATACCTTAAACTTTCATTCCTAGAAAATTTGAAAATGATGATGATATTGTAAACTTGAAAAGTCATAGATATTGAAATTGCCTCATCTGAGTAACATGTCATTTTTTTGCTCTGAAATAGCTATAAAAATATTCCTAATTAATCTAAACAGTGTTTGTGGCATTGATTCCTATTAGATGCTAAGTAAGAACACTAATTACATTTCATCATGCTCCAACCTCCATATTTTTTTAAGATTCAAACTTTTATATTTTAATTTATGAAGAGTATAGCATATCAATATGATGTACTTTCTAAATTGTGAATCTGTAAATATTGGTATGCAACAAATGACGAATAGAAAGCGTTCTTTAGTTTTTTCCATCGGCGTAACCAAGGGTGGGGAATTGGTTCATGAGTAAGGAAGATGCAGTATAAAATTGCATAGTCCAAGGATAGGAAAAAAGTAAGTGGAAGGTGCAGTCATGGGCCTTGATTGTGGATAAATGATAAGATGCAGTATAAATTGGCATAGTCCAAGGATAGGAAAAAAGTAAGTGGAAGGTGCAGTCATGGGCATTGATTGTGGATACCAACAAAATACAAGGATAAATGATTGTGGATACCAACGGCACAATGGACATACCCGCAAATAATACATATAGCCACAAGAATATCAGAATGAGTGCTCGGTGGAATATGTTGAAGGGAAGCAGAGTGCAAGTGTGTACTTCCCCTTCTGATACACATTATACTATAAAGCACAAAGATCTCAGCTTCCACAGTACAATATTCTAATAATGACTCCTTTCGTGACTAGCATCCTCGTACATTATATTAATTCATCCGATCATTTTTAGGTCCTCTTTGATCCACATGTTTGTTAAAACACATGAATGGAAAATGAATATTAAGTGGCATGTACTCTTAAATTATATATTATTACAATAATATAGTAATTAGTAAAATAGTGACATGCCACACGTAAATTGGGTTGCAAGGGTTTACGTGAATGGAAATTTTCATGCATAATAGTTGCATATTTCTAAAGGATTCCACTCCTTCGAATTAACAAACTACATAGGAAAAACTTATTATTCAAATACCCAACAAAAATCAATGAATACCAATGAATATATGGCGCCTTGAGTAACTAATGTGATGAGCATAGTTTTTCTTTTTACCAAAATTTTACATGGTTCAGCATATTCATTCTAGAACAATCTTTGATAAGCATGTTTAATTTCTGTATAGAAAATAAGACACACATTATTGGGCTTCGTTGCGATTATCTTTATAGGTATGCTACAGGGCTATACCATGTTTTCCCTCATGCGATAACTCAGTATCATACGAAACCATGAAGCTTGTCATTTTTCATATGCTATGTCATATTCTTGACATTTTAGCTTGACGAATAAGATTTGGAAGGCCACTTAGTCTATAGGAACAAACACATCTTATATGGAGAAATGTAAATTCTTGGCCATTAGTAACCTATGTATTTGAAGAGGTATTTAGAAATCAAATACACATTGACAGAATTATGCTTACTCGACATTTCTTGATATATGGCCTCAGGAGATCACCTATGTGTATTTCTGGTATGCATTATAGTAACCAAAATAGGAACAAGACAATAACAAAAAAAATATAATTGCAGTTTGTGACATTATAAGGATTTATATGTAAATAACAAACTTTTTGGTTATTTCAAACATTTGTATAATTTCAAATAATAGAACGGGTGGTGTGGCATATTAAAAATTCATTACCATTGTTTTTTACATGTAAATTTCTCACAGAAATATTTTTGAATATATTAAATTTGGGGATTTATAAAGTCATATTAGTGACCATGTTTATGTCAAAATAATATGGTTTATAGGAATAATAGTAACATCTATAAACTGAAATCAAAAGGTAACATAAATATGTTTTTGAGACATTTTAAGATGTTACCCTCTCATTTGTAAGGGCCACCCTACTAGTTTTGCCAAACAATTCATGACGTGTGACATATTTTGCATGAGCTAAAAACTTCCTTGTTGAGAGAGTACAAGGAAATTGATCAAAAAACCACACATACTGCACTTGTGTATCCACTCTTATTTAGACATTGGTCGACACAAAGACACAATAATGAATTATTTCATCGCCCATCTATGTCAGTAAGTGTTAGAGTATTCCTAGAGTTTTGAATATCATATAGTATTTGGTCCAACTCGGTGCTCCTCAATCCAACATAGGCAGTGCGGTTTGGTACTGGAAGTGTGGTGGTTCCATTCTCTAGGGCCAACACAATAGATGGCATCAATGGTCTGTTATTCGGGTTCTGTTGAACGCACAAGAGTGCTACATGGATGCATCGATAAATTTGATCTAGTGAACATGTATCCATGATAGAAGGGTCAGTCAAATCCTCTAGCTTCCCGTCCTTCCACATATTCCATGACTGAAACAATCAAAAACACCATTTATTTTATTTTCATAACTAGCCCACCTTTTTTAGTTTACGGCTTGAAAGAAAGCATGAATAGATGTACTCACATAGTCTATGAGGCTAGGAAAGCCCATGGTTTGACTATTGGAGCTTCTCTTTATACCAGTTACAATCTCCAATACTAATACACCAAAGCTATATATATCGGATTTGGTGGAGAAGACACCTTCCATTACATACTCAGGAGCCATGTAGCCACTGCAATTATCCCTTTCAATAGTTAAAAAAGGATTTAATAGGCACACATTTATTATGAGTCACTGGTTAAAGAAATTATACTCACAATGTTCCTACTACGCGTTGGGTATTTGCATTTTCTTGGTTATCCTTGAAGATCCTTGCCATACCAAAATCAGCTATCTTAGGATACATCTCTGTATCTAATAAAACATTTCCAGCTTTGAGATCTCTATGAATTATGGTCATTCTTGAATTTTGATGGAGATAAAGAAGCCCCTTTGCGACACCTTTGATTATATTAAACCGTTTCTCCCAATCAAGTAAATGTTTTCTTGAATCATCTGTAGGCAAACTAAATATAAGAAAATTATGTTGAGAGTTTGTAGAAATTTTTGGGTTATTGGCTAGAATATACCAAATAGGGTCGCATCTAAGCTGCTATTAGGCAAATACTCATAAATCAGAAGCTTTTCATCTCCCTCGCCACAATATCCAAGAAGCCGAACCAAGTTTCTGTGTTGTAATTTGGCAATAAGAAGTACTTCATTCTTAAACTCAATTGCTCCTTGTTGAGAGTCCTTGCTTAGCCTTTTGACAGCAATTTGTAGACCACCTAATGTCCCCTACATATTATCAAGAAAAAATAGATTGTCAAATGAACAAATAAATTAAATTGCTGGTTATAGAATGAATCAGAAGAAGAGAATGCTTAATATATTACCTTATAAACTTTGCCAAAGCCTCCTTGTCCAATCATAAATGCTTCGGAGAAATTATTTGTCGCTAGAGAAATTTCCTCAAATGTCACAAATGGAAACTCAAGGTCGCTGGAACCATCCAATATTCCCTTCTTTTGTTTTTCCAGGTTTTTGTTCTTGCCTGTTCCCCCCAAAATTGCGTAATAATCATTTATTTTAATTTATTGAAAATAACATAGACATGGACAAATGATAAGAAGTGATGAGCTCGTACTATTGCATACCCACATTTCTTTTGTTAAGACCTTTGCCCACACCTGGTCTTAGAAGATTAATTTCGTACTATATGTCGTCTATGTTGTGAAAATACCAATATTTCAAAACTGTCAAATATGTTAAGGCATTACAACGGGGATGTAACTGAAAGTACCTTCGAATTTCCACCATGCAGTCAAAAGGCACGCTAGAAGCACGAAGCTTCCTAAAGCCGACAATACAATTCGCACTGCCTTGCTCTTTGCCCTTTTATCTGGCCACGCATGCATAGCATGGAAATGGAGTGTTAAGCCAGGAAGCAAGTACTCCCTTAGTTTCAAAATATTTTATAACGAAGATAGAGCTAAACCATCTTATATTTTAAATTGAGTGCTAAACCATCTTATATTTTAAAACGAAGGGAGTATTAGCATAGAGAGAAAAAGAAAGGATTTGGTACCAGATGATGCATCTAATCCTGCAAGCCGGAGATAGAGCTTGCACCTAGCTTCCCTGTGTCAAGCAGCTCTCCGACCCACACCAAGCACCTCGGTGTGCTGCCAAGGTCGGCGTACGCGTATGCCACGCAGGAGCAGTTGCGGCTGCAATCCGCCGCGCACTTGTCCAAGGACGTGCCTGCTTCCACAAGCACAAACCTGTCCGGCGCCTTCATCCCCGGCAAGGCCAAAAAACTATCTTCGCACCCACGGAGCGCCTCCTTCCGACGACAGCCCTTAGAGAACCTACCATCGCTCCAGTCCTCCGTGTTTGCCGGCTCGAAGCCATCAAGGCACTTGCACGCCGACACCGGCGTTTCCGTCTGGTCGCAGTACCCATACGGGCCGCAGTACCCATACTGGGTGCATTCCCAACTAGGTAACTGACCGAGGACAGCCCACGCCGAGGAGCTAATGTTCCAGACCTGCATTTGGAGCTTGCCGGAGTAGGTCAGCACGTACCTGGAGCGAAGGGCGCCATCGGAGAGTCTAAAGGACTTGTAGCCCTCCTCGTTGTTGTTGATGGCAGACATGTAGATGGTGATGGTGCTGGTGTTGGTCATCTGGAACTGGTACTCGCTCTTCGCCAGGAAACCCATCCACGGTGTGCTACGGGACATGGGGCGCGCCCCGTCCCAGATGAATACCTGGAGGGATGTGACCGGGTCGCAGCCGTAGGAGAAGATCCCGGGAGAGGGGTCGGCGGGTCCATTCCAAGACACAACGCGCTCGATGGCACGTGTCCGGGACCAGACCAGCATCTTCATGCCAGGCAGGAATGTGTCCGTCGGGTTGTCGAAGCTCTGCCACAGCATGGTGCCATTCGCCGAGCGGATGATGAGGTTGCCAGTGCTTAGAAGTACCGCCACCGCTGAAGAACTCGGGGCAGTGGCCACGTCAGTCGTCCAAAAGACACGACCATCATCGCCATCGGACATGACAAGATTGGAGGTGTTGGTGAGAGAGAGCGTCGGCGGCATGGCGAAAGTGCTTTTGGTCACTAGGACTTCCCGGTTGGCGACCCACACCACGGTCTGCTCGGAGATCCCATTGAACCATATGCCGAGGTGAAGGTTGTCCAGGGTGGAGCTGGATGGAGAGAAGAACCCCAAGGAGAAGTCACCACCATCGGAGACGATGGTGGCACAGGGCGAGAGCGGCTTGCCGGGGATTAGCCGGTCATCGGCCGCTCCAAAGGACAACACCACAAATATCAGGATCATGACGGAGCAGGCCGACAAGTCCATCATGTTTCCCGAAACAAGAATTACCATACGTACGGAAGGATGTACGTACTTGGTCTGGTCTTTATATCCCACCCGGCATTTTCGCAAATGCAGTTTCGTGCTAGTTCAAGGTTGACATTTAAGCTGTCTACATCTCTCTTCATTTGACTTTGACTAGACTATTTCCTTGTTTTAAGGTAAACCATTGTTGGTGCTCAACAACTCATATGTAGACTTGATCAGAGACTAGATGGGATTAGTTCAAATATTAATTCATGTCACCTATCTTCTCTAACTATATAGTATGTAACTGGCGGTGTGTCTTCTAAGTGGTCTGTCACACTCACATAGCCGTCGAACTTTTAATCTTCTTTATTACTAGTTGGCTGAACTTGGAGAATGTTGGCATAGTAGTAGTTAATGAAGGGGAGATAACTTGAACAGAATTTCAATGAAATGTGTAAGGTGAGCTGATTTTGGCAAATCAGCCAAATTGCTCAAAAAAGTTCCTAGTAAGGTCTCTTCCAACCAAAAAGATCAAAGACCTTGTTGAATACCCTTTTGTCAATTTGAAAAAGGAAGTGGTCAATGTATCTTTTGAGAACTAGAATGGAGAAGTTGAGCCTTGTGATCACCGGCGAGGGCACGACAACGAACAGCGCGCCGAGATCCTCTAGCTTGCCGAGGATACATTTACGTCGAGGGGTGATTCTGACAAAAGACAACCTTGTTAAAAGGAATTGGCATGAAAATAAGAAATTTTTGTTTTATCATCATGATGAGACAATCAAACATCTATTATTCTAATGCCAATTTTCTCGTACTATATGGTCGTGTTGCCAACATATTTGGCAATTGGCTCTATGAAATTGATCACAAGTACATAATTGTTATTAGAGTGAGAGTGTTTGTCATGATTTAGTCGCTTTGGCTATGTAGAAATGACAAAGTTTTTAATGACAAATCTTCCTCTCTTATGCAGATTAACTACTGATACACTGTTTTTTTTTAGAAACAGAAGATACCAATTACATCCAGCCTCTGCAACAACGCATTTTTCTAGCGGCCATACGAATACATACAAACAAAAAAATAAAGAAAAATTAAAAAAATCCCGTTACATTGCCTCATTCATCACCGCTATGCTCCGTTTTTGGTCACGTCTAAATTATGTGGAGTCTGGTGACCTATTTACGGATGTTTGTACACGCTTAGAGAATACGACGAGAGATACTTTTACCCGACATGTATGGCATCATGATCTTAGGATCGATCCTCCATATCTTTAGACGTCTTTCAATATGAGATGATATATTGTATTTCATATCTTTCTGCTCTTTGTACGTTGTTGACCGAACTACTTTGCGTTTGTGTGCATTTTAGTTATACAGAGACCACGTGTAAAATTTTAAAAAATAACTAGTAAAGCGCTCTTATCAAAAGAAAAAATGTACTAGATATATCCTAAAGCGCGTGAGAGTGCACCAAAGACACCTGACCGGGTCAGCCGGGTCTTTTCTTTTTCTTTGCCTTCTATCTACGAAAGGTTTCCAGGCCCCCGCACGTACTCTCGGTCTACTCCATGCATGGAGTGACCAGATTTTTCTAGGTAGCTTTAGTAGACAACCTTTAAGGCTTTTAACACATTCAAGCTGTTCCATGAAGAAGTGTCTCCTTTCAAATCTTTGGTAATCCTTACGCAACCTGTGATCAGTTTTCATGTGCATACGATCGACACTCATTATAGTAGCTAGCTAGCTTGCTCGATCACGTCTACTCCCTCCGTTTCAAAATATAAGATGTCTTACTTTTTATAAAAAGAATGTATCTAAACACCTTCTGGTATAGGTTTGGAGTGAATCTACGTACAAAAGATGTTTAGATACATTCATCTTACAAAGGCTAAACGTCTTGTATTTTAGAACGGAGGGAGGTTGGACGGTCCAACATCCCTCTGCCCCCAACTCCTTCCCTCTCTCTCATAGTAGTATATATATATATAAACAAACAAGCAAGCTGATTAAGGCGAGCTTAAAAAGTTTAGCATATGGACAAGTCCAACGTACTGATTGAGCATGCACCGTCCATGGGCTCTAGCAGCTGGGTGATGGAGATGGAGAGGATAATCAGCGTCATCGACCCGGCGGCGGAGATGGCGCCGTGGAAGAGGCACTCCATCTACCTGGTGCCGGAGCGGATCAAGAACCTGCACAACAGCAAGGCGTACCGGCCGGAGCTGGTGTCGCTGGGACCCTTCCACCACGGCGAGCCCGACCTGCTGCCCATGGAGGAGCACAAGCGCCGGGCGGTGGTGCACCTGGTCAAGCGCTCCGGGAAGCCGCTGCGTTCGTCGCCGCCGTGGCGGAGGTGACGCAGAAGCTCCAAGACGCCTATAAGGATCTCGGCGACGAGTGGCGCGGCGGGCCAGAGAACTGCGAGCGCTTCGTGGAGCTCATGGTCACCGACGGCTGCTTCCTGCTAGAGGCCATGCGGATGGACGCACTGCGCGGGAAGGTGCACGAAGATTACGCGCCCAACGACCCCGTCTTTAGCCAGTATGGCTACCTCTACTTGTGGCTATATATTCAGTCCGACATGGTGGTCATGGAGAATCAGCTGCCTCTGCTTCTTCTCCACAGGCTACTAGTCGTTCTAGATCAGGAAAAATACCAGGTATACCTACACATTCAGTAATTTGTTTCCTCTCTTCTGTTTTTCATTTTCATTAAAACTTTTTTGAGAAAAAAAATGTGCTAAAATTGAGACGTCACATGTAATGGGGCTACTAGGCTGTGCTATTTTAGATAAATAAAAAGATAAAATTTCTTTATATTCTCATATCATTTGCTACAACTTGTTATTTGCAGGCTACTAGTATAAGTTTCCATCTGAATATTTCTATGTTACATAGTAGTAGTACAACCTTGCGCTACACTCATTCTTTTTTGTAAATGTTTTTTGCAATTTAGTTTCAAAACAAAACTAAAAAGGTCATGGGGTTGTGCTCGCTCAAAACTTTTCCAAAACACAATTAAGTTTCCAAAATAACAAAGCAGAATCCACGATTTGCTCTAACTATGTCAACTGGTTGTACAGAACCCTCAAGAGATCAGCAAGTTGGTGCTTGCTTCCCTATGTCCCTGGCACCGACACAGCATGGTTGATACTAACCGCCCGGGGCTCCACCCCCTGGACATATTACACCAAAGCCTCACCCATGATGACCACCAAGACCGCAAAGGATCGAAAGCATATGTCATGCCGCCCGCAATGGAGATCTACGAAGCAGGAATCATTTTCAAGGTGAGCGATACTGATAGCCTCCTGGACGTCCACTTCGAGCGTGGCGTGCTAAGCATGCCGGCGGTTAGGGTCGACGAAGGGACCGAGAAGAGGTTCCTCAATCTGATGGCATTCGAAAGGCTGCACCCCGCTGCTGGCAATGACGTGACGGCGTACGTGATCTTCATGGACAACATGATCAGCTCGGCGAAGGATGTGGCGCTGCTCAGGTCTAAGATGATCATCGAGAGTGGACTGGGCAGTGACGAGGAGGTAGCGAAGCTCCTCAACAACACTTTAAACAAGGGAGGAGTGATGAGTCCGTCCAGCAGGCTCCACGACGTGCAGCGGCAGGTGAACGCCCACTGCATGAAGAGATGGAATAGGTGGCGAGCTAACTTCATACAAACCTACTTGAGGAACCCTTGGGTGTTCATTTCCCTAGTCGCCACTGTTATTCTATTGGTCGCCACACTCTTGCAGACCTTCTATACTGTTGCTCCCTTTTACAAGCTCGTGTCCTAGAAGTTAATTAGAACCGCCTAACTAGCATCCAATGCTTTGATGTCTTAAGCAGATACTAGGAAACATGCACGTGCATGTGTTGCAACAGAAAAGAAAAGAATTTTTCTTGTCAAAAACATTTGTAGCCTAAGTTTTTGCCTTGAAGACTGATGGATAAGTCTCTGTACTGTTGGACTTTATGGGGTTGCAGCACACATGGTCTTTGGCAGTTAGGATAGAGCATCAAGGACATCAAGGACTAGCTCTTAGGATAGTATCCTTAACTGCCTTTAGATAGCATCTTAGACTAGCATCTAGCATATACTTGACTGGTTAGCGTCCAAACCCATGTGGTTGGCATAGCATTTGTGTGAGAAATAAAACCAGAAAATTGCCCCAACTCCTGGTGTCATCCTCTTCTTCAATGAGAGTAAATCTAGAGATCCTATCAAGTGGTATTAGAGCAAGATTGTCCTGTAGGCTGAGTGCCGGGTGTGGAGCAGCCTCAGTGGGCAAGTACAACAGCTCAAGTTGTTCCTGGTGGAAGACCTTCTATACTGTTGCTCCCTTTTACAAGCTCATGTCCTAGAAGTTAATTAGAACTGCCTAACTAGCATACAGTGATTTGATGTCTTAAGCATATACTACTAGGAAACATGTCCGTGCATATGCGTCGCAACAGAGAAAAAAATTGACAAGAATATTTGCAACCTAATTTTTTTGCCCTGAAGCCGACCAATCACTGTAAGCACCTCAGTTACCCTTTTCAAAATTATAGTTATTTTTATTATATTTTTATTTAATATGATCTTTTATGCTTAATTTTGTAATTTCGTATTCAATTTATGCTCGGTTTTTGATCTAGATTGCTTGGTCCGAGCAAAACCATTCTCTACTATGCCCACCGTTGCAATATGTAGTTATGTCAGCTCTCAGTATATTCAGAGGAAATCAATTCAGCACATAGCTTAATTTTGCACCCCATTGTCTCCAGCATAGAGACGCTAACCATCTAAATCTGCATTTCGTCGGGAGAGACATCCGCAAGCACATACATGACACTCTACATAATCAGCCATGGAAATTAGAAACAGGCGGCCATGACATTACAAGAATGGCCAGATACGCCGACAGCCGGCTGCTACGCCTACGGCCAAAGGTCGGGGCCGTCGGCGTAGGACCGGGCCAGGCTAGCCCACATCACCGGCCCTCGTGAAAACATCATAATGTTGCCTTTAATTTACGTTGCTAATTAGTGTTAGCCAAAGCACATGCGGTCACATGCAATGTGAAGACTCCATGTGCATGGTAACATGAGACTTTGCACCACTAGTCCACTAGCAAAGATTCCTGCAGATGTCAGGATTGGTAGTAGTCAGGATAAGTGGCAGCACTAGTCAGGATAGCATGCAGAGGATAAGAAATCAGGATAGAATATCAATAGATTGTCAGGATTGGTAATACAATTATCTTATATATGCACGGACATGTACGATATGTGGTGGCGTAAAAATACTTAAAAACTATGTTGAAATAAAAAGAAATAAATAACACAATACAAAATAAATGCTCTTTCGGGTTTCGGCCGGTTTCCCTTTCCAAACCGGCCAAGTCTCTTCTTCTAATAGAAAAGGCAGAGCTCCTGCTGGTTGCTCAAAAAAAAGCTCTCATGTGAGAACCACTAGTTCGGTCAACCAACCGGGCTGAGTGGGGCATGCCTCCGAGCATGCCGCGGCGGTCACGTGGACAACCATTTGTCCCGGCTAGTGACTGGACCGAGACTAGTGGTTGGTCCTGTAGTCCCGCTTCTCTATTACTGGTTTTCAAGGGCATGTGTTTGCAGGGGCACTAGAAACTGCATACGAGCGTGGGGCTCTGAACACTGTTACCACATCATGTCCACTCAGTAGAACAATCATCAGACCTTAGACAAAGGATGCACGGAATGGCAACTTGATTGCAGGAAGATTGATCATACCACAGCACAACTCTCCCCAGTCACCTGCATCATGAATAAACAAAGAGAAAGAGACCATAAGGAAACCGAACATAAGGAAGTTGAGCTAGAAAACCAGCACTCATGGTGTTACCTTTTACTCACGCCTTCCTCTTCAGCACTTTCAGGAGCATCATCAGTGCCGCTGTACCAAACGACCTTCTGGATCGATAATTACCAGCTGCACCAAACGGCCTTCTGTGTTGATAATTAGCCTAAACAACGTACAGGGCTGATGATTGAATGCTGCCTGGGGAACTCGACTCGTCAGAGGAGGCGCGGTAGATCCGTGGGCGGTCGCTTTCTTCAAAGCTGTCTCACGATCCAGCTCCGAAGTAGGTTTCTTTGAAACTATCCCACTAGTAGGACCAGCCCATTGTGTGGGAATCACCTTGACAGGAGACCGGGCAGATAATACTGATCTCCACCATGGGAAGAAACTTCTCCTGGCAAATTGCAGCTCCCATCGTCTCGGTTTTCTCTTTTTTCCAGCCTGGTGCACAGGTCAATAAAAAAAGATCTCAATGTTAGAAACCCCAAAACATCAGATGTTTCAGTACAGCCTGCCTGCAGCACTCACCTGACGAATTATTAAAAATGTAATAGTTCTCACTTAAGCTACTCATGAGATTGTTTGGGTGGGATTTTATTGACTTATAATCTACTAAACTGGTATTGCTGCATGGCATAAACAGAACAAGATCCTGAATCAGTGCAGATGTTTTAGTATGCTAGCACCTCTAGAGTCTAGAGATTGGCTTGTGGCACAATTCCCTTTGTTCCAAAAATCTAATTATATTTTAGCATGAGAGCAAATTTTCTCTTAAGCATTAAGTAAATTTCCCGAGTTACCACGCTATGAAAAACTATACACAATTGAGAATTTGATCATAGTTTGCCTTTTGAGCATCAAATCAATACAACTTGAATATATGCAAATTGTGTGTAAACCTTATCTAAGATTTAGTCACGAGAATCAAATAACATAAATCTCCGGACATGATGTTCTGATATCTTACCTTACCCACTACTGTACATAGATAATCCATTTCTAGAGCTTCCCTGGTTGCCGTTTCCCCTGTTATTCATTGTATCCATCACAAAACAATTAAGGTTTTTCCTCATTTGAAACAAATGTTTCAATCAACACACACATACATACCAAAATTCTTAGGTATATCGTTAATGGACAACACATCCTCATAGGGGCGGCTTCATGAACAAATAGAAGAAATGATTAAATAAAGATCATATCATCAGTATGCATATAAATCACAGTACTTGAAGAATGGAAAACATACAGGTCTCCAATTTCTAGGCATTCACGAGGAGGAGATAAACCATTATCCTTGAGAATTGACAAAACACGTTCAAGGACCTCCGCCCGGGGCACCTGCATAAAATAGGGCACCTGCATGACCATTTCAAATTGTGAGATCTATGAAATGAGATACATCAATCAATAATAGAGATGACATATATAATTATTTGTAGTGGGAAGACAAAGTTAGTATATTGCAAGTGGAAAGGAAAAAGAAAAACTTACAAACATCAGTAACATTGTAGTAAGAATGTTTTAATGACATCAATACATGTACAGAACACAGATTTTGTGTTGATTATTTTGTGTTAGTTGTACAAATTTGCCAAATTGTTTATTTTTGGCTTTCTAAAAGTAAAATGCGTTGATTCCATGCAGTGTAACTGAAAACAATAGCAACTACTGGTTACCAAGAATTTGTGTAAAGTGGACTGAACATTTTTCCCCAAGAAACCAGCAGAGGTCTATCTATTAGAAAGTTCTTGCAAACACCTCCACTTAGATTGAATTTGGAGTACTCTGATAAAGGGAAAAATCTTGTTGCAGATATTTAGCTGCAGTGTTTCGTACAATCTCGCTTTCTTTTTTTGGACAAGAAGCTTCATAAGCCGTCTTCTACCTTTGGGAAACTTATTGTAACATATCTCTTGTTCTTATTTATTTTAAACTTTCATATATATTGAGTTCCTTCCTCACCTACTGTTTTTGTTCCAAAAGGAACAGAACAGAACCTTCTCAGGTAGGAGTAGCAAGATTAGCATGCATATAAACTATATGGCCATTATATGTACCAAGTATCAAAAAAAATATTATATCAGGAGAACTGACACTAGTAGATGTTCTCTATTCATGCACCATGAAAAAATTTACTACTCCCTCCGTTCTAAAATAATTGACTTGGATTTGTCTAGATTTGCATGTATCTAGCCGCATTTTAGATATAGATACATACGAATCTAGACAAACTCAAGTCACTTATTTTGGGATAGAAGGAGTACATTGAAAGATAACAGTTAGGTCCTCCGCAAAAGGTGATGCTGATATTTGTAACTTCATTACGAATTTGCAACACTGATCCAATTCACTACGAGTAACATCTGTGATTCCTCATCTACTCCCTATGTCCCTCATATATTGGCTGTAGTAACATCTTATATTATGTTATGGAGGAGTGTACTATTTTATCATGTTTCATTACATACACCTTTATCCTTCTCTTTAGGTATACCTCTCTCAATTCATCAAATCCCAGATAAAACATAAATACTACGCTCCTGCCCACATATTCAAGCTAGAACTAAAACACATCCTAACATGTCAATACAGGACTGATATTATAGTCAAGTCCAGGAACAGTTTTGGTATCTAACATTCTTTCGAACTATAGAATGTAGTTAAAATCATGCAAAATAAAAATATTTTGATTTGGAAGTGTCCAAAGAACAAAGCTTCAACATCATAGAGATTATCCAGCCAATATAGTTACTATAGTTAGCAATTCATAAATTGGTACATTTTCATGCAAAATCAAATTAGCTTCAATCTAATTACCCAACAGATCCAAAAAAAAGTTACTCCATAGTAATGCCTTTTGACTTAGGACAGAATCTAGTGCATAAACATGATCTAATAATTTTGATACTGAACAGGAGTCAGTGAAGGGTGGTTCATCAATGCTTCACACCACCTGAATCCACCTTGTTAAAAGAATCCCTAAACAAAATAACTAATTAACTAAATGAAAACACAATGAAGCCACTTGATCAATGGCAGAAGGTCACATCGATCAGGATCCATGGCAACTTGAAATCCAACCCCGATGGTGGAAGCGACTCATCGAACACCGAATTACCGTCCCATCCTGTAGGACATGAGGCAAGGCCATGGGATCTGGTGAGGCCAAATGTCTCCTAGGACAACCAGAGTGTGCTATACGCTGCAGATAGTTGCTGCCAAGCTAAAGTTTGCCCCCGTCACCCTTCTGCATCGTCCGTCTGGAGAAAGATCAGGGGCATGGCTCTTTTTGCTCCTTTCTAAAATGTATTGTGGGGACAGTGCCGATGGCCAGAACAAGAAGTGTTTGTGAACGAGAGGAAATACAGATGAACTACATATTATAGAAGTCATTTTACAAACTGTATTTGCTGCAAACGACCCCAAATGAATCACATATCCTTGACTCAATCTATAGCAAGTATTAGATAGTATTTCTTAATTTTTTATATCGGTTAAGCTATTGCAGGAAGTACCAAAAAGCCAACGCTTACTATACCTATATATGCAATTTTTGTAAAGCAGATAAAATAGAGGAATTGTAACTGCAACCACCGACGGTACAATACCTCTATATGCTTCCGGATGTATAAATCAAGACTTTCACCGGCCTTGGAAATTACACGAACAAGAGTTAGTGTCGTGTGATTAAGCTTTATACTCGCCTCCGTTTGCTGGCTCTTCTTAGATTCTAAAGTAATATTGATGTCCAATATAAGGTTACAGATAATATCAAACCCATCTTGCTTGCGTATCTGCTCTTGAGATGCCAGAAGCAAAACGGCTGTCTCAGCAAGCCTTCCCTCTTTTATGTAATTCATCAGCTCATCCAATAGATTATCTGTGTATTTTGCAATCAGCCGAGTCGTATCCAAGAAGATCTTCTGCAAAAATGACCAATATAGAACAAAAACTGAGTACTTCTAGAATTTTTAGACAAGGTGGTGCTGGTTAACTTTTGATGCCACCAGTTAGACATATAATCGTGTTTTTTTCTTTGTTAACAACAATGCAGAGTTCTTTCTCTCAACAAAGACTAAAAAAAGCCGCTACAGCACAGGAAACAATTCCTACTATGACAAGTGCAGATGTATGAATGTAAGATTGGTTGAGTGTTGATGTGCCAGTTGATTAAATAAGAGATACTTTGCTATGCTGAAGTAGTAAATTGTTTAGGGGTGAATGTGAGACAAACCATTTCAGGTAGGCACAGAAGATGAATGAGCTTGAAGATGAAGTTGGTATCTGCCTCACTGTAATCCCGATGCTCATGGTTAGGAAATAGACTGTCTTCCAGGTACTTGTGCATGCACGTATTCTCGACTGCAACATGGGTGGGAGTAGGCCCTCAATGACCTCAGCGCCAGCTGTCGTGGGTGGCCGACGCCGTGGTGGATGAGCAACTTAATCATCTTCACAGAGAACATTTCAGCAGCTCGGTGGAGGGGATAGTAACCATACTGGGTCATGCAGTTGGGACCGGCGCGACACCTACCAAGCTCAGGTGCCTGACCCTCCAAGGCAACTTTGACACATCCCACCGCATTTTGTGTAATCATCTGGTTCAAAGCCTCTGGGATGATGATCGAACCCCATCGCATGCCCCGCCCATTCCTCTCCATCAAGCTGAGGAACCGTCGGACGCTATCTTTAGCTAGAATGGGCACCAAACCGTGCAATGTATCGTGGAAGGCAATATTCACCAACTGTCCATTGACAAAAAGAAGAGGTGAAAGGAAATCAGTCATCAGATTAGCAAAGCAGAGTCAATTAAACAAGTCTTGGTGCAATTCATTATAGGAAAATGAAACAAAAATGTTCAATCAAGAAGTTGCACGCAGAAAAAAAATGCTGCAGGACAAAAGAGAAATATAATTACAACTGAATGAATTGAAGAGAACCTGAGGGGTGCGGTCTGGAAAGATTATACTGGATGCTCTGTAGGCACCAAGTGCAGCATCTCTATCATCTAACCACTGAAAATGGAGGGGGGCATGTGTCACCGTCAATAGCTTTGAGTTGGGAAAGGAAGCTTAATGATAAGGTAGAAATATCATAAGGGTAGTTAGTTACTGCACCTTAACGGCTAAGTTAAAGTGGTACTGAAGTCATCCTCATCAGAAGGAACAAATGGAGGATAGGGAGGATCCCACGGATCACTCTCATCAGTGGCTGATCCATCTGGTGTACTAGTATCTTCATGACAAGCTGCTTCCATTGTCTCCTTGTGCATTGGCTGCATATGTGCACGACTGGCCTAGAATTCCATTTGCATATCGTTTGTTTGGATGAAAGAAGTTTAACCTGGAATTGCTTCAACATTTTTTTGAGAGAAGAGGAGCAATTAATGCGGACTTGAGATTCTAAAAAGTTTCAAAGAAACCTCCAAACTCCATATAAATGTCAAATAATATGGCAACCTCATCAGTTAACAGAGAAAACATGATTCATGAAACAGACTTATACGACCTAAACATTACAATATGGTAGTGGTATATTTTTTATGTTGTGCACAATTTTACTTTGCAACATTGCAAACTTCGCTGATAACTTGAAATAAAAAATGTACAATGGCTTTGTGCCTACAGATTAGTGCCAGTTTATTCAACTGAGAAATACTGTGCCTTGAGAAATAAATATTGTAATATGAGCATCGTTCAAACACCGTTGACAAACTGCGGTCCCATATTTATTTCTAATCAAAATCAACGCGCATGTCCTGCAAATTAAATAAAAAGCTCCCTGCCTCCGCATATGACATTAACACAACAAACAAGTGAGGCACATGCTAAGTGAACTGAATGTAAGCGTTTAGAAGGGGTACAACTAGGGCATAGCTTGATCAAAGCATAGATGCATAGCAATTGCGGAAGTTGAACAACCAATATACAAGGTTCGTTTTTGCACAAGAAGAAGTGAAGCTGAAATAAACCTACTCCCTCTGACCCATATTAGTTGACTTGGATTTGTTAAATTTTGAAATTTGACAAATCCAAGTCAACTAATATGGATAGAAGGGAGTATTATTTTTCATCCAGAGACCAATTCTCGGCAATATTAGTTAGCAACTGCTCGAAGAGAGACCCTAGAGGAGTTTTGTTGCCAAAGACCAAACAAAATGCGCTTTAATTTCCCAGTAAAAAATGCAACCAAGACAAGGATTTAAAATTCATGTAATATAACCGCTGAACCAGAGGCGGATCTAGATGGTGTGCAGATTGCAAGATGGAAACAGCCTCATACCTCAAAATCGAACGGCCAAAGATTGCGGGGGACGGGGGTGGAAGAACGTGAATGGCGACGGCGGCGACAAGCGTGCGTGCGTGCGTGGCTGGAGTAGGGGGAGGGAGAGGGGCGGGGTTGGAGGGGAATTCAAGCGGAGAACAACGCTGGAAGCAGATCGGGGCGGTCGTGGGCTCATGAACAAGTTCTTTTTTTTTGGGGGTGGGGTGGGGGGGGGGGGGGGGGGGAAGAGGTAAAACTTTATTTATACACCTAGGCAACATGGTGATGGCCTGAAGCCTACCGAAAGGTAAGCAAAACGAACATATCCCAGGCAGTATATACTGGCCGCAGCTTAACAAACTTGTCCCTGAAAACTTGTTAAAAAAAAAAGTCCTTAATAAAAATACAAAGTTTCGACATAGCTGAACAAAGAGAGGGACACAGCAGGCCTGCTGTACACCTACTTCATCCGTTTTAAAATATAAGATATTTTAGGTTTGTAAAGAAAATATATCTAAACTTATTTCAATGTGTAGATTCATTCTTAAACCTGGATGGATCTATATACTAAAAAAATCTAAATACATTTGCTTCACAAAGCTAAAACATCTTATATTTTAAAACGGAGAGAGTAGTTGACAAATGACAATGGCTTCTCTCCAACAGCGGATTATCAGACATTGCTGCGTCGACCAAAACATTGCGTCTCCTCAAGAACTCCGCAAGATATGCTTCAACGTGAGTTTCTGACAAGAAGATCACATCAGGGTTACATTCCTTTGTCTTATTGAGAAGCGCACAAATTGCCGGGTTGTTACCCATGCCCCGACAGTTCTGACCTAAGAGTTTCATCGTGACCAAAAGGCCTCCTCTCGGGAACCCACCAATCCTAGTGACGTGGACTTAACTCTTACCTTCTTCGTTCTTTTACTACGAACAATCTCTCGTTCCTCATCTACCGGGGAAATTGGGGTCTTGTTATTTGTGATCATCGGCAATTGATCACCTAGGTTCTCATCATGCGCATCCCCCTTATTCGGCCAACACTTGCCATATCAAGCCTCCTTTTTGCTCCTCCCCCTGAAATATCACTATCATCTATCTCAGTGTCAACATTCTTGAGAGGACACATAGCCGTGTCACATAGAGCATCATCTACCTTGTCCTTACCTTGTACATCCATAGGATTAGCACACCGCTGTGACCCCTTCCACCTCCAACAACGCTTGTACATCCTTGACCTCTACGACCATCGTCAAAAAAGATTCTCAACCACCACGGCCTCCACCTCATCTAGCACCAAAGCCATTACCATGCCAGGTTTCACAGTCGGCTTAAGCCAATCGCCCCACTTCAGATTTGCCTCTTCGTGTTGTCATGCGCCACATTCGGTACGTATATGGCCACAGAAACCACAAAATCTGGTAGAATTCTTTCTGCCATTCCGTCGATATGGTGATAAATCTAACAAGAACCTTACAAATATCAACGTTTACGCTCACACGGACAAAATTCCATGCGCCTTGCATGTCCATATGAACTTCATCCACCATACCCACCTTCCTCTCAATCATATTCTTGATCAACGATGAGTTTTAGTATCCAGGCGGAGGTCCGCCTATGTATCTGGATCCACACTGCGATTAAATTCAGATCAATCCATTCAGTGTCAACTAATCCGTCATACGGTCCGATCACTACTACGTCAAGAGCCAATGCCCTCCATTCTCCACCTTCAGCCGGTCCCCGAGACAATGGCATTGAACCGGAAATAAGTTATCCTCCAACCCATGAAAATTCACCTCTCTCGCGGGGCTCCATGCGGTTCTGATATGTTGCTCAAATGTTTGCACGCTGAAGAAAAATTGTGGTATGCACCCTTGCCATGGCCATCCACTTCACACCCACCTTTGGGGCATCTGCTTCATATTCGAAAACTAGATCATCGATCTCGTTTTTGTTAATTCCTAGCCTTTTAATCATATCATCCAGAGCTTCCGCTTTCTTCGTTCCAGATCTAGTCCCTAAACGGTCAAACTCGTAACCGAAGATGACGTCATCAATGGGCAGAAAATCCAAGCCATAGTCTGTCGGAGGAACAAGATCAAAACCTTCCACCTAAAACAAACAACCACTAGTGGAAACGAGGCCTTTGGTTGAGCCTGGAAATAGGCTTTAACATCGGTTCTTCTACGAACCGGTGTTAAAGGGGGGCCCGTACCAGTGTGGCCCGTGCAGCAAAAAGGAGCTCCCCTTTAACACCGGTTCGTGGCTTAAACCGGTGTTAAAGAGGGGGGGCTATATAACACACCGCAGCCCACACCCCTCTCTTTCATTTTTTTCACTCTCTCATTTTGGAGCCTAGCAAGAGGGTGTGAGGTGTGCTAGTTTGTGTTTTTTTCCTGTGCACAAGAGGTATTCGGTGAAATGCCCGAGAGATCAAAATAAGTTTTCTCGTTGCTCTTTCCTTCTAGGTCGAGGTCGGCAACTATCCTTTCATGTGTCATTGATGTACTATATATAAATGGTCATCTCCCTATTAATTTTTGATATATAGTATATATTAATGCAGATGAACCGGCAATGGATGTACGGTGACCGACGCACTTCTGAGTACATTACGGGCCTCTAAAATTTCATCGTTGTGGCTAATGCAAACCGTGGTCACAATGGTTTTATGTGTTGTCCGTGTGTTTATTGTCTGAACAAGAAAGACTACTCAAATACCAGAACCATTCACGCCCACCAGCTTCGATCCGGTTTCATGCCCAGCTATAATTGTTGGACCAAGCACGGAGAAAAAGGGGTTGTGATGGAAGACAACTAAGAAGAAGAGGATGATGACAACTATCATAATATGTATCCTGAATATGATGATACTGCAACGGGGGTAGATAATGAAGATCAAGAGGCAGCAGATGGGCCCGCTGATGACGGTCTTGGTCGGGCCATTACTGATGCAAAGGAAGAATGTGAAACTGAAAAGGAGAAGGAGAAGCTGGGGCAGATGTTAAAGGATCACAAAACATTGTTGTACCCAACTTGCGAAGATGGCCACAAAAAGCTAGGTACCACACTGGATTTGCTGCAATGGAAGGCAGAGAACGGTGTGACTGGCAGCGCATTTTCAAAGTTGTTGGTAAAAATAAAGAATCTTCTTCCAAAAAATAATGAGTTGTCCGATAGTACATACCAAGAAAAGAAGGTTGTCTGCCCTCTAGGATTAGATATGCAGAATATACATGCCTGCATTAATGACTGCATCCTCTACCGCGGTGAGAAGTACGAGAATTTGGATGCATGCCCGGTATGCATTGCACTTCGGTATAAGATCAGACGAGACGATCCTGGCGATGTTGAGGGCGACGCCCTAGGAAGAAGGTTCCTGCCAAGGTTATGTGGTATGCTCCTATAATACCACGGTTAAAACGTCTCTTCAGAAATAAAGAGCATGCCAAGTTGTTGCGATGGCACATGGAAGACCGTAAGAAAGACGCGATGTTGAGACACCCCGCTGATGGGTCACAGTGGAGAAAAGTCGAGCGAGAGTACCCGGACTTCGCACGTGACGCAAGGAACTTAAGGTTTGGTCTAAGTATAGATGGCATGAATCCTTTTGGTGAGCAGAGCTGCAGTCACAGCACCTGGCCTGTGACTCTATGTATCTATAACCTTCCTCCTTGGTTGTGCATGAAGAGGAAGTTTATTATGATGCCAGTGCTTATCCAAAGCCCGAGGCAACCCGGCAACGATATTGATGTGTATCTAAGGCCATTAGTTGAAGAACTTTTACAGCTGTGGGCCAAACCAGGTGTACGTATGTGGGATGAGCACAAAGGGGAGCCATTTGACCTACGAGCATTGCTTTTCGTAACCATCAATGATTGGCCTGCTCTCAGTAACATTTCAGGGCAGACAAACAAGGGATACAATGCATGCACACACTGTTTAGATGAGACTGGAAGTGTATATTTGGATAAATGTAAGAAGGTTGTGTACCTAGGGTATCGTCAATTTCTTCCGAACCTGCATCCAGTAAGAAAGAAAGGCAAGCATTTCAAACGTCTGGCAGAACCCCGGAGGAAGCCTGTCCTCCGTACCGGTGAGGAGGTATTTGGTATGGTTAAGGACCTAGAAGTAATCTTTGGAAAAGGTCCTGGCAGTCTATCTGTTCTGGATGACGATGCCGGACACGCGCCCATGTGGAAGAAGCAATCTATATTTTGGGACCTACCCTATTGGAAAGTCTTAGAGGTCCGCTCTTCAATCGACGTGATGCACGTGACGAAGAATGTTTGCGTGAATCTGCTAGGCTTCTTAGGAGTGTATGGGAAGACAAAAGATACACCGGAAGCACGACAGGACCAGCAACGTCTGAAAGACCCTGAAGAGCCTATGCATTCTGAGAACGAGAAGGGTAAATGATGCCACTTAACTCCTGCCAGCTACGCTCTTACTAAAGCAGAGAAGGAAATCTTTTTTGAATCTCTGAGCAGTATCAAGGTCCCGTCTGGCTTCTCGTCGAATATAAAGAGAATAATAAATATGGTAGAGAAAAAATTCCAAAACCTAAAGTCTCATGACTGCCACGTGATTATGACACAATTGCTTCCGATTGCATTGAGGGGGCTTCTACCTGAAAATGTTCGAGTACCTATTGTGAAGCTATGTGCATTCCTCAATGCAATATCTCAGAAGGTAATCGATCCAGAAAGCCTACCGAGTTCTGAGCAGATGTGGCCCAATGTCTTGTCAGCTTTGAGTTGGTGTTCCCACCATCCTTCTTCAATATTATGACGCATCTCCTGGTTCACCTAGTAGAAGAGATTGCCATTCTCGGTCCTGTATTTCTATACAATATATTCCCCTTTAAGAGGTACATGGGAGTCTTAAAGAAATATGTTCATAATCATGCTAGGCCAGAAGGAAGCATCTCCAAGGGCTATGTAACAGAGGAGTTCATTGAGTTCTGTGTTGATTTTATTCCTGACCTTAAGACGATTGGTGTTCCAGAATCACGACATGAGGGGAGACTGCATGGAAAAGGCACCTAGCTTCCCTGTGTCAAGCAGCTCTCCGACCCACACCAAGCACCTCGGTGTGTGTGCTGCCAAGGTGCCACGCAGGAGCAGTTGCGGCTGCAATCCGCCGCGCACTTGTCCAAGGACGTTCCTGCTGTCACGAGCATGAATTTATCCGGCGCCTTCATCCCTGGCAAGGCCAAAAAATATCTTCGCACCCACGGAGCGCCTCCTTTTGTCGGCAACCCTTAGAGAACCTGCCAGCGCTCCAGTCCTCCGTGTTGGCCGGCTCGAAGCCATCAAGGCACTTGCACGCCGACACCGGCGTTTCCGTCTGGTCGCAGTACCCATACGGGCCGCAGTACCCATACTGGGTGCAGTCCCAACTAGGTAACTGACCGAGGACAGCCCACGCCGAGGAGCTAATGTTCCAGACCTGCATTTGGAGCTTGCCGGAGTAGGTCAGCACGTACCTGGAGCGAAGGGCGCCATCGGAGAGTCTAAAGGTCTTGTAGCCCTCCTCGTTGTTGTTGATGGCAGACATGTAGATGGTGATGGTGCTGGTATTGGTCATCTGGAACTGGTACTCACTCTTCGCCAGGAAACCCATCCACGGCGTGCTACGGGACACACGGCGCGCCCCATCCCAGATGAATACCTGGAGGGACATGACCGGGTCGCATCCGTAGGAGAAGATCCCAGGAGATGGGTCGTCAGGTCCTTTCCAAGACACAAGGCGCTCGATTGCACGCGTCCGGGACCAGACCAGCATCTTCATGCCAGGCAGGAATGTGTCCGTACGTCGGGTTGTGGAAGCTCTGCCACAGCATGGTGCCATTCGCCGAGCGGATGATGAGGTTGCCAGTGCTTAGAAGTACCGCCACCGCTGAAGAACTCGGGGAAGTGGCCACGTCAGTCGTCCAAAAGACACGACCATCATCGCCATCAGACAAGATAAGATTGGAGGTGTTGGTGAGAGTGAGCGTCAGCGGTGCAGCGGAAGTACTTTTGGTCACCGGGTATTCCCGGTTGGCGACCCACACCACGGTGTGCTCGGAGATCCCATTGAACCATATGCCGAAGTGAAGGTTGGCCGGAGTGGACCTGGATGGAGAGAAGAACCCCAAGGAGAAGTCACCACCATCGGAGACAATGGTGGCGCCGGGGGAGAGCGGCTTGTCGGGGATAAGCCGGTCATCGGCGGTTCCAAAGGGCAGGAACACAAATATTAGGATCGTGACGGAGCAGGCCAGAGCTGACCAATCCATCCTGTTCCTCGAAACAAGAATTGCCATACGTATGGAAAGATGTACTTGGTCTGGTCTTTATATTACACTTGGTCTGCTGGTTGGCATTTGAGCTTGTCTACGTCTATCTTCATTTGACTCGCACTAGACTATTTCCTTCTTCAAGGTAATCCTTAGTTGGTGCTCAACTGCCCATACGTTAGACTTTAATGGGTGACTTGATCAGAGGAGATTAGATTGGATTCAAATATTAATTCATGTTACATATCTTCGCTAACTGTATGGTGTGTGATTGGCCGTGTGTCTTTTATGTGGTTCTGTCACACTCATATAGCCGTCGGATGAAACTCTTTTTTATCTTTTTTACGCGCATGAATCTCGATAAAAAATTAGATGGCTGAACTTGGTGAATGTTGGCATAGTAGTAGTCAATGAAGAGGAGATAAATGAGAATGAATTTATGCAGAATTTCAATAAGATGTGGAAGGTAAGTTGGTTTTGGCAAATCATGCAAATTGCTCAAAAAAGTTCATGGTAAGGTTTCCTCCAACCATAAAGATCAAAGACCTTGTTCAATATCCTTTTGTCAACTTGAAAAAGAAAGGGGCCAATGTATGTTTTGAGAACTAGTAGAATGGAAGAGCTGAGCCTTTTGATCCGCGGCGGGGGCACCGTTAGCATAGCCCCTGCCGCCGACTAATTTCCGACAACACCGACAACGAAGTTCCGACGAGACGATATGCACGTACCCGATAACTTCCGTCGTGATATGCGTACTGCTAGTTGATCGATTCTTTTAATCCAACTAGTACACTCAAACACACACATAAGAAATAGATTGATTGCCAAAAGCACATGTTTGTACCTTGTGTTTCTTTATTGATTCTCAACTTACACGATCATGGTGTTGTTATATAAGGACCAAACACTAGCCCTATTGGGATACATGTATGCATGCCATGACACAAATTGTATACTACCCGTACTCATATAGGACGGAACTACGGCAGGACGCCTTGCCGGTGTCGAAGTGATTACCGTTTCTAACAATTACCCCCTAAGCACGATGTGCCATCCTGGGTCCCAAATGCGTCAACTAATCCTTGCGGGCGTCATCTTCGGCATTGCTTTTGCCGTTCTAGACGTCATCCTCCAAGTCATCGACTTTACCTTTGTCGGCTTCTCCATGATTTGACGTCGACAGCCTGCGTCTTCCTTGTTCGTGTCTTCGGTCTTCATCGGTTCTTTGATGAACAACCATTCATCCATTTTTGACCCTCTTGAGCTTGCTCCCCTTCAATCCCTCCCTTGATTCTTGCATATACTTTAGGGATTTGAAAGAGGAGATCTACAATCCCACCAATCAATATCTCCTATAAGTGAGGGGAACATCTTGGGATCTAGTTCTTGGAGTCTTTTGTGGATTTCCTCCATTGTTCTTCCTCTCTTATTCCCCCACAAGCTTTTATTGCTTTGGTGGAATTTGGGAGAGAAGGATTTGAGCACTTAATGTGTTCTTGCCATTACATTTGGTGCATCGGTTTGAGTTCTTGGTGAGGATTCGATTGAGTGAAAGGTGAGAAGATTTTTACTCTTCGGTTCTTGGAACCCTAGACGGTTTGGTAGTTTTGTAGGTTCTTGGATTACTTGGGGCCTCCAATTAGGCTGTGGAGCCTTCCCCAAGCTTGTTTGTTGGGAGCCTCCAATTGAGTTGTGGAGAAGTGACCTAACCTTGTGAGAGGTTCCGAATTGCCACCGACAAGTGCACTCGATAGTGGAAGCATGGATTGATCCTCTTGGGGTGAGATTCATAGGAGAATAAGGGAGGCCTTTTGTGGTGTTTGTGGTTTGATACCACCCCCTCTCCAAAAGAGACGTACTCCATGTTGGGAGGAACTCGGTAAAATATCGTCTTCCCCGCGTGCCTCTGTTATCTCTATACCCGAGCTCTTTACTTATGCACTTTATATTATGATAGCCTTTGTGCTTGAAGTAATCTATATCTTGCTATCACATTGTTTCTTGTATTTCTTAACATAAGTTGTTGGTGCACATATGTGAACTCTAGTTGTTCTAGGTTGTGCTTGATAAAGTAAACGCTAGTTTAATTTCGCCTTTGTCGAGCCACTCTCGGAAAAGTTTTAATCGCCTATTCACCCCCCTCTAGGCGACATATGTATCCTTTCACTATCATCATTTGCTATTGTCTATAAGTGATTTAGTTTCCACTTTTATTAAGTCTGTAGCTCAGCTCGTTCATTACATGTATAATTATTCTCACTATATTCTTTTGTACGCTATTATGCAGACTGAAGATGCTCGAATGCAAAAGAGGACAAAACTATGACCTTGGGTTCATTGATCCAAATAACATTAATGAACATACGGTAAAAAGAAGCGCTAGGAAATAGAGGATTATTTGTGGACGTTTTTACTGAAACAACAAACCAAAACGGAAATTCTATTTCCTTACAACTTCGAGTGAGTGTTACTATTTTCTACACATTCGATTTCGTTTATCCGATGTTAAGTGTAATTTTTGATATTTGCGTGTGCATCATCCACTATTTGCTCGTAATCATTCACATTGACACCGGAAAAGTACTTGTCATGGACTCGAAACATAAAGACCCTAAGATATGGTCTGACCTGGTTTATATGCTCCAGAGGTAATTTCAATCATTATCGCACTATATCGTCATCTCTTCGTTTATTTCCTGATATCAAGTACTTAATAACTCGTTTACTCTTTTTCGAGAAACCGAGCAGGGTTTGGAAACAGTTCATCAAGACTCCTACGGGTGAATGGAAAGAGGTTTTGACATTTCGACAGATCCCTGTATGTACTACTATTAAATGAATGTCCGCGTATCTCTTTGAATCTGGTTTCAATACCATTACCATGCTTGATTATTATTTTGATTGAACTCTATTCTCGTGAAGTGTTTGAGGCAGCTAGACGGGAACAATTTATGTGGATACTACGTTTGCGAGTTCATTCGTCAGACGACCTATCAGAAGAACAGAGCTAGACAATAACTTGAAGTACGTCAACAATGTTCATAATCTTATTTTATTACCATCAATTGTGTTAAGTTTCATTCATATATATTGATCCCCTTCTTTAAATTAGATCGAACGGATTCGGGATAGTCTCCTAGAGGAGGATCACGTATGATCTATTCAAGAGGAAATAGCGGGATTCTTAGTTAAGGAGGTCATAGATCCAACCGTAGAATACCATCGAGAACTTGTATTTATACAATAGGGATCGTGTAAGAGAAATTATATTGTATATAAGCATGAACATGCGTACTGTATGTAATATGTTCGACCAAAGCACGAAAAAAAATTTCACTCTTCAATCTCTATATTCATGACAATATTCTGTAATGGTTCCTATCACAAACGTCAAACCTCGCTCACGGTAGAAAAACACCCCAAAACTCTGCCGCGGCAGAACCTGCTACGCACAGCCACCCGCTACCGCGGCAGCCGAAACACGCGAAACGCTGCCGCGGCCGAGCTCAATTAGTCCCGGTTCGTAAGACTAATTGTCCTCCACCCCCCGCTCCGCACCATAGCCACGTGGAGCGTCTTCTGTCCTAATTCGGTGAGGGAGCGGGACTAGTAGGGGGAGGGGGGGGGGGCTTTAGTCCCGAACCCGTAGTCCCGGTTTGAAAACTGGGACTAATGGCTCTCCCGAATCGGGACTAATTCCCCGTTTTCCACTAGTGCCTGTGTGCTTTTGTTGTAGTGTCTTGTAAGCCAAAATGCGTCATGCGGGTGTTTACATGGGTTTGGATCCGATTTCCCTTGTAAAATAGACTATCTTCCTTTCGATCAATTCAATCAATTTAGCAACCCTCTTGTGAAATCCTGACACATGGCTTAATAGGATTGATTGTATACTCATACCAACAAGTTGCAACTTTTTTCTAGGACTCGTCTTCAAAAGAAAGGTTGAGCGTTTTTGGCCTAGAGCAATGTGAGGATGAGTGACCGGCGGAAATATTTTTACGGGTTTGCACGAGTGAGAATAAAGTGCGCAGAAAAGAAGTGTTGCTATGTAGGATCAATTTAGAAATTCTAATAAACGGCCAGGAGCGACACCCCCGAAGCCTGGTGGACAGGGTGTTACACCTCTGACTAACATTCAAACAGGATATCACGAAATACACATGCATATTTTAACTTGCTTTAATTTCCTATGTTCCCTACCTATCTAATGAAATGTACCCACAGTCGGTGCATATACTCACGTACAATTTCTAGATCACTTTATCCCACCCATTCTGACCATAGAATATGCTTATCTCTTCCCTTATTAAGGCGATCAAGGCGAAAAGTAGGGAGCTCAGAAGCAATGGCGGACCGCCGGGGCAAAACACACGTACGGTGTTAAAGATGTTTATAAATTAGCATAACATCACAAGGATTAAGCAAAGCTTCCGGCCGGCAAACTCAGGCAGCTGCCGGGCAACAGGGACCTTGGGTCCGCCGCTGCTCAGAAGCGCTCTCCCCTGAGAATGTAGATGGACTCCTCGCCGTGCCTTCGGTGTACGGCTGTCTCTCCGCTCGCCCCACTCTCTCGTTGTTAGGTGTTGCAGTTGGGCGACGAGTATTTGGTCTTGTGTTACTTGGCTGTGTTGTGCCTGTATTGATGGGTTCCTTCCCTCCCTTTGCACTCATACGGCCAGTGTTTAACTGCTCCTGTGTGTGAGTTATATCCGGTTTGCCGTACGCCATGGTCTTTCAAGAGCTTTATTTATAAAGCCGGGCCTTCACGCCTTTTATCTAAAAAAAATATGCTTATCTATACAAACTGTTACTTTCTGTGGCAGACGATGTTTGCGCTGAAGCATATGGAACGAGTTAAAAACCCGAATTGGAACGTGTTTTGAACTCCTCTGGTGACGCTAAGGGTCTGGATGTGAGTGACGTCAGAGGCTCGTTATCCGCTCACGCTATTGGATTCACATGGAAATTAACCTGACTCTCTCATAGATAGGGTCTGGCCCCGCAGTTTTACAACTTTTATTATCCGCAGGTAAAGTTTTCAGTTGCAGCACGTGGGGTCCACCCCGCCAGCCTGGCACCAGCACTAGGCTATTTCACGTCACCCCCGCCGCCTCGGAAGCGAATCGAGGCATTCAGAATCCCAAACCCCACGACTCCGGCGGCGGAAGAGAGAAAGAGAGATGGCGGCGAAGGTGTGCGAGACGCCGTTCCCAGAGCGGGTGGGGGACGTCGACCGGAAGATCGCCGCCGACGCGCAGCAGAGGCGCCTGGTGCCGGCACGGTGCGCCCTTATCGGCGGTGGCGTATCGGAGCAGCGCGCCAGATCCTCAGATCGCGGAGGCGCTCGGGCGGGCGGCCAAGGACCTCGCCGTCGCCAGGTACGCGCTGGGCGGATCCCCAGGCCAGGACGCCAGGCTGCGCGGCGGGGAAGCGTGCGACGCCATGGAGCAGTGCTGCGACCGCCTTCTCCTTGTGGACTAAATGATTTGCCCCCCTTGTTACTTAACTTAATCATCCTCTGAGTACATATCTTTAGATGTTCACGTAAATGTGTTGTGCCATTCTTGGATTCTGCACTAAGCTGCTTGTTACAGTAGTTGCAAATGGCCTTCCATTTTCCATGCACCAACTTCTTCGTCATCTCATTCCACACATCAGAAGTGAGCTTGCGTCCTGACTTTCTACCTGTCACCTCCACCACTTCATCTTCTTCATCATCTGAAATATAGTTCACGGATTCAAAAGGGGCTTGGCCTTGGCTACTACAGCTTGTTGCACTACATAAAAAATACATAAATCAGCCCTAAGATGAACACAATTAAACAGTCTGCCTATTACTCTATTTTTTTCAGAATGTATGATACTATGATTCATAGCATGTATATAAACCAGCCCAAAAAAAACCATTTATTTCCACAAGAACATGTATGATTCAATCACATATTCACAGCATGTACATCTAGCAAAAAACAACACACAAACAGATCAACCTAGACAATAAGAGAATCAACTCACACTGGACTTGGAGACTTGGCGTTCTGCGGTTGTTTGTGGCCGGCGGCGTGCTTCCTCTTTTTCTCGACGTGCTGCTGCCCCTTGTCCCGGTTTCGGCCGCCACCATGGGAGGTCGCAACATCGGGTGGCGCATGCCCCCGCTTCCGGCTGCTCCCGACACCAGCCACTGGCGGCAAACCAGCGCCTCCCTTGGTGCTCGATGGCGAGGTATTCACGCCGAGGAGGAAGCCCAGCCGTGCACCGCTTTCGTGCGGCGGAATCTGGGGAAGCTCGGTACGTGTCTCCTCTCCGGGCGGCGGTGGCAGGCTTAGACTCCCAGTCTTGCTGCACGCCGTCACTACACTCGCTGCCCTCTTCAACCTCAAGCGGGCCAGCTTCCATGGCGGCGCTGCGGCAGGGCAGGGCAGCGCGGGGGATTGGGGGAGGCGGTCGACGATGCGGGCAGCAGCGTCGGTCGAAAGGGAGCAGGAAGTGGGGCCGGCGGCGCGAGGAAGGAGGGTGCGTCTGGTGCGGCGTGCGGGATCGGGGAGGCGAGGAGGATTGCGGCGCTGCGGGAGGGTCGGAGGGAGTGGGGGGCGTGGGGCGGGGGCTGGGAATTTGGTGTCTAGGTTTTTCTTGGCATTTGACACTGATCCATTTGTCATATGCGGGTATGCGGGTTCGGGTGTGGCACCTCCATACCCGTCTCCACTAGACCCGGTGGGTATGATTTCTAACCATTAGTTAGGCCCATGGATAATTATTTTTACCATACCCGTCTCATTTAAAGCGGGGCTCCATCGGATTTGCGGGTATCCATCCGAAGTCAGGATGAGAGGAAGCGACGTTGCCGTGATCCAACTGGATGCCCTCCGCGTCTGTCTTGCACCTCAAGAAGTAGAGGTGGTCGATGTGCGTTTTCGACGGTGTAGCGTGCGTTGGGCCGGCGAGTCCTTTTCGTTCTTGGCGGGCTTGATGTGGCACTATTTTGAACTTCTTCCACGTCAGAGGCTCGTTTTATCAGCTTACGCTATTGGCTTCACATGGAAATTCACTGACGACAGATAGTGTCTGGCCCCGTAATTTTACAACTTTTATTATCCGCAGGTAAAGTTTTCAGTTGGATGGCGCGAGAGGTGAAAAATCGGTTACAGCACGTGGGGTCCACCCCGCCAGCCTGTCACCAGCACTAGGCTATTTCACGTCACCCCCGCCGCCTCGGAAGCGAATCGCGGCATTCAGAATCCAAAACCCCATGACTCCGGCGGCGGAAGAGAGAAAGAGAGATGGCGGCGAAGGTGTGCGAGACGCCGTTCCCGGAGCGGGTGGGGGATGTCGACCGGAAGATCGCCGACGCCAGCAGCAGAGGCGCTGGTCCGCACCGGTGCACGTGGCTCGGCGGTGGCGTATCGACGGAGCAGCGCGCCAGATCCTCGGATCGCGGAGGCACTCGGGCGGGCGGCCAAGGACCTCGCTGCCGCTGTACGCTGCTGGCGGATCCGTGCCAGACGCCTGCGGGCGGGAAGCGTCACGACACCATGGAGCGATCTGCGACCGCTCCTTGTGGACCTCTGCTGGACCCTCGCCCGCGTCTCCCTTCTGTCCCAGCGCGGACGACGACCAAGGCAACGCGGTCCGTCGCCGACGCCTGGAAGGCGATGGAGATGGCGGAGTACTGCGCCTCGCTGGTCCGCCGCGCTCGACAGGACGCGTTCGGTACCCCAGCGACATGATTCGATTGACTTCGATGGCTCTGCTCACCCCCCGTAGGTGAGATCTTGTGTCGTTTCTCTTGCAGGTAGTTGTCTTGTTCTTGCGTGTTAATGAGACTATTATGATCATAACATTGATACTAGTATTGTCAATCACCCGTTGTAAATTGAATCTTAACTATGCTAGGAGAAACAGGCACCCGCAAAGCCACTTATGCAATACAAGTTGCATGTCAAGCGTGGAGCAAGTCTCATGAACGATGTCATGTAAGGTTAGCCCGGGCCGCTTCATCCCAACATACCGCAAGATGCAAAGTACACAAGAAGCAATCGACAATAAAAGCATCAACGCCCACAATGACCATTGTGTTCTACTCGTCTGCAGATCTACATATAGACACGGCTCGATACCCTTTGTAGGGGTTCGTAGCATGGAAAACAAAAATTTTCTAACGCATACAAACAAACAAGCCAAGATCTATCTACTAGATTGTAGCAACGAGTCGATGGAATAACTTACCCTCGAAGATTCCAAAGTGTTTAACGAGAGCGGATTCTCGTGGATGATGTAGTCGTACTCTTTCCGATCTCAAGATCGTGTAGGCGATCCTTCGGCGTTCGGCAGCGCTTCGCAATCGGTCACCGTTCGGTACTCGTGAAGACCTTCCTCTCCCTTGTTCCAGCGTGACGGAGGTTGTAGCACTCTCCTCGCGATTCCTGTGGCGTGTAATGCAGGAAGTAGAGGGAGATCATGAGGCTTCTCCTTAAGCCGGGCGAGTATGGTGGAGTATGAGAGAGCTATTAGTGGTCTAGGATTAGACACACCAATTAGAAGGCTCTAAACCGCTGGCTAAAGCAATTAGAAGCTCTAAACCAAAACGGCTCTAAAACGGAGATTAGAGGATACGAACTTGTGTCTAGAGGAGGCCTGCCCTCCTTTTATAGGTGGAGGGCTGGCGCGCCAGGAAGGGAGGAGTCCCTCCCAACTCGGCCAAGGCTGGCCGCCCGGCTTGGAGAGGGACTCCTCCTCCAAGTTGGTTTCAACCTCCTCTTGCTTGTTTCCCACAGTTTCTGTTTCCCAGTTTCTGTTTTCCACAGTTTCTGTTTTAGCCGTTTGACTTTCAATGGCAGTTTGACTTTTCAGTTTTGAAACAAGAACACTTAGTACATGATGCAATCATTCAATGACACATTCATGTACCCTCCCCGAGTGCGGACAATCGGAACCTTCTAGAACATTCCCGATGAAAACACGGAATCATTCCCGAACTCAAAGCGAGACTTTCCTTATATGAATCTTATTCTCCGGACAATTCCGGATCACCTCGTGATATCCGGATCCCATCAGAGACTTCGAACAACATTCAGTCTCTTGCGCATAATACCATAACTACTCAAAACAACGTCGAATCCTTAAGTGTGTCTCCCTACGGTTCGTGAATTATGCGGACATGATCGAGACACTTCTCCGAACAATAACCAATAGAGGAATCTGGAAATTCATATGGCTCCCACATATTTCTATGATTACTTTGCGATCGAATGAACCACTTACATATGATACCAATTTCCCTTTGTCTCACGATAGTTTACTTATCCGAGGTTATGATCGTCGGTATCTCTGCATACCTAGTTCAACCTCGTTACTGATAAGTACTCTTTTATCGTTCCCGTGATATGTGATCCCTTGTGACCCAGTCACATGATTGCAAGCTAATTGGATGACATTCCACCGAGAGGGCCAGTATATCTATCCGTCATATGGATGGACAAATCCCACTCTTGATCCATGTGTTTCAACCAATACTTTGAACACTCAATGCCACCTTTATAGCCACCTGTTATGGTGTGGTGTTTGATGACATCAAAGCATCCATCCGGAAAGGTGATATGCATGATCTCATGGTCGAAGGAATTAGGTTACTATGTATCAGAAAGCATATAGCAATTGAACTATTGAAATGACTTGATCTTTATGCTACGCTTATCTATAGGAGTATGTCCATCACATCATTCTCCTAATGATATGATCATGTTGTTAATAACATCTCTATGTTCATGATCAGGAAACCATGATCATATATTAACCAACAAGCTAGTTTAACAAGAGGCTTTACTAGGGACTCTTATTTTAGTTTACAAATCACACAAGTATTAATGTTTCCGGTTAATACAATTATAGCATGGTATGTAAACATTTATCATAAGTGTGAAGATATGATAATAACCACTTTATTATTGCCTCTTGGGCATATCTCCAACACTTTTCTTTTTTATAATTCTTCTTTTTTTTGCTGTATGCATCCGTATGGCTTCTACGACAATGGGTTGTTGCAGATGCTGGATGTAATTGGTATCCTCAGATATTAATATATGCTCGTTTCTATCTAAATATATTAATGCTTTAGTGCTTGATAATTAGTTATAGACATCTCGACTATGAACATATGGTTATATGCTTTTAAATATTTTGTAAGTGAAATTAGCACATATATTATCTATACATCTAGTTATACGTACATATATATTGTCTTTAGGGCCCTTTACCGACTTCGTCTAAGGCCCCGAAAAATATAGAGCCAGCCCTTATAGTATTCTGGACCATAGAATATTCCTATCTATACAGACTGTTACTTTTAGTGGCGCGATGTTTGAGTGAAGCCTATGGAACGAGTTAAAAACCTGAAATGGAACGTGTTTTGAACTCCTTTGGTGACGTCAGAGGCTCGTTAATTATCCGCTCACGCTGTTGGCTTCACATGGAAATTCACTGACTCTCTCCCTCACTGACAGATTGGGTCTGGCCCCGCAATTATATGGTTTAGTTTCTGGAATTTCCAATGGACTGAATTATGTCAAAATATAAGAAAATACACAAGATGGAAACTCATTTTTTATATGTTAATTGGTATCACTTGTATATTATGTAGTGTATTTATATGCATGTAGCTACTTTACACATTTATATATCTTGATGGTCGGTTTCTCTAAACACAATGGTGAACTATAATGGGTTGTGCTTAATTTGGAATCTCATGTAGAGCATTATTACACTGAGAAGTAGAGTTAACTAGGCCTATAAGAAAAATAAGTTTGATGATGAGACCATCGTAATCCACCGCTAATGTCAAATGCAGCCCCAACAAAGTTTGTGAGGTTGGATTATCTAACTATTTGTAGTAAAAAGTAGGAAAATCTAGAGTGCGCGTGGTGTCAAATTGTAGTTTGTCTTCAGGTCCTCTTACCACACCCCTACTAGATGACATTTGTCACTTTTCGCTGTCATTGTCAAATCTTTCTTTGTTGTGCCTAGTCTCTATGGAGACGCACCACACGTGTCTAAGGAGCAAACATCGTGATTTTCCACATCTACTCTCTTTGTGGAGTGACTTCACGTCCAACCACTATCGTCAAAGTTAAGTGCATTTTCACTCGTTGGCCGAACTTAAACTATTTGGCCGAACGAATCGTGTTTTCGGCCTGGGTACGTCCAGTTTCCCACTAGCGTACCCAGGCCGAGTTCCTAAATTCGGCTAAATTCAGTTAAACTCGGCGAAATATGGGCGAATATAGGCGGAATTTTATTAAAGTAGGCAAGGGGGCACATAGTACACCGGATTTCATAACTAGAAAAGGTCGCCGCCGTGGCCGCCGCCGGACGCTGCAACTACAGGCCGAGGCGGGGGTTGTTGCCGGCCTCGATGTGCGCCATGACTCACGAGTCCGCCTAGAACGCTTCCACCAATGGCGGTAAGCCGCATTGTTACGGCGGCGGCAGTCCAGCGGTCCGTCGTGTCGGTCGAGTTCCTCGAGGCGCTGTCGGTAAAATCGCCTCGAAAGACAAGGTTACCCTGATCCTCGGCGAGATCCGGGTCTTGCACGGCGGCTATAGCCGTCTGGATCTCTCCGGCGAGTTCTGGGTCTTGCATGGCGGTGATAGCCGCCTGGATCTCTCCGGCGAGGTCCTCTCCGTCCGGCATCGGCGGAACGGGGATCCCGCCGGCGCTGAGTTTTCAGCCTAAGTGAAGATGCTCTTATTTTAAACTTCTTTGGTGACGCTCCAGGGGTCTGGATGTGACTGACGTCATAGGCTCATGCATTATCCCGTTCAAGTTGCTTTTTTTTTTTTAAGAAACTCAGCGTATCCCTCCAGGGGTCCGCCATATTTTTACCCGGAGGTAAAGTTCAGTTGGACGGCGCGAGAGGTGAAAAATTGGTTACAGCACGTGGGGTCCACCTCGCCAGCCTGGCACCACTAGGCTATTTCACGTCACCCCCGCCCGCCGCCTCGGAAGAGAGAAAAATCCCAAACCCCACGACTCCGGCGGCGGAAGAGAGAAAAAGAGATGGCGGCGAAGGTGTGCGAGAGGACGCCGTTTCCGGAGCGGGTGGGGGAGGTCGCCGGGAAGATCGCGGCCGACGCGCAGCAGGGGCGCCCTGCGGCGGCACCGGTGCACGCGGCGATCGGCGGCGTATCGACGGAGCGGCGCGCCAGGATCCTCCAGCTCGCGGAGGAGGCGCTCGGGCGGGCGGCCAAGGACCTCGCCGTCTCCAGGTCTGCGCTGGGCGGCGCCCCTGGCCAGGACCCCAGGCTGCGCGCCGGGGAAGCGTGCGACGCCATGGAGCAGTGCTGCGACCGCCTGCTCCTTGTGGACCTCCTGCTGGCCCCTCCGCCGCGTCTCCCTGTCCCTGCCGCGGACGACGACCAAGGCAACGCGCGGGTCCGTGCCGCCGACGCTCTGGAGAAGGCGATGGAGATGGCGGAGGACTGCGCCTCGCTGGTCCGCCGCGCTCGACAGGACGCGTTCGGTACCCCAGCGACATGATTCGATTGACTTCGATGGCTCTGCTCACCCCCCGTAGGGGAGATCTTGTGTCGTTTCTCTTGCAGGTAGTTGTCTTGTTCTTGCGTTTAGATTCTATGAACAATTTCGGAGGATTTAGTGGATTGATACTTCAGGAACAGGAACAGAGTTGTTACCAGCTGACCAATTCTGCTTGAGTTCGATTTTTCTTTTTCAGAGAATAGCTCGATAGAGTTGGATTCGCATGTAGCAACAGATCCATCCTAGAATTTGTTTGCTCTGGCTCTTGAAATCATCGATTATGTTTGTCGATCATGGCATCATTACAAATTTATCAAAGTATAGTATTTTTTTTTTAAACCTACGGACTGTGAGGCAACAGCCCCACAGCAATTTATTTCATACTATAAAGAAGAAAGTTTGTACTAAGGAGTAAGGAAAAAACCTACTTACGTACTATACAAAAGCACCTTCATGACAGGGAGGATAGCCAACCCATGTGTCTATCTAGGTGCTTAGCCTTAATTCTATGCTTAAGAAGATAAGAATCATGTACAAAATTACATTTCCACTTTCTAAAAGTGGGCTTTTCATTTCTAAAAATTAAGGCGTTTCTGATTATCCATATGTTTCAGCTCGCAGTGATCGTCACCTCCATAAAGAAAGGATGTGGGAAGCTTCGACGTGCAGCAGCCACAATGTCCTGTAAATCTCCATTGCCTCCAGTCCAATCGATCTGAAGGTAGTTCCAAATACGTGTACTGAAATTACACTCAAAAAACAAATGCACACGATCCTCGTATACTCTCAGGGGACAAAGAACACAATGTTTGTCATTGGTAACCTTCCATTGTCTTCTCTGAATTTGAACACGATCAAAGTACAGTATTGCTCCATGTTCTTTCTGAATTTGAATCTGTAAATATTTGTATGCAACGATTGAATAGAAAACGTGCTTTAGTTTTTTCCATCGACGTAACTGGGCGAGAGGAATTAGTTCACGGGTTAGAAGGAAGATGCAAGTATAGATTGGCATAGTCCGAGGATAGGAAAAAATTTATCTCCGCACCCACGGAGCGCCTCCTTCCGACGGCAACCCTTAGAGAACCCTTAGATCTCACCCCGGTAGGAAGATCTTGTGTTGTTTTCCTTGCAGGTTGCTGTGTTGTTCTTGCGTGTTGATGAGACTATCATGATTCAATTGTGGATTGCTGCTGCTACCCGTTAGATTCTATCAACGATCCCCGCGGACTTATACTTCAGGAACAGGAACAGAGCTGTTGTTTGACCAATTCTGCTTGACTTCGAGTTTTTTTTTCCAGAGAATAGCTCGATATAGTTGGATTCGCAAGTAGCAACTCATACATTCTAGAATTAGTTTGCTCTGGCTCTTGAAATCGTCAATTATGTTTGTGGATCGTGGCATTCATTACAAATTTATCAAAGTACAGTATTGCTCTCTTGTTAGGTTTTTATATGTTTGCAATCGATCGCCCACACAGAGGAACCTTACGACAAAATTAACTAGGAACCTTACAGTCCAGTCCAGAAGTTGCTCCCACACTGCTTGTGGATGTGCACGGGGATCGGGTATATCACTACCGGAAAATAGACAACTTCATATTGCACACAAGAGAGTTTTTAAAGAGATTCGCTGCAATGCGAGTGCTATATCTCTAGTGACTTCCAACTTGCTAAGCAGGCACCGGATCTAATTTCTGCCCATCTGTGGACATCTGACTTGCTCCCATCTGATTTGTTTTGATGAAAAGCTCCCATCTAATTAGGCTCGTGAATCCGAAATGTGTTCAAATCGCATAGTTCTAATTGTTGTGATTCCAATTTTTTCAGGGTTGATTTGTTTTCTAATTCTTGTGATTATGTGTTGTAACCACGTGTTTATATGCAGTTTACAAGTTTTGACTGAAATTTGAAGAATCCAGGAGTTTTTTTAATATTATAATTTTCAGATATTGTGATTTCGTAGTACGATATTGTAAACTTGAAGAACCATAGATATTGAAATTGCCTCATCACAGTAACATGCAATTTTTTTCTCTGAAACAACTATAAAAATATTCCTAATTAATTTGAACAATATGTGGATTTGATTCCTATTTGGTTCTCAGTAAGAACACTAATTATATTTATTCATGCTCCAACCTCCATATTTTTATAAGATTCAAACCTGTATATTTTAATTTATGAAACAATTATAGCATATCAATATGATGTACTTGATTCTGAAAAAAAATGTAGTTTCTGAATTTGAATTTGTAAATATTTGTATGCAACGAACGAATAGAAAACTTTCTTTAGTTGTGATATGGAGAAAACAAATTAGACTGAATACTTCCAATTGTACTACTTCCTCTAATTTATATTAAGAGTAATATGCACCGGAGGTCCTAAAAGTTTGGACGAAACTGTATGTAAGTCCTAAAAGATTAAACTTGTGTACCAGACGTCCTAATTCTTAGTAAGTTGTGCAATACAGGTCCTAATTATCAATTAATTGTACACTGCGGGTTCTAATTCTCAGCTGCAAACCCCGCTGTAGTGTACATGGATCTGAGAATTATGACCTCCGGTGCACAAGTTGAAACTTTTAGGACCTGCAAACATTTTCGTTCAAACTTTTAGGATCTCCGGTGCATTTTACTCTTATTATTAATTGACTAAGGTTCGGTCACATATGGATGTATCTAGCAGTAAAATATTATTGTATCTATACAAATCTAAATCAATTATTAGCACCAATACAAGCTAATAACATTACCATGTATATACACACCAATAAGGGGTGGGGGATACATTTTTGAAAACTGAACTCGCGAATATTCATACCATGAAGTTGAAATCCCAGTCATTTGCACACTCAACTATCTAATCCCGGTCTAAATTTGCGACGGCCCCTATTCGAGAAGATTGTGAAAGCTTGCCAGGACAACTATTGATACTTCACGCAATGTGGGAATTGTGCTGGGTTGCTTGGTTTCAGTTCGTACCAGAAGATCTCTGCCGCAATGAGGGTGATCGTCTATGGAGTGTCACCTGACTACATTGACGAATATCTTCATATTGGCAAATATATGACCATGAAATGCGTGTGTAAATTCATGAAGACATTGATCAAGGTATTTGGTCCAACGTGCCTACGAGCACCAAACGAGGAGGACACGAAGAGGATGATGGCAGAGAATGAGAAGAGGGGTTGGCCGGGAATGCTCGGAAGTCTCGATTGCATGCATTTGAGGTGGAAGAACTTTCCAAAAGCATGGCACGGGCAGTAATTAGACATCACTGAGATGTAACAATCGTGCTCGAAGCAGTGGCCTCACAGGACTTGTGGATATGGCATTGCTTTTTTGGTTTGCCGGGTTTTTTGAATGACATCAACATTTTGTAGAGACCTCGTCTATTTTTAAAGCTAGCAAATGGATAACAACGGCCTACAACTACAAGATGAATGGATGCGAGTACACCATGGGGTATTATCTCACATATGCCATTTATCCAAAATGAGCAACATTTGTGAAAACAGTAAGTAAACCCCCAAACCCCCCAGGAAGCTCATTTTGCCACTTGAAGCAGCCCGCAAAGACATTGAAAGATCTTTTGATGTTCTCTAAGCTAGGTTTCCAATTGTCCCGGGGGCTGCTTATTACTGGCAAAAGAAACACCTGAACATCATCATGACAACATGTGTTATTCTTTAAAACATGATTGTTGAGGATGAGCGGGACAAGAAGTTTCCCTTGGAATGTTGGTTCCCGTGTCAAGCCTATAAGAAAACCCTGACAAGATAGAAGCATTCCTTGAAACCTACTGGTAGATTGAAAACAGAACCCAACATTCCAATTTTCGTCAAGATCTTATTGCCCACCGGTGGTCTTTGCTTGAGTTTTCTATGTATCCATTTGTATTCTATATAGAACTCTCATTCATTTGTGCTCTTGAATTATTCATTTATGAAATGTTTTTGTGAAGTATGGAATATTGTTGATTTGTAATTCTATAACATTGCTCAGTTTGATGATTTAAATCTACATGCATTGCTTAATTTGATCAACAAATATATTTTTGAGGTGAATAAATGGTTTAGTTTTGCAGGCCAAAAAACGGCGGCACAGAATAGATAATGCTTATTTATTTTGTTTTGCGGTACACATATGTGGTATTTGTTCTGCGTCGCTATTTTTGGCAAAACAAAATGGTTTGCGGTACCCCACATCCGTGTTTTGCAGTACTGCGGGATGCAATATCTACTAGAGATGCTCTAATCCTTGGCCAAACAAAACGGTTTGCGGTACACCACATCCGTGTTTTGCAATACTGCGGGATGCGGTATCTACTAGAGATGCTCTAATCCTCTGCACTACCGGCCTGCCTTTTTTCAATTCTTTGTCTCCCTAAAGCCTATGAAAATTGCAGAATGAAGAAGAAGGGGAGAACAAATCAAATAGAGACAGATGAACAAGAACTAATACCCTGGAAGCATATATAGGAGGTAATTGTATCGACTCTTTGCAAATTCGATTGCGATTTCTTGGGAATCAGTGATACATTATCTTCTTATTCGTTAATTCTATCAAATGGGCTCAAAATCTTGATGGGAGGGCTTGTCGATGGTGATTAGGGAGCGGGAAAGAGAACAAGGAGGCGGGAGGCAGGGCTCTGGCGAGAGGAGAAGTCAATGCGGTCGGTTCTTTTTTCCTTTAGCGATAATTTTTTTCCAAGAGGAAATGGGTGTAGCAGCTGCAGGTAATCGTACATGGGCAAGGGCCTCTAGCGATCGGAGGCCCTGTGTAGCCGCACCGGTTACACCAGCCCAGGGCCAGGCCTTCCAACAGTGACGACCTTCTCGGCGAGCTCGACGTCCTCATTGTCAATGCCGAACCTGTCGACGAGCGCGAGGTTGGATATGGTTGATGCGTGCACCCAATGTTGACGTGGGACACTTTGTTGGAACCCAAGAGCAAGGTGTGATGATCACAACAGCAAGTTTATCTCAGTAGAGACTGAGGTTATCGAAGCTGAAGGAGGAAGGAAACGTCCCAAAGGTGTTGCAAGCAACGTGAAAACCTGCACAACACAAACTCAAGACTTTGTCCCAACGAATTAGTGAGGTTGTCAAGCTCACCGGTTTGCTGTAACAAAGGATTAAATGTATGGTATAAAAGGTAATGGTTTGCAGCAAGTACAAGTAACAGTGGAAGATGTATCAATGGTAAATATTGGACCGGAGTCCATAGTTCACTAGAGGTTCTCTCCTTAGATAAACAACATGGCATGAAGGGTAAACAAAATACAGCAGGGCAATTGACAGGAACTGAGCAAGGCATAACTGTTGGAGATATGCCCTACAGGCAATAATAAATGTAGTTATTATTATATCTTTGTGTTTATGATAAATGTTTACATTTCATTCTATAATAGTATTAACAAGGAAACATTAATACTTGTGTGATTTGTAGACTAAAATAAGAGTCCCTAGTAAAGCCTCTGTATAATACTAGCTTGTTGGTTAATGAATGATTGTGGTTTCCCTATCATGAACATTGAGATGTTATTAACAACAAGATCATATTGTTAGGAGAATGATATGGTGGACATACTCCTATAGATAAGTGTAGCATAAAGATCAAGTCATTTTAATAGTTCAATTGCTATATGCTTTCTGATACATAGTAATCTAATTCCTTCGACCATGAGATCATGCATATCACCTTTACCGGATGGATGCTTTGATGACATCAAACACCACACCGTAACTGGGTGGCTATGAAGGTGGCATTGAGTGTTCGGAAAGTATTGGTTGAAACACATGGATCAAGAGTGGGATTTGTCCATCCACATGACGGATAGATATACTATGGGCCCTCTCGGTGGAATGTCATCCAATTAGCTTGCAAGCATGTGACTGGCTCACAAGGGATCACATATCACGGGAACGAGAAAAGAGTACTTATCGGTAACGAGGTTGAACTAGGTATGCAGAGATACCGACGATCATAACCTCGGATAAGTAAACTATCGTGAGACAAAGGGAAATTGATATCGTATGTAAGTGGTTCATTCGATCGCAAAGTAATCGTAGAAATATGTGGGAGACATATGAATTTCCAGATTCCTCTATTGGTTATTGATCGGAGAAGTGTCTCGATCATGTCCGCATAATTCACGAACCGTAGGGAGACACACTTAAGGATTCGACGTTGTTTGAGTAGTTATGGAATGATGAGAAAGAGTCCGAATGTTGTTCGGAGTCTCGAATGGGATTCGGGATATCACGAGGAGATCCGGAATGGTCCGGAGAATAAGATTCATATAAGGAAAGTCCGTTTGAGTTGGAGAATGGTTAGTGTTTTCATCGGAAATGTTCTAGAAGGTTTCGGAATGTCCGGCACTCCGGAGGGGAAGGGTACATGAATGTGTTATATCAAATTGATATGATTGCATCATGTACTCGGTGTCATCGCTGAACAAAATAGAGGGATTATTCAAATCCTAGTTTGAAAAGTCAAACGCCAAGTTTGAAAGTCAAACGGCTAGTTTTGGGAAGTGGAGGAGGTGGAAACCGACTTGGGGAGGAGTTCCTCCTCCCACCACCAAGCCAAGTTGGGGAGGGACTCCCCTCCCCTTGGCCGGCCCCCTCCACCTATATAAGGAGGGGCAGGGCTCCCCTCCTAGACACACAAGTTCCTACCTCTAAACCCTAGTACCAAGCCGCCGCCGCCTCCATAGCCGCCGCCGCCTAGCTAAACCCTAGCCGCCGGCTTGCCCCTCCTCGGCGTGTCTAAACCCTAGATCGTCGAGGGACTCTCTCATACTCCACCATACTCGCTCCGGCTTAAGGCGAAGCCCTGCGAGATCTCCCCTCTACTTCCGGTACCACGCCATTGTGCTGCCGGAATCGCGAGGAGAGTGCTACAACCTCCATTTTCTTTGGAACAAGGGAAAGGAAGGTCTTCGTCGAGTCCGAACGTGTGACCCTGCGGGAGCGCCTTAGGAACGCTTGGCCGGAAGGATCGTCTCGCGATCTTGAGATCGGGAAGAAATCGACTACATCACCCACGAATCCGCTCTCGTTAAACACTTTGGAATCTTCGAGGGTGAGTTATTCTATCGACTCGTTGCTACAATCTAGTAGATAGATCTTGGCTTGTTTGTTTGTATGTGGTAGAAATTTTTTGTTTTCCATGCTACAAAACCCTACAATAACAATGCAATTACTAGTCAAAAAGATCCTATGAGATTCGATTGGGCAATATAACAAGATACATAGACCGCCATCCAACTGCATCTATGACTAGAAGTACACCTTCAGGTTATCATCCGAACCCACTCCAGTATTAAGTTGCAAGAAACAGACAACTGCTTTAAGAAAAGTGTGTAAGGTAAACAGTCCACATGTTCCATGAACAAGAGACCGTTGTTTTCTCCCTAGTGGCAACAACACATCTACAACCGAAGAGATTATTGTCACTTCCCTTGGAAACTAGAGGCATGAACCCACTATCGAGCATAAATACGTCCTCTTGGAGTCACTAGCAACTACTTGGCCAAGATAGCTACTAACAACGGAGAACATGCAAGATCAAAAACAACATAGACATGATAGAATCATAAAGACAAAACCATTAATCAAACCAACATAATAATCTCAATATCCATCGGATCCTCGCAAACACAACATGCATGATTACAAATAGATTAGATCTTGATCATGAACGGAGCTCACAAGATCTATACATGAAAGCACAAAGGAGGAGATACAACCATCTAGCTACTACATGGACCCATAGTGCAAGGTGAAACTACTCACACATCATACTGGAGAGAAGGCCTCTGGGATGATCTCCCCTCTGGCAGGGTGCCGGGAAGAACTTCAGATCCCCCTCGATCTAGGGACGATGGTGGTGGCGGTTATAGACGGTTTCGTGGATATTTGATCGGGTGCTTAGGATTTTTGCATCGGAGGCTTCTTATAGGCGAAGCGGGAGGCCAAGGCGGTGGCCAGGGGCCCTACACCCTACCCAGGCATGGGGCAGGGCCAGCCGTGCCTAGGGAGGGTCTGGGTGCCCTGGCACCCCTCTCCGTATCCCCTTTGGACTTCTTGTTCTCCACGGAAAGTAATTGACTTTGACGTTTGTCCCGTTCAATTCCAAGAATATTTCTTTCCTAACTTTTCTGAAACCAAAAACAGCAGAAAAGAGGCAACTGGCACTGTGGCAACTTGTTAATAGGTTAGTACCAGAAAACATGTAAAAATCACCTCAAAGTGTGGACAAAATAAAGCAAAGTAGATACTAACAAGCATGGAACATCAAAAAATTTAGATACGTTTCCGACATATCAATGGTCGACATGGGCGTCACCTCCAGGTTGTCCGTCACCATACTAGTACAAACTCGTTACTTAGAGACATTAATTTCCCATAGGCCTTAGACGGTTTATCGTTTCGGCTCAAGCCCATAGCTTCTAACAGCACACCACCTAAGCCGGTTTTTCTTTGCGGCTCTAAGATACGTGACCTTAGACGGTGGAAAAAGGAAAACTCCTCTAACATGTATGAGCTAGAGACGTCCAATATTTCTGACCGCTTGCAAAAACTCCTCAACCTCAGACAGTATGTACTAGGGACCGTCTCCAATAGTAAGACGACCTGAGCCAGATTCTAATAAAGACCGTCTCCAGAACTAGTGTGCCTCGAAGTATATTTTTAAATTGACCGTCTCCAGTGTGCGTAAACCATTTTAAATAGTAGCATGCTAATTTGAACTCGGTCATAGATGACATAACACATAATCATGATTCAGCAGCCATATAAACAGATTAACTCAAGAATATATAAATATATATAGCATCTCAATCGCGGTAAACATTAGCCAGATAAATATAGTTGGGGAACCCATACAAATTTAGCCATTACACATTATGGAAGTACATACAAAGTGTATTACATAAATCTATCATCTAGCATAATTAGTACTCTAAGAAACCAGCATTGCATTTGTAATGGACCACCCCGTGGAAGTTGCTAAACCAGAATATGTACTTCTCTATTATCTTTTCCATCAAAGCAAAAAATAACAATGCTATCCTGCTTTAGGTGGTTGAAGCTTCTCACAACCTTCTCCCATCCAGTCGTCAAGATTGCATTTGACCTAGCTCCCATCTTCATCCTAACCATCTTTGGCTTTTTGCTCTTCATTTGCCAAACATGGACATCAATAGGTTCATCAAGGAGATTCTTTAGGTATTTTCTTGTGAACTCAGCTCCAAATATCTGGGCAAGTACAGAGAATTAAAGAATTCACATGCTTGTGATTACTGGAAGTATTTAAATATCACAGGATATCTTGTTGTTGATAACATTAGCAAGAATATATCATCTTACCAGCTTGCACTTATTTTTCATGATAGATGAATAGGCAGATGTAGATGTAGTATTTGATTTCTGGTGGAAATTCAGGTTCACACCAGTCTAAGAGTAAGTCGACATGAACTTCTTTCAAATACACGTCGTTTCCAAAAAGGATCTCCTTATCAAAATCATTGTCCCCCTTGTGTTGAGGCCCTGATGCAACAAGAAATCAATGTCTATCGTCTAAACACATAAAAAGCACATGACTACAATTTTGATGTCCTTTTGATACCTCCGTCTTTAGGGCAATTGAGTGATTTCTTGTTGAGGGAAATTGAGTGATTTCTTGTTGATTGATTTTTCTTCAAAAGCTTTGCATGCTTTCCTTCCGTCCTGAATGGTAGCCCCCGAAATTGATGTCATGCCGCCCCGGAAACTGGAAATCCATTTAGCTTGACAAAATGTTTCAGAATGCAAGCTATTTAAAGGATTGTTTCATTCATAGGAATTGCATAGGAATTGTGTAGGATTTGAATCCTATGGAAATTTTTTCTATGTTATTGTTTGATTCACAGGAACAGATCGTATAGGAATTAATCCTATAGGAATCGTATAGTGCAATTTCTATAGGAAAGAAACGTTAGATCAGACATCATGGAAAAATTTCTTTGCTATATCAAACAGAATTTCTCTTCCCGTAGGATTCAAGTTGGCATGACATCTTAATCCTATGTTTTCCTATTCCTATACTTTTCCTATCCTATGGATCAAACAAGACTGAAAAGAAATTCTTGCTTTAAGTTTAAATACCTGCTGCGCCTCCATTTTCTATAAGTGGCGACTTGATACTTCTTCTTGCTGTAAATCCAAATTTTATGCACCAACCAGCATCAAGAGATTCACACATGTTTCCTCTCACAATTGAAAATTCTATCACTTGTTCATATGGCACGCCGTAGAAGAACTACAACAAGAACTACCACTTGTTGCCTCCACCGCCGTACCAGCTCTCTTGCACAACCCGTGCTCGCAGCGGACTGCCGCCGGCGAGGGCCGACGAGCGTGGCCTCCACCGTGTTTCCCCGCCTCCCCATCTTCCCTGTCGACAGCGAGTGTGGCATTACCTGCGCGACCGCGCCTCCCTATCCTCCTCTCCCCTCGTGCACAAGCTCCGACCGCTGCGTCCATGCACAGGCCGAAACTGCTGACACGGTCATCTTCCGTGCCCTCCTCTACTGCAAGAAGTCCAATGTGAGTGCACCTAAGAAATCAAACGAACTGAACATGCACGCACGTACATGTGCGTACATAGCACTATGTTCTCTATAACCTTGAATTTCCTCTCTGTTTTCAGGGACAAGAGGTACTGTCAGATTGATCGTAGGTCATCTACATGAGTTTATGAATCAGCGGAAGTTTAATATGATCGATCATATTGGTCTTTCATGCGATGCTTTCTTTATATGTAGTGGTAAGCAATTATTGTAACGTGATTTCTTTAAGAAACTGATCCCTTTTGAGTTCAATTGTCCTCAGACTATTTGATCTTTAGGCTAGCAACGGTTCTACCCAATTCCTTTAAGAAACCATGTATGCTTCTTACTTCATGGCGGAGGATACAACGACTGATGTTGGTGGAGGCAGTTTGCAGGTACTGCTATGGTGTATATTCAGATGTCACAACACGATGAAATTTGGTATGATGGTAAAAACAATTCTCACCGTACTCTGCTTTCACTCCATCTACACAAAAAAATATGATCATTTGTTTTCCTAAGTTACTGATCGCGTAAAGCTATGGTTAAGTTTTCGTATTTTCAGAAGTAGAAAGCTAAAGATATACACCTGAACTATAAGAAATCTTATTAGCTAGAAGAAACAGTGCAAACTGAATGCTCCTAAAATAATTCTGGTGCCATTTACCTTCTAGCCTATTCTGAATCCAACATTAGTCGGTGTGGCCTCGCTCAGTTCTGATTATGCTCATCCTGCAGTTATTTGCTTCATTCCTAAGAATCTGCAAGATGTGAACTATATATCTGCGAATATGTAGGGTTTATTTTCAAACACGAAGGCCTAGTAAAAACAGGAACACCGAAATACTGCAATTCCTCCTTGCAACCTGGGACGCATGAGCCAGCGCCGCCGTTCCTCTACACAGCCTTGCACACTGCAAGCACTACATGTCATATGCAGACCTTGAATCCTCCATATTGGTTACTATTTGCTTGAGTAGTTCAGTATATCTGTTTCACTACAGTTGAATTCCGACAATCATTAAGAAGGGTTATATTTTTTATCAAATGTCATTCTGACAAACACAATGTCTGCTATCACCTAAACTAAATATTAACCTCCTTGATATGTGACAACAGATATGTGATCAGTGGTATGTCCGTTTAGAACTCATTCGTTTTGCATTTCTTGCTTGATTTTGCTTCAAATTCAGTGGCAGGACTTTTTTATGTCGTCAGAATTTGTACTAAGGCCTTCTCTCGGTCCTCTACAAAAAGATATATGGACAGCACCCACTACAATATTTCCAGAATTCCTCAATTTTACAAAAAAGAATTCCTCAATGTAGAGACTACAATACTAACTCAAGAATTGCTAGTCAATAATACTTCTGCACTTACCGCTGCATGATCCAAAATATCCAACAAAGTATATATAGATGGAAAAATATGCCATTGATGATTTGGTACAATTAAGGAAGTTCCTTCTTAACCTCTAGAAGGGATTTTTTGGTAATAGAAAAGGAAGGTTAGCAATCAGTGAATAGCATGTCTTATAAAATTCTATACTGTGACAACTCTATGTTCCAAATCAGAAGCTCCATGATCATCCATGGTTGTAGCAATAGATGCAGATTACATGGCTGATGGACATCCTCTATGACTACATTTTCCAATCTCACATCCTTTTCTGTATGGCACATGCCAATGTTTACCTTAAAATCACTGCTAGAAGATATGATTGTCATAGATGAAAATTCCATCACTTGTTCATCTAGCACGGCGTAGAAGAACTAAAGCAAGAACTACCAATTGTTCATGCCAACAAACTAAAAAGAGGACCAGAATGAAAAATTCCATTGTTACAAAGTTCTTATCTATGATGGAAGAAAACGTGAGCTGATTTAATAAAATTTGTATGGGCAATAACAAAAACTATTCAACTACAGTGAAATAGAAATACTGAACCACTCAAGTAAATAGTAACCAATATGGAGGAGGGTACAAACCTTCTTTTGCAGTTTGTAGAACTCTGGCACGCCATATGCATCTGAGATGTAGTGATTGCAGTGTGCACGCCGTATGCATCCGATCAATGTGCAGCATTGCGAGATCCTGTCTTTGAGGAGCATGAAGTTGTTGATCTGATAATGCCAACCAATGGCATAAAGCCAAATCCTAGCCCTAATACTACTACCAACACCTAGATCTACTCTGGTGCCCCTCTGACATGGGTATGCCTTACGGATGCCTAAGACTTGCCTATCTGGTTTGGCCGAGCTGAGGCCCACATGGCGATCCATATCCGGTGACGAAGCCCATTAAGATTTGGGTGGCCCAGGCCCATGGTGGACGTGGATCCTTGGAGGATACGACAAGCTTTAGATAGAAAGTTTAAAGAGCAAACCTAATTTGTAGCCGACTCGGCTGAATCTTGACACCTCGTCTCGCCATATAAAGGCCATGAGGGAGCAGCAAGGAGGCCATCGCAAACCCTAGCACATACACCCACTAGATTACATATGCACTTTCATCGCTATCAAGGCCCCATTGTAACCTTGGTTTCTTCATCAATCAAGAGCGAACAAGCATGAGTAGGGTTTTTCCTCCGGGAACTGAACACGGGTAAACTCTGGGTCCCCACATTGGTTGTATGTTAGCTGACGAAGTATCTAGCTCCCCATTCTTCCTTAAACCCAAGTCCATAAACTATGGGCATCGACGTGTTAACCCCAAGTCATCCTCCTTTGCCACCTCCGACCAGCTATTCCGGTGAGAGGGGCTCGGGAGGATCCTGCTTTTTGGTGGACGACTCTCAAGAGCAGAGATGGGAAGAGGGAGAGGAAAGCGTGAGAATGAACTCCCCTTCCATCCCCGTATAATGAGTTCAAGTACGTCCTGGTAATCATTGAGATCTAGAGAATATGAAACTTGACCTCTACGCTTTTGGCACCTTCTCTGGTACTCATATATTCTCCATACTATATTATGATGTGATGAATAAATATAATAAATAGTACAACCTATTGTTGCGTCATACATGCACGAAACTAAATGAGCATAAGAAATACTCGCTCCGTCTCAAAATGAGAGGAATCAATGCATCCAAATTTAGACAAATTTGTGACATCTATTTTAAGCCGATGGAGTATTAGTACTTTCTACTACTGCATAATACAATGACGGATATATTGATAAATATGTAAGTATATTTGAGAGATTACCCTTATCGGTCCAGCCTTGAGAGGTTTATTCTCAAAATGTTTAGGGTTTGGGGGCGATGCCCCCCCCCCTACTTGAATGTAGCACCGTCCCTAGTTCCGCGCAATATTTGACTAGTGCATTCAATAATGAAACATAAGAATTTAGAGAACAAGGTATGTGCTCCCTTGTTAATCCACAATATGGTTCTATTTGAAACTACTGTTTTTAACAACATCAATTGCTCTTTGCACCATGGTTTTTGCAGTATCTAATTGGTTGAGATCGTGTCAAGTAATGGCAAGTTGAGTGGGAGACTGGCATTGCAAGTAGGCGTGCCTTTTGTCATTGAAGTGTGAAGATGTTGCACATAAGTGCAAAAACAACACGGCTAGGGGAAAACATAGTGTAACTCATTTCAATTTGAAGGGGAAACTCCCTATATTGCGAAAGTGTTGTGAAAAAACTTAAGATGGGCTTAATGTTCTCCTTGAATAGTATGTACCCCTTTATGGTGAGAAAAGTTGTCAATTCGACATCCAGACACGTGAATCTGTGAAATCATATCAACGAAATTTGTTTGGCGATCCGTTCAGAAATATAGGACGTTTTAGCTTTGTGAATCAAATGTATCTAGACGTCTTTTAGTGTATAGGTTTGTAGAGGTTCGGAGTGAACCTATACACTAAAAGTTATCTAGATACAATCATTTCACAAAGCTAAACTTATATTTTTGAATGGAGGGAGTATATGGTAATAGTGTACCAAACTTACAAAATAAGAAGCAACTACACTGAGTATTAGGGAACTCCATTTGCAGGCACATATCTATGAAATCCCTATACCCATTTGCCAAAATTCAGTCACACAACATTTTCTATCGATGCTTCACATTGCCACGAGATCAGTATTCAGTAGGAATACGTCAAATCAAAAGCACAAAGCAGAACATTCAGATACTATCATTTTTCAAGGAGCATTTGTATCAAGATATTCTCACGAGCCAGATGCTGAGATCAGTGCAAAATTACAAGGCAAGTTGCCGCTTGTTCGATAACTATCATCGGCAACTCTTTGCGAGTTTGGAAACATGAAAATTCCTACAAGGAAAGTTGCCACTGGAAATTTCATCAATCGGGAGCTATTCAAATGGTTATTTGCAATGACGGTGGAGGAAATGGTTATTTGCAATGGCGGTGGAGGAACGATTTACTCGACAATGAGGAGATGGCTGGAATGGTTAGATATGGTGGGCGATGTAGTTTTGGTGTATTTGTAGTGTGGAATTGAGCAGGGGGGTGAAGAGATTTCAGAGTATATGTATTTGAAGCATATTGAACTGTGTTCCTTGTTAATTGAAGTTTAATTAGTCTCCTTGGATTTTCAAGTATTCACAGAGTCATTTTTGAAGCGTGTTGTCCAGCAAAGCGTGACGTGGTACTCCAGAAACATGTAATCTTATCACTGTCCTAACACTGACACATCTCTTCAATAAATTTGCACAATGAAGATATTCATAATACAAAGTGCAACATACCAATTGGAGATTCAGAAACTTGCAACTCTGAGAAAACATATTGGTACAATTTCTTTTCAGGACTACTTATTCTGTCCATAAAAGAGTGTGCTTTCAGAGACGTTTTTTAAAGTTTGTCCGTATTATATAATTGGACACACACTTTTATAAAACAAAATTAGTTTCATTAGATTCATGATGAAATATATTTTTATAATATAGTTATTTTGCTTTCATAAATATATGGTTACCATTTTTATGCAAACTCGGTCAAAGTCTGAAATAGTTTCTCTGCAAAAAAAGGGTTAGAATTACACTCTTTTATGCATAGAGGGAGTATTTATTTTAAAGTATAAGATCATAGTAAATAAAAATACAAAATTAGAGGCAAACACACTGAATAGGAAACTCTGTTTACATACACGTATTTGCGAAAACCGTTATGCCCATTTGTCGACATTCAGTCACACAACATTTTTTGCCTATTCGTCACAATGCCACAAGATCATAATTCGGTAGATATATACATCAATAAAATTCAAAACACATTACTATCAACTACTTTAATTTTCAAGCCACATGATATCGAGAGCAAGATGCTGAGATCAGAGATATATATGGGCTAGGGGCAATGCCCCCCCTCCCCGACCTAACTTACTTACACCTTTGCTTTTGAGCATTTGGTGGTACCTTCAATAATGCAATGTACAACACCATTGCCTTCGAGCGTTTGACTGTTGCATTCTATAATGAAATCTACAAACAAGAAACATGTATTGATTGTCACAAATTCTTGGGTTTGCGCTGTGATTGTAGTGAATCTCATTTTTGGTAGGCTTTGCTTATGATATAGAACTCAATAAGCAATTCTGCAAGTGCATAGGATACTATGTTTAGATTCTCATTAAAATTGTTATACAATCATATATATATTCATTTAATCACCTCAAAAGCGATCTTGCATTTCCTAATATGACGTCCACGTAGCCTTCGATGAAGCAATCTTTGTAGTATTGGCAGCCATATCATCAAAGAATGTACCTTATGCACAATAAACCCAGATCCCCATAATAATGCTTGGTCACCACTAAGCCTAATGGAAACTTCTTGTGCATCCTTATACCTGGTTTTCGTACTAGAGCTAAGTCCTGGAAGCACAAAACCAAGTTAAGAGCTCATTTGGATCACCGGAATTGAAAATGCGTGAAAAATAAATATGTTGGAATTAATTGTCACAAACTATAGATTCTTAGGGCATTTCAAAACATATAGAATCATGGATTTTATATATTTGGATGGTTCCGAGGTAGAAACACAACAATTTAAGGAATAAAAAGACTTCTTGGAGGAAGAGAAAAATCAAGAATGCATTCTATTTCTCAAAAGATAAAAAATTGATTTGAGATCATGTTTTTATTCATATGGACTTAGGGACAATTTTTTATAAAGAAACATATATTAATATAAAAAAGGTATTAAAGTACACCCGGCCTCTGAGCAACTCAATATCAGGAGCAAGACGAGACATCAAGGATGCACATAGCCAAAAAAATAGAAACATGGAATGCATTCCATACAGATTTGGTAATTCCAATCCAATGGTCCAAATCAAGGAGCATTGTTGGAAAAAAAATCGAAAGATAAGAATCCTCCAAATTCCTTGCAAATACTAACCAAAGGGCCCTAAGGTTGCACTATCGCATAAGTTGACTTTGTGGATAATTAGCTACATGAAGTTAATTTTTTTCTTCTCATAAACATTTGGCGATATAACTCGAAACCCATATACCTAAGAAAGCACTATGGGTGATGTCGTTGAGGTCTTTGTTGTATTGTTCTACACAACAACCATTTCCTTGAACCCTTGCCCTTGAAGTGTGATGTTAGGCCTGGTGATTGTTACTTTATCACTATAGGTCACCCTTGCTTACATGTATGTCTTCCCTTGTTAATCCACAATATGGTCCTTTCTGAAACTATTGTTTTTAACAACATCAATTGCTCCTTGCACCATGGTATTTGCAGCATCTACTTGATGGAGATCATGTCAAGTGGTGGAATGTTGCGTAGGAGATTGGCATTGCAAGTAGGCATGGTGGTGTCATTGAAGTGTGAAGATGTTGCACAGAAGTGCAAAAACAACACGACTAAGGGAAAACATAGTGTAATTCATTTCAATTTGAAGAGGTAAATCCTTATATTGTTGAGTGTTGACGACAAAAACTTGAGATGGGCGTAATGTTCTCCTTGGACAGTATGTACCCCTTTATAGTGAGAAAAGTTGTCAATTTGACATCCAGACGCATGAGACTCTCTGAAGTCATATCAGCAGAATTTCTTTTGGAGATTATATTGTCAGGTATAAGGTCATAGTGTACCAAACTTACAAAAGAAGAAGCAAATACACTGAGTAGGAGACACATATCTATCAAAGCCCTATACCCATTTGTCAAAATTCAGTCAACACAATATTTTCTGTCGATGCTTTACACTGTCACAAGATTAGTATTCACTAGGAATACATCAAATCAGAAGCACAAAGCAGAACATTCATATACTATCTTCTTGTGAGCATATCTGGGTTTGATGCCCTAGAATATCCCCCTAACTTTATCCCTTCGCCTCTAGTACTATAAATAGATCCTTGTGGCTCTGATATGAGATTGGGTTTAATGATGAATTAGAGAGAGCTATGCTCCTTTCCCCTTATGTGGAACTTCTCCATTTAGGATCTTCGCATAGATACTCTTTCTCCATTCAAGTATGCATGTGCTAATTTTCATTACCAAGGTTCTAGTAGTGACAATATTTCTTAGTGTTCTATTGGTTGTTATTCTTCCTTGCTAGGGTTCTATTGGATTGGTGGACTAGCTGGTGATAAAGAATCAGTTTCAATTAGAGTGGGTGTTGGCTTGTCTTTCGAGTTATGTAGGTTGGGGTTTATTGCTGGGATTGATTCTACGTGTTTTTTCTCTATTTATCTCCATGAGTGTGTGTTCTTCGTGTCTTCCGCCTTTCCCCTCGAATCCCACGAATCCGTGAACATCGGTCCTCTCGTTGAATGCATCAAGGCGTATCAGCTCTTCTCCATCCATGTATGATGAGTTCAAGTATGATTGTACCCGCTAATCATTGAGATCTAGAGACTATGAAAATTGACCACTATGCTTGGCACCTTCTCCAATACAAATTTGTTCTCCATAAGATATTATGTTGTGACGAATGAATATAATAAAAATACAACATCTTGATGTCGCACACATGAATGAAACTTAAATGAGTATTAGAAATATTAGTACCTCCCTACTACTACAGAAGATAATGACGGCTATGTTGATAGATATGTACCGATCATTTGAGAGATTATCCTTGTCGTTCCAGCCTTGAGAGGTTGCATCGCAAAATGTTCATGGGTTGGGGCCAATGCCCCCCCCCCCCTACTTAAATGTAGCACCGTCACTAGTTCCATGCAATATTTGACTAGTGCATTCAATAATGAAACGTAAGAATTTAGAGAACGAGGTCTTCATATCTTACATGTATGTGTGCCCTTGTTAATCCACAACATGGTTCTCTTTGAAACTATTGTTTTTAACAACATCGATTGCTCCTTGCACCGTTGTATTTGCAGCATCCACTTGGTGGAGATCGTGTCAAGTGGTGGAAAGTTGAGTGGGAGATTGGCATTGCAAGTAGACATGGTTGTGTCATTGAAGTGGAAGATGTTGCACAGAAGTGCAATAATAGCACGGCTAAGGGAAAACAAAGTATAACTCATTTCAATTTGAAGAGGTAACTCTCTATATTGCTGAGTATTGACGACAAAAACTTGAGATGGGTGTAATGTTCTCCTTGGACAGTATGTACACGTTTACAATGAGAAAAGTTGTCAATTCGACATCCAGACGCATGAGACTCTCTGAAATCATATCAGCACAATTTATTTTGGAGATTATATTGTCAGGTATAAGGTCATAGTGTACCGAACTTACAAAACAAGAAGCAAATACACTGAGTAGGGAGCTCTATTTGCAGACATATATCTATGAAAGCCCTATACCCATTTGTCAAAATTCAGTCAACACACTATTTTCTGTCGATGCTTCACATTGTCACAAGATCAGTATTCAGTAGGAATACATCAAATCAGAAGCACAAAGCAGAGCATTCATATACTATCAAATACTATCATATTTGAAGGAGCATTTGTATCGAGACATTCTTACCAGCCAGATGCTGAGATGAGAGCAAAATTACAAGGCAAGTTGCCGCCTGTTCTCTAAGTATCTTGAGCAACCACTACAAGTTTCAAAACCCTGTAACGCCCATCAGTTGTTCTACAAAGCCTTCTCACCAACTACTCTGATATTCTGATGTACACTAGTAGTGGTTCCAGGCTAATCTACACCTGAGCAAAAATAAATAAGAGCAAACTAGTCGCTAGATAGTCCTCATTAGTCTGTACTGATGTAAGTAGCAGTGAAAGAATCGAGCAAAAAATCCCTAACCATGTCACTTCACCTCTGCAGAACGCTCACTCGATAGCATCGACATTTGGGTACACCAATGAGCTGTCCACTGGAAAATTCCATCAACATGTAATAGTCAGTGGCAGTGGTGCAAAAGCAGATAGTAGAACATTGAAGACAGAATCATCAACATTTGACTAGAACTATACCACCTTTTACATAAAATAAAATAATAAGTATAAATTTTATCAAAAGTAAAACTATGTAAAGTTTGATCAAATTTACAGAAAAAACTACCAACCATCTTAATATACTATATAGATACAATGTGAAGATATATATATTTATAACGTATCTCATAAGATTGATTTAACACCATGAATTTTGATGGTTTTCCTAAAAGTTTGGTCAAACTTTACATGATCTGACTTTTGACAAAATCTATATATACACCTTTGCTTTATTGAAGTACCCTTGATAACCACCATTCATCAAAATGTCAAGCAAGCACGCCGATTATCTTACATGTTACAATGTCAGAGTCGATTAATTAGTCTACATTGTCAGAGTGGACTAGACATTTTTATGGTGCATTCATCAGCAAGATATAATCGTGGACAAAAAAAAACGAACAACGTGGGGCAACAATGTCAGGTGAGGAATACACGAGGGCTGGGCAAGAACTTAATAAGAACACGGCAGGTTGATCATGTCAGTCTCACCTGGTGTGCCGTGCGTGATGATGACAATGTCGACACGTTCGTTGCTGATGGGGAGGTCGATGAGCAGCGGCGAGAGCTCGGCGTGTGCGCCGGCGCGGACGCAGAGCGTGGTGTGGAGCGCCGACCTGTTCTGGCCCAGCAGGTTGGCCAGCGTCAGCCGGAGCTGCATGAGGCTGTTGGTGTTGATCCGCACCGTCCGCCACCCCTGCTCGTCCACCTCCCCCTCGGCGCCCGCGCGCACGTACCGGATCTGCCGCGACACCTCTTGCTCCGTCGGCGGGCCGCCGCGCCGCCGCCGCATCAGCTGCCCCACGAAAATTCGGCCCATGCATCGATCAGCATGCGGCAAGGACAAACGGATCATCAAGATTCGAGAATGGCGGATGATGCGTTAAAACCTGTGGCGGAGGATCGATGAGGGTGGGGCGCTCGAGGCGGATGGGCACGGCCTCGACGGCCCACTGCAGCATCGCGCTGCCGTCGTCGCCGGCGACGGTGACCGCGACGCGCCACCGGAGGTACTTGCCGTTAGCGCGGAGGTACCGCCCCCCGGCGCTGCGCATGACGAACGACGCCCGGCGCCGGATGGCCTGCCATAGCATCCCGCGCGGCGTGTTCGGGTGCGGCCGGCCGTGCTGCACGGCGGTGACGCCGTGGGTGGGCCCCGTGGCGGCCTGGACGTCGGTGGCGAAGAGGTAGCGGCCGTAGGCGCCGCGGAGGAGGACGAAGGGCCCGCCCTCGGCGCCCTCCACGGCCCCCTCCACGTGATGCACGGCCCACACCGTGTTGTGCGCCGCCCGCTGGCTGGAGAGGCACACGCCCCGCCCGTCGTCGTCGGCGGCCAGGTACTTGGTCCGCCGCACCCGGCACCGGAGACGCACGAAGTGAACGTCGTCGAACACCTCCATCGGCCGGATCGGTCGAGCGGGGGATGCGGGAGACTGGGTCTCGGGCTCGGATTTTTTCATTGGTTTCGCGAGGTGGAAGAAGCCAGAGTTAGTACGTTACGGTGGTTATGGGCGCCGGGCTGCGTGCGCGCCACAGCGGGAGTGTTTGAAGCGGGTGTACCTCACCTCACTACAGTCGAGGCTCCAGAGTTGTACCAAACCTATCAAATTTTTGTAATTAATAAAGACCATGAATAGGTTCAAAAACAAAATGTTGGATAGATCCGACCAAAAAGAACAAAAGGTTGATAAATAGAGGAGTTAAAAGAAAAACTATGGATAGAGACGGACTATATAATCACCTACTCCGTCCCAAAATAGATGTTTTAGATTTGTCAAATTTTGAATGAATCTAGACACTATTTAGTATATAGATTCATCCAAATTTTGAAACATCTAAGACATCTATTTTGGGACGGAGGGAGTACAAAAGTTCATCCGGATGGAAAATAATCTCTCAGATTCAGTATTTTAGAGGTGCTCATAGGGAGAGTGTATGTGTGCGTAAAAAAAATCATATTGTACAATAGTTGTACTTTTATGTTCTTCTCTAGGAAAGCGACCATGATCCTAAATACAGTCGTTTAGAGCCCGAGCTTTTTAGGGTGAAAGAATGACAAAGAGACTGACATCGCAGAGGATGGGAAGGACCCAATCGCCTGCCTCTTTCTTGGCCCCTCTTGTTGGGTACTTTATAGCTCACAACACGAGATAGGAAGATATGTGACATAGTCTCATTGCTTTTATTGACAACAAGACTCTCTTCCTGATTGGGATTGGTCTGTGCAAGATCTCCTTCCCTATGAGACTCTTGCTTCTCTGAGGAAGACCCCTACTTTAATTGTCATCTGCTTCCTTACCTTCCTGTCTCATGGGATTCCATCTCGCATTCGATCTCCCTCCTTTCCTTGAAAGAGTCGAGGTCTCTCTGGACTTATCTTTTGCCTCTCTCCTAGATTCATAAAAAAGGAGCAAGAGGGCCTCTCGACGGGAGTGATTCCCCAAAAAGAGATCGTTCCCAGCATCCTCGAGTTCGTAGTCAAACTCACCTTTATCCACCTTTCATGGACTGGCGCGGGCAAGCGCCGATGTCTGGAGCAGAAGATGGAAGCTTGGGTTGAGGAGGCTGTCAACGAGAATGGAATATTCAGATTCGTTTGATTTTGATTTTCCTTTTTGTTGTTGTGAGAGGTCTGAGTCCAAAATAAGGAAGCAGATGACAATTAAAGTAGGGGTAAGCAAGAGTCTCATAGGGAAGGAGATCCTACACAAACCAATCCCAATCAGGAAGAGAGTCTTGTTGTCAATAAAAGCAATGAGAGGCAAAAAAGAGGCAGGCGATTAGGTCCTTTCCATCCTCTGCGATGTCAGTCTCTTTGTCATTCTTTCACTCTAAAAAGTAGCGAAGTTTTTTTGACTCGGAGCTTGAAATTTTAAAACACTAAAAATGATGGAAAATAATCTAAATTTCTGAAAATAATTAATTACACATGTATATAAATTATGTGTGACATTTTATTAAGACATACTTCAACATGTGAGCTATACAAACAAAGATTTAGGATTTGTAATAACAAATTTTACATCTCGTATTTGTATTTTTAGATCGACATACTTGTCTTTTTTTGTGTATGTCATGAAAATTTAAACGGAATTGCTAAGTCACAGCTAGCTATGACGTAGCTTACATCGTAGCTAGCTTCTGTGCCGTCGGATCAGCTTGCTTTAGGATTGGTAGGTTGTCGTTTTTTCTTTATGCTTTGTCCTTGTTTGGTGTGCATCGGGCCGTTTTTTACTAAGGCGGTTATTCGTGGTCCAACTTGATGTGATCCTCTCATGTACATGAGTCCGGGGTGGACTTTTTTGATGTGTTATTGGGTTGTGCATGGTTTGGGTCGTTTTTTAAACTGAGGCGGTGGTTTTTTGCCATCGTGTGTTTTTTATTTCTTTTTTTGTTTAGCCGCTAGTTGTACCGGTAAGTGATGGAAACATGTGAGTTGATTTTTTTTCTTGATGTAATAAGTTTTTTTGTATGTGTTGTAATTTATGTTTGTGATTGGTTACAATTTGCATCGTAAATAAGGACTTATTATTATAATTTAAATTTCAATATAAGTTGCATATGAAGTTGAAACTTGCCTTATTATAATACTTGCATGACTTGAAAGTTGCTTTTCTCGTGGGAAGGGGGAGGGGGAGTTGCATGTAGGTTTGTTATTTGATAATTTTATGTTTTTTATGAGTTGCATATCAACTTGAAACTGGTCTTTTTTTTCGAGTTTCCAACGAGTTGCTGTTGGAATTCCGGTGCAGAAAACAAAAAAAATTCTAAGACGGACCAACTGCCCAACATCTATCTACTAGTAATGCAGTAACGGCCGAGAGGTTTCAGATACATACCCTTGTAGTAGAAAATCGGTTAATTTTTCGAGGGGAACGTGGTTGAAGTAGTCGCCCTCGTAGCCGACCTCAAGGTCCGGAACTCCTCGCAGGTCACCCCTTACTCACCGTGCAGCGGTCCGGCTAACGACATCCAAAGTGCCCCAAGTGTTGCACCTCTTAGCTTTATACACATACGGTGTACGACGAGACCTTCGTCACTCCGATCCCGCAGGGAGTGCGAAAGTAGATCTTCGGCTTTAGAATCCCCGCAGCACAACAGCGCCCATAGAGAAATCTTATTCGCACGGCCCTTACATGGGGGCCACTGTCACAAGGTATGGAGAGAGGGAGAAAGTCAACCAAAGGACTTCTTAAATTCTGTGTTTAATCCCACTCATAAGCACCCATTTATATAGGTGAAGGGAGGTGTGCGTTTCTCAAAAGCTTAGCCATGTGGGACAGCCGGCTAGGCCAAATCGGCTCATCCCAGCTCGCGTGTCCGGCAGGACTCGGGTGGGCCACTACCCATCGGCCCAGCATGCGCAGCCCCCAGCGTGGCATCAGCGTTGTGCAGCGCGTGCGGACTAGCCGTGGTCTGCCTACAGCCCGCGAGGCCAGTCGGTAGAGAGAGCATCTGGGTGGGCTCCTCCGGCCCACCAAGCGCCCATCCGCGCGGCAGCGAGTGAGCGGCCGGATGGGCCGTGGCCGGACCACCTCGCGCCTGCCCACAAGCGGTGGTGTATAACCGTCGCCCACCTCACGTGGGCCGCCAGCCCACCAACGGCAGCAGTTGTTATTTTTTCTGCTTTTCCTTTTCCTTTTTCAGGGTGACTTCCCTAGGTCAATTCCCTCCGGGGTTTTGATCTAATGTGAAAGTTGCCCTATAAATTTCAATTTATATATTTATTTATAATATATTAATTTATAATTAACATATAATAACTGCATATATTTAAATTACCATTTATCCGAAACACCTTTCGGCCTTTCCTTTATTATTTTCTCCGAACAACTTTAGATCTCTCCCCAGAACAATTTCGGTTTCTCTTTCTCTACTAAGATTCAAAATTACGGATGATCTCCAGATCATCGTACCCTTAAGTGGATCCCCTCACGGCTCGGGAATGGTATAGACATGATCTTCATCAATGATCAACAGCGGGACCAATATGCCCATGATGATATATTCTAGATGACGATGTCGTTTGAACCATAAACATTGAGTCCAATTCCCTTTGTTTCTTCGATATGACTTGTCCGAGATCCGATCATTTGGTATCATATATCATGTTCAATCTCATTACCGGCAAGTACTGTTTCACTTGTTACCGCGATATTACATCCTCATGACCTAGTCACATATTGCAACATTATGGATATAATCTCACCAAGTCGGCCTAAGTGTATCTTACCCGTCACTGGGTGAACAAATCCCGATCTTGATGCATAAGCATCAACCCGTTCCTCCGAAATACCTAACATACACCTTTATAATCACCATTTCACTGAGTGAAGTTTGATGCAGTCAGAGCAGCCTTGGAAGACAGTGATTAATATGATCTTACGGTCTAAGGAGAAGGAGACTATGTTTCTGACTATTGCAACGGTGAATCTCATGACTTGATCGTGTTGCAAATTTTGAGGAAATATCCATCACATCATTCACCAATGATATGGCCTCGTTGTCAACTGGCACTATCACCCACGATCAGGAAACCTTGATCATCGATTGCCCAATGAACTAATATGAATAGAGGCTACTAGGGATTACTGTTTCATATCAAACCTATATCAATGTTTCCACTTGATACAATTATAGCATAAATGAAACTATTACAAACTTATTGGGATATGACAATAAGAAAACCCTTTTATTATTTGCCTCTAGGGCATATTCCCTTTAGTTGCATGTTCACTCGAAACCTACATGCAAGTAGGTTCTCTTGAGGGCCGGGAAGTGGGGGTGGTAGAGTTGCGAGTAGAGTTGTAGCTGAGATTTTTTGCATTTCAAATATGAATTGCATGTGGACTTGAAACTGATTTTTTCTTTTGTGGGAGAAGGGGTGATTTGCATGTCGACATGTAACTGGGTATTATCACAAGGAAGGGGATACATGCATGGTCAATTGCAAGTAGGTTTTGTAACTAAGACTTTTTCAATTTTGAATATGAGTTTCACGTGGACTTGAAACTGACTTTTCTTTTTTGTGGGAGAAGGGGTGAGTTGCATGTCGACATGCAACAAGGTATTATCAGAAGGAAGGGGACATATGGTCAGTTGCAAAGTAGGTTTTAACTGAGACTTTTTGCATTTTGAATATGAGTTACATGTGGTTTTGAAACTGGCTTTTCTTTTTGTGGGAGAGGGGCGAGTTGCATACCTAGTTACATGTCGACATCAAACCTTATTTTGAATACGAGTTGCAACAAGACATGCAACTAGTGGACGTGACCTTTTTAACCTTTATAATTATCCAGTTACAAGTGCGCTTATAACTAGGTTTTCAATTTGACTTTAAAAATTGTTTTTTTTTTGCAAATTGATTTGTGAGTTGCAACTTGATATGTAACTGGGATACGCTGGATTTTATATTTCGACCTATGAGTTGGAACCAGACATGCAAATAAGAGATGCTAGACTTTTTCAATTTTTAACCAATGGATTGGAACCGAACACGCAACTGGGGACACTACATCTTTTTAATATTTAATCATCCAATTACAAATACGCTCGCAATTGAGTTTTCAAATTTCAATTAAATTTGACCCTTTTTTATTATTTATTTTTTGCAAATTTATCTTTGAGTTGCAACTGGATATGCAACTGGGTGACGGTGAACTTTTTTTTAAAATTCGACCTATGAGTTGCAACCGGACATGCAAGTGAGGGGTGACGGACCCTTCTTCCGATTTTTGACGTATGAGTTGCAACCGAACATGCAACTTCAGGATGTTGGATCTTTTCTAAAAATTCAGTTGCATATGTGTTCGCAACTGAGTTTTAAATTTGATTTAAAATTAGAGCTCTATTTTGAATTTGCTTTTTCAAATTTGACCTATAAATTGTAACTGAAATGCAATGAGAGGGACGCTGGACCTTTGTTTTCAAATTCGACATATGAGTTGCTATCAGACAAGTAGCTGGCAGATGTTTGACCTTTTTTTAACCTATGAGTTGCAACCGGACATACAACTGATATGTCAAATTTGTTAATTATCAGAGCCTTGTAGGTGTTACAACTAGGGATGAAAATTTGAGTAATAATTTATCTAGCTTCTTCTATTTTGTGAACAATTCTCCACTTTGGAGAACAGGGTTCATTTTTTACCTGGCAAAGGATATCAGATGAATCATGTCAATGCCTCTGTCCTGTTCTTGCCCGGAGAAGTTATAGTAGAGCAAGCCAGCAAGGCGACAAATTGAACCGGTCATTCGATACGTCTGTGCCATGGTGATACCCCCATGAGCAATGTTTCATAAAATGTTTCACAAATTGAACTGGTTATTCGATACTTCTTCAAGGGATCGTTGATCTGGACAATGGATGAGATGCTTCACGGGGTCCCACCTGGTTTCCTACGCTTCAGCTTAGATAACAAGTCCTTCAGCGTCATGGCGCCGCCTTCGAGCTGGAGACCGAATATGCACTCTAAGGCGGCCGGTTACATACCAATGGATATATGGATCTCCAACGACCTCGGTAACGGTGTGCACACACAGTGGGAATGAACGCTACGTCTTCCATGGTGTTTCTCGATATCTTCGTCTCATTTGCATGTTTGATGAGGAGATATTGTTTCAAGCAAAACCATACTATCATCTAAGGATGACAATTTTATCCATGGGTACGGGTACCCGCGGGTACCGTACCCGTATGGATAGGATATGGGCATATAAAATTTATATCCATAGGTAATACTCTTACCCTGTCCGTTATGTCATCGTACGAGCACAGTATAGGGTTGTACCCGTGGATATACCCATATCCTGCTCATTTAGACTGACTCGTAAAACTTATCCGTAGAGTTTCAACCTCTACGGCCAAGTAGCCTAGGGGCAAGATGAGATTGCGATTTCTAAACGTTGATAATTGTCATGTACCCGTTTACCTATTATAGAGCAGCGATACTTATTTTCTTGTCAAATATGATATTGAGTAATGTAAAATTATGAATAATTTATTTACTATTGGATCTATCCGTCGGATACCTAACTGGTATGGGTACCCGTCGAATATGGGCATGGGTAAATATTTATACCCGCGGATAAGGGTATGGGTAAAATTTTCTACCATTGACTACTCGGGTATGGGTACGGTGTTGCTCTACCCTGTTCATATTATGCTCATTGCCATTCTTACTACCATCTCTGGATCTACAAGCAACCGTATGGTGTCTTCAAAAATGTAATTCCCTTGAAGACTTGAAGTTTCATAACCCTCATAATGACACGACCGTTCAATACCCAAGAGAGTTCTACAAGTCTGCGATATGTAATTCCATAAGTTCCAAGCCTTCTTCCACTATAGCCGTATTTTTCCAACGTTAATCACTGTGCTAACTGAGAAAGCACGGTGTGATTAGATTTTTTTCTTTGAGGTTTAATAACAACTTGGTGATCCTCCTTTGTTTCTCACGTGTTATAGTCTTTGTATTTTGCAAATGCAAGGGCATCATCCATCTTTTTTCTATTTGCAAGGGCATCATCTATGTTTTTTTAGAGAGATTATTAGCACTATGTTTACTATGTTGAAACAATCCCATTTTCAGAAAAAGAAAAGAATTGAGCATAGGTAGAAGAAGAAATGTCGGAAAAAAAGGACTCCAATTTAGGAAAACCCAAGCAACTACTCCCTCGGAAATAAGTGAGTTAGATTTGTCTAGATTGACACATATCTAGACAGTAAAATTCGTTTAGATAGATACAAGTGTAGATATATCTAAGTCACTTATTTTCGAATCGGGGGAGTAGGATTTAGTAGCAAGGTCCTTGTTCAAAACAAGATGTTTTCATGAAAGGAAGGTGTATGTACGTGGCTAAGCGCAGCACTTGCGGAACATGCATTGCTTGATCTGATGAAACGTATTTGTTCTGTCAATATCATCCATTCCTTTTTTGGGGGTTTTTATAAATTAAAAAATGACGCAGTGGGGCCTTCCCCGCGGTATTTTTCATACGTGCCCGACTTGTGGAATTTATTTTTGTTATTGGGGTGAAGAGAAGAAATTTTACTACATTAACTTTTGTAAGAAGATTGTCTACCTTTTTGCTTCCCTCTTGGCAACCTATGCATCGTCGGGCCCAAGAGGAAGCCCTCTTAATTCCCTCTCGCCTCCTCCCTCGAATTCCCTCTCGCTTGGTCCAAGGCTAAGGAGGAGCGTGAGGAGGCGGACCGCCAATGCCGACACCTGAAGGGTGCCACGCGCCGTCAGGCCCACCTCAATCGCGACGTCATCATTCTCGACGACAGCGACGAGGTGGCCGGGCCGGGCCGTGCCGGCCGACGGCAGTGGCGCGGCAATGATCCTGGGTAGGGCTGCAGCCGCCCATCGACGGGACGAGCCGGCAGTTCTACCATAGCCTCGGCATGAATTAGTTTATTTTCTTTTGTTTATTTTCGTTAAATCTTATATAACTTGTCTAAATATGTATGAACTTGCCTACTAGTACATGGGCCTTCTAAGGCCGTTGTCGGAAAAGAAAGAAAAAAAAAGCGACGATAAATCAAAGTTGTTGGTAACCGCTAGCTGCACGACCGCACCATCAACAATTAATGATCTTCCGACCGAGTCCAAGAGAGGAGGTAGAGAAAGATCAGGATCCAACAATGCCGCCGCGTCCTCTCCTCTTCCTCCTCCTGATCGTCCTCTCCTCCATCACAGCGGCCACGCCGGAGCCGGAGCCGGAGCTGGACCCGTGCGCCGGCCGCCTCATCCACATCCGCCGCCTGCCCGCGCGCTTCAACACGGACCTACTCGGCCATTGCGGCACGGCCTTCCCGCTCGCCGACCACCCCTCTGCCACGCCCTCCTGCGCCTCGCTCGCCAACCACGGCCTCGGCCCGCGCACCCACAACCGCACGCGATCGTGGTACCGCACCGACGACCGCCTCCTCGAGCCTTTCTTCCACCGCCGCCTCCTCGATCACCGTTGCCTCACCGACGACCCAGCCTTGGCCGATGCCGTCTTCCTCCCCTACTATGCCTCGCTCGACGCGCTCCCCTTCGTCCTCGAGCCCGCCATGCTCAACTACTCGGCCGTCCACGGCGTGCCCCTCGCCCAGTTCCTCGCGGCCAACAGCCCACACATCCTCGCCCGCCGCCACGGCCACGACCACTTCCTCCTCCTCGCCGGCTCCGCCTGGGACTACTCCCAGCCGCCGGACACCGACCCTAGGCTCTGGGGAACAACCTCCCTGCTCCGCCGCCCGGAATTCGACAACTTCACCGTCCTCACCCTCGAGTCCCGCGCGTGGCCGTGGCAGGAACACGCCGTGCCGCACCCGACGTCCTTCCACCCGTCCTCACTCGCCCGCCTCCGCTCCTGGATCGCCCGCGCGCGCCGCTCCCGCCGCCCAACCCTCATGCTCTACGCCGGCACCGTGTCCAAGCCATCGCGGCCAAACATCCGGGGCTCCATCCTCGCCGAGTGCGCGAACCACACCGCCGACGTCTGCGCCCTCGTCGACTGCTCCGGCGCGTGCACCCTGGACCCGATCCGCTACATGCGTCCCATGCTCAGGGCCAAGTTCTGCCTGCAGCCGCCCGGGGACACCCCGACGCGCCGGTCGACGTTCGACGCGGTCGTGGCCGGGTGCGTGCCGGTGTTCTTCGAGAGCGCGTCGGCGAGGACGCAGTACGGGTGGCACCTGCCCGCCGGGACGTACGACGAGTTCTCCGTGACCATACCCAAGGACGCGGTGGTGCTGGGCGGGGTGCAGATCGCGGAGACACTGGCGGTGGTGCCGGAGGAGGAGGTGGCGAGAATGCGGGAGCGGCTACTGGAGCTCGCTCCCAGGGTGGTGTACCGGCGGCACGGGAGTAGCGCGGAGGAGATGGGCCAGGACGCCGTGGACATCGCCGTGGAGGGCGTGCTGAGGAGGATCCAGAGGCGGGTCCACACGCTGGAGGACGGCCGGCCGGAAGACCTGTACTCGCTCGACGACGACGACCATATCTGATCTAACACTGCATCACCTTTCTTTTCCATGGTTCATCATAACTGTAAACTGAAAGATCATATATGGAAGCGCCAGTGCCTTCCACAATCGTACATGATTTTCTGTCTCGTGGTTGCTCACAAAAACCTGTGTACATGAAAATAGTGTTTGAACTGAGCATCTAACACTTCTTCTGCCGTTCCTCAACTAGAATGATGTCGTTCGATTCAAACATACAGTATATTATTTGAAAAGTTTGTTTGATGGGCATTGAGATTTCATGGTTTAACAGCCAGCCAGAGCTTCTGTTTGAGTGTTGAAAATAACTTCACGAATTTTTTCAAAAAGCACCAGTGGTCTAGTGGTAGAATAGTACCCTGCCACGGTACAGACCCGGGTTCGATTCCCGGCTGGTGCACTTTTAGTTCCTTTTTTTTGTTAAACTTAATTTGAATAAGTTTTGTGCTTCCAGGACTTGTTGAATGTTGAATTGATTAGCACAGTCCTTGATTAAAAATATACTCCCTCCGTTTCAAAATATAAGATGTTTTAGGTTTATAAAGGAGATGAATCTAGACTTCTTTTAGTATGTAGATTCATTACAAAGTTGAGTGAACCTACATAGTAAAATAAGTCTAGATTCATTTTCTTCACAAACCTAAAACATCTTATATTTTCAAACAGAGGGAGTGGATAGCTATTTTGAACTGGGATTCTGATTGTAGAGTATGCTAGCTGGACGCCCGACCCAAAGCTGGGTCAGACCAGGATATAAAAAGGGAGAGGGGTAATAGGGCGTCCTTGGCATGACCAGAAATAATGGTTGACCGTCGGAGGAGATTCTTTCTATGTGGTATAAATTAAAAAGGCGTCGAAACAAAATATTTCACAAAATGATTTAAGCAAATAGTAAGTAGCTATATTAACGGTCGTTCCGGATCAGATTACAGGTACTTTATAAAATCATGGTGTGTTTGTCTCACCAAGTGGTCGTCATCCCACTCGTCTCGGTAGCTCTCGGGATGATCTGACACCTCGGCTCTTGCTGCTAGGTGTATCACTTTCCTCCACTCCTCAGTGTTCACCATCCCACATTTATGCACCAGCCAGTCCTCGTACTCAAACTGCAATGTCAAAACAAAGTTGATTAGTAAAGTTAGATTATTAATTAAGTACCAAACAAGCTTAATTATCAAAGCACGAAGATTAATGACGTAGGTACATGCACATGTCGTTAATTCTAGGCCATGGGTGTATCTTTTAGGGCATCTGCGAGCTTCCATGTCCAAGTAAAATGATGCCACATCATGCATCATCTCGTTTTCTGATGGGAGCTCAATCCTTCCCGATAGAACTCCGGACACCCAGTTGCTTTGGAGTTGAAACAATGGAAAAGGGATGTCCTAGAGAGAAAAAAAACTTAATTTATATGTGTGAATGCAAGTATCAGACGGCTAGCTAGTATACTATCAAACTCAGATGTACATATGTACTTCCCAATTAGCTGGCATAGATACCAAATAAAGATAACCTTGAAGGGCAATCCGATGAAGGAGATCTCAAGAGCAAGATGTGGCAGGAACACATGCTTGTACAACGGGCCCACTCGGTTGTCGTCCACATAGATACCGATAGCCTCGTCGTCATCGTCACCTAGGAATGGGAAGCTATATTTGTATCTGCATAAATAAGACAAAGAGATAAAACCTAATTTAAACAAGATAGTATTTTATCAAGCAACTAAACATAAGATGTACTACATTTGCACCTAAATTTAAGAAATATTGTTAAACAACCAAAATGCCTTATATTACCTAATGGTGGGTGTAGTAATTTTTTAGCAAGTAGAGGCTACATAAATTAAACTTAAGATGTACTAGTAATTACCTACCCAGTACAGTGTAAGATGACATCATTCTGGACCCGACTACCATCTTGGAACACCATACTTCCATCTTACTCCGCGCGCTCAATCTGCAAGACACATTTACACTAGTATTAACAACTTTCTATCTTCGCTTATCTCGATGTGTGGTGCCAGAATTGGATTCACTACGGGGAAAAATATCGCTGCCGTGTAGACACGTCTTTGCCGTGTGCCAAATGAATTGGAACACGATAAATTTTGTCTTTGCCGTGTGTAATCCTGAAAACACACAGCAAAGTACGCGAACACGGCAAATTTCTAAAAAAGAACACGGCAAAAAAATATACACGACAAACACCCACAAGGAAACACGACAAAGAATCACACTCGGCAGAGTGGACAGCGGCACATAGCATAGGTGTCTTCACGGCAACGAGGTGGGACCTGCAACCCCACAGGTCCACTTGACAGGGAGAAGCTAACGGCGGCAGATGGTGGTCTATTTGCCGTGTGCCCTCGTCGGCCCTTTGTCGTGCGTATTTCTAGTATACACGGCAAAGGGCCTTTGCCGTATGTATTTCGCAGTATATACGGCAAAGTGTTTTTTTCTTTCTTTTTTTTCCTTTTATCACATTACTCTTAGAAAAAACATAAAAATCATTCTAATTCATAAAATATAAATAATATATCAAAATTTCCAGAAAAATAAGATCTATCCATCTATACTCAAATATTAGATATTTATGTTAAATAAGAATCTTCATGCTCGCCATTTTGACCATAGCTTAAAACGGGCATAAAAAAATCAAAAACGATCGAAACAATGCGAAACCTTCGCGTGGTGTCATATTATGTGACATAGTTGGAAGAAACAAATATCAAACTTGGTATATTGATTATGTATCAAAAAAAACTTAATAAAATGACCTATCTCATTCGAGGTTTCCTGACTTTCGAGTCAAATGATCAATATTATGGCTATAATCAAGGCATAGTTTGTGATAATGTTCTCATATTATGCATTCATGTGCATCATGTGATGGAGGACAATGTTCCAGGAGGAAGTTTTCCTTTTCGTCGTATCAAAAAAGTCATTTTCCATTTTTTGAACGCAAAAACGGGGGTTTTTGTGAAGCAACCACTAAATGGCTAATTCAAAATGATACCACCCCATTTTTCGAAAATACTAGACCACCTTACATGGACAATGTCCCAACAGGGGAAATCTCAAACCTTTCCATCCACCCCAGGTGCAAAAGATAAATTCCCGCCGGATCGGTAGGAAGTGAGTCAGATATGAACTACAGGTACATGATCTGGTGTTCATGATTTTTTACAAAAATCATTTTAGGTTCACAATATACTATTTTATCAAAGATCCAATACAAGTTTAGCGAGGATCAGCCCCAAGCTAAGAATCTTCTTGCCCTCCATTCGACAAAGTTTGACGATAGTTTAAAACGAGCATAAAAAATTCAAAAATAATCAAAACAATGTGAAACCTTCGCGTGGTGTCATATTATGTGACATAGTTTGAAGTAAAAATATCAAACTTGGTATATTGGTTATGTTTCAGAAAAGCCTTTACAAAATGACCTATCTCATTCTAGGTTTCCTGACTTTCGGGTCAAATGATCAATGTTATGGCTAGAACCAAGGCGTAGTTTGTGATAATATGCCCATATTATGCATGCATGTGCATCATGGGATGGCAAATAATGTTGCATGAGGAAATTTTCCTTTTCATCGCACCAAAAAGCCATTTTCCATTTTCCGAGCGCAAAAAACGGGGGGTTTTGTGAAGCAACCACTGGCTAATTCAAAATGATACCACCATATTTTTATAAAATACTATACCATATTATATGGAAAATGTCCTAACAGGGAATCTCAAACCTTTCCTTCCACCCAGGTGAAAAAGACAAATTTCCGCTGAATCGGTAGGAAGTGGATCAGATATGAACTACATGTACATGATCTGATGCTCATGATTTTTTACAAAAATCATTCTTAGGTTCACAATATGCTATTTCATCAGAGATCCAATGCAAGTTTAGCGATACTCATCCCCGAGCTAAGAATCTTCTTGCCCGTCGTTCGACAAAGTTTGATGATAGTTTAAAACGGGCTTAAAAAATTCATAAACGATCGAAAAAATGTGAAACCTTCGCGTGGTGTCATATTATGTGACATGGGTGGAAGGAAAAATATCAAACTTGTTATATTGATTATGTCTCAAAAAACCTTCACGAAATGACCTATCTCATTCAAGGTTTCCTGACTTTCGGGTTAAATGACCAATGTTATGGCTAGAATCAAGACATAGTTTCTGATAATGTGCCCATATTATGCATGCATGTGCATCGTGAGATGGGGGAAAATATTGTAGGAGCAAATTTTCCTTTTCATTGCACCAAAAAGCCATTTTTCGAGCGCAAAAAGGGAGGTTTTGTGAAGCAACCAAAAATGACTAATTCAAAATGATACCACCCCATTTAAAAAAAATACTAGACCACCTTACATGGACAATGTCCCAACAGGGGAATCTCAAACCTTTCCATCCACCCTCGGTGAAAAAGACAATTTCTCGTCGAATCGGTAGAAAGTGGGTTAGATATAAACTACAGGTACATGATCTAATGTTCATGATTTTTTATAAAAATCATTTTTAGGTTCACAATATGCTATTTCATCAGATATCCAATGCAAATTTAGCGAGGCTCATCCCCGATCTAAGAATCTTCTTGCCCGCCATTCGACGAAGTTTGACAATAGTTTAAAACGGGCAATCAAAATTTAGAAACGATCGAAACAATGTAAAATCTTCGCGTGGTGTCATATTATGTGACATAGTTTGAATAAAAAATATCAAACTTGGTATATTGATTATATCTAAAAAAAACCTTCATAAAATGACCTATCTCATTCGAGAGGTTTCGTGACTTTCAGGTCAAATGACCAATGTTATGGATAGAATGAAGGCATAGTTTGTGATAATGTGCCCATATTGTGCATGCATGTGCATCGTGGGATGGAGAACAAGGTTGTAGGAGGAAATTTTCCTTTTTGTTGCAACAAAAAGCCATTTTCCATTTTCCGTGCGTAAAAAACATGGGTTTTGTGAAGCAACCACCAAATGGCTAATTCAAAATGCTATCACCCTATTTTTACAAGATTATATGGAGGTCATATTTGGATTTTTTACATTTTCTAATCGATTTAGACATTTTATTTGTCGAATTCCGATTTATGGATTTAAATATATGAATTATTCCATATTAAATAGAAAAAGGCAAATTGATATCCATATTCGCTCCCGCATACACGCAAATGTATTCGAGAAAACATATTGTCTCTACATATGCTTCCTTTTGCTTAGTGGCACATAACAAAACCCGAGGCGAGATATTTATGTATCCTTGTGAAGAAATACTTTGATCACATACCTAGTTATCCTTGTTACCGGTTTATTCAGTTTTCTTGTTTTTCATATTCCGATACCCCCATGATTATCTCACGGTGTGTATGGCCAGACGATGATGATATCTATAAAATTGAGAGGCCCCAAGAGAGTATATCTCCATCGCCAGAGGAGAGAATCCCACTCTCGAACCATTGAGTTTCTAGGCATATTGATGAGGTCATGGGTACCAGGTGGGCCCAACTAGACGGATGGTGGCCCACTCAAAACCACGGTGGCCCACCTGAAGGATTCGGTCCCCGGAAGGGCCCAAACGTAACCATCTTGGAGTACAAGTCAAGCTAGGATTGCCGAACGTAGGCCCTGCTGATATTTATGTAATCCACCACAGGTTGGATCTAGATTACCTACTAGTGTTAGCATATATGTCGTCAATTGTAAATCCTAATAGACATCTTGAAAACCTAATCCCCACCATCCATATAAGGAGGAATGGGGACGCTGAATGGGCACACATCACTACGCCTACTCATCCACCGATATAAAGGAGGGAGGACTCGGATCCAACCTAACATCTCTCACAACTCATCATCGACATCCATACATACGCACCATCACCATGAGCATACATAATATATATAGCCCCAAACAAGAGTAGATGTTGTTACCATATGATGTTTCCTAGGGCCCGAACCTATATAAATCTTTGTTTCTATCTCATTTGGTAACCAATTGAATCTCCGCACGTACGTTGCCTAATGTAATCCGTTACCGATATGTACCCCCATGGTACATTACATCAAGACATATATGTTTCAGAAGTACCTCGGAAGCTACTGTTATGGCCAATCAGTTACTTGTATTATTTGATTAGCAACCAAAGAAAATATTCCAATATTAAGTTACAGTATGTTATCATGGTCTGAGGATGCAAGTGTACGAAGCAAAGTTACTCTAAAACCAACAACTATATGACAATGTGATCTCGTAGTGTATTGTAGAATTGGGTTAGTTCAGAATCCTTGTCCATCCAACAGTATGCCCTTATTGTTGTCATATTCTCGTTACCATAACAATGCCATGATTAAAAACACATGATCATAGAACGACACATGAGCTATCCTAGAGGCGGCACTAAGGACAATTTGAAGGGTTTCGCAGCATAGTAAATCAAAAAAAAATCTACGGATGCGAACGGGAAAGCCAAGATCTAATCTAGGAGATGCAATCAACGAGAGGGATAGATGAGATCTTCATACCCTTGAAGAAATCACACAGCGGAAACGTTCAACAGAACGTGGGTTATGTAGTCGAACTAGCCTTCTCCTCCTCGCGATCCGATCCGATCCAACGCCGCAAGTGGCGACGCCTCCGAGATATGCACACGTACAGCACCGCGACGTCTCCTCCTTCCTCGGTCCAGCAAGTGGGGTGGAGAGATAGATTGGATCTACATCACGACGGCGTGGTGCAATGGTGGAGAGTCTCTGTGGGCCCGCCTACACGATCGGGAGAGAGAGAGAGAGAGAGAGAGAGAGAGAGAGAGAGAGAGAGAGGTAGGGCAGCAGCTGGCGGCTAGGGTTTGGGGTGAGGGGAGGGTGCGCCCCCTGCCCACCTTATATAGGGGGTTGGCCGTCCCCCTTGCCCCCTCCTCCAAGCCCTAGGCCGACGGCCACAAGGGTGGAGTGGGGGCAAGTCTTCCCCTCCTTCTAGAAGGTTTCCTAGGGTTTCCCCTAGGGTTTTGGCCGGCTGGGCCTATGGGGCCTTGTGCCCCTGGCCCAATGTGGCCAGGGCACTCCCTAGTAGTCCCACGCACCCCTCCAACAAGTGGGGCCACGTTGGTCCCACTCCGAAAGCTTCTAGAACCTTCTGGTACAATACCGAACATTCGGAAACGATTCCGAAAACCAAAAACTGCTTTCCTTTATATGAATCTTATTCTCTGGACCATTCCGGAACCTCTCGTGATGTCCTGGATCTCATCTGAGACTCCGAACAAAAACTCATAAACCATTTATCCATTCTATCCTAGCGCCGAGACACGTTAAGTGTGTGACTCTACGGGTTCGAGAATATGCAGACATGATCTTCTATCAATAATCAACAGCGGGATCTGGAAACCCATATTGACTCCCACATATTCATCGATGATCATATCGAATGAACCACGATGCCAGGATTCAATTAATCTCATATATATATTCCCTTAGTCACGCGATATTTTACTTGCCCGAGATTCGATCGTTGGTATCGGTATACCTAGTTCAATCTCGTTCACAGCAAGTACTTTACTCGTTCCGTAATCCGATATCTCTTTGTGATTAACTCCTTAACCACGTGCTTGCAAGCGGTGTTGATATCGATTACCGAGTGGTCCCGAAGTATATCTCTCCGACTCGGGAGGGACAAATTCCATCTCGATACATACAACCCAACAAATACTTTCCGATCACCTAAGAGACACCTTTATGATTACCCTCACATAGGATGACGTTTAATGACCTCAAATCTTTCTTCCGATGCCAGGGAGTTGCATTATCTCATGGTCTAAGGAATACAATATTTGAATAATAGTTTTTCAATGAAAGATCTTGGCGAAGCAGCTTACATATTAGGCATAAAGATTTATAGAGATAGATCGAGACGCCTAATATCATTGTCACAAAGTACATATTTGGACAAAGTTCTAAAGAGGTTTGGAATGGAAGATAGCAAGAAAGGGTTCTTGCCCATGTTGCCAATGTCGACATTGAGTAAAACTCAAAGTCCGACATCGGCGTAAGATAGAGAAAGGATGAGTAAGACTCCTATGCCTCAGCCATAGGATCTCTAATGTATACCATGCTATGTACTAGACCCGACATTGCATATCTGTTAGTTTAACTAGCAGATATCAAAGTGATCCAGAGTGGATCATTGGACAATGATCAAAAACATCCTTAAGTACTTGAGAAGAACTAAGGATATGGTTCTTTCTTATGGAGGTGATGAACAGCTTCGTTGTTAATGGTTACACCGATGCTAGTTGGAACACCGATCCGGATGATTCTAAACACAACTGGATACGTATTTATTTTGAATGGTGCAGCTTAGCTAGAGGAGTGCAAAGCAAAGCGTTGTGGCGAGATCTTCAAGCGAATCGGAATACATGGCTGCCGAGGCTTCACAAGAAGAGATATGGATGAAAGATTTCATTACTGGTGTGGTTCCTAGTCTTGGACCCAATGTCTATCTACTGTGATAACATGGGTGCCATAGCCAATGCGCAAGAACCAAGGTCACACAAGAAGCTGAAGCACATCAAGCTACGTTTTCACGCTATTCGAGAACATGTCCAAGATGGGGACATAAATATTTGCAAAGTACACACAGATCTGAATGTGGCGGATCCGTTGACTAAACCTCTCCCGAGGGCAAAACATGACCAGCACCAAACTGCCATGGGTGTTCGGTATATTACCATGTAATCTAGATTAGATGACTCTAGTGCAAGTGGGAGACTGTTGGAGATATGCCCTAGAGGCAATAATAATATAGTTATTATTATATCTTTGTGTTTATGATAAATGTTTACATTCATGCTATAATAGTATTAACAAGGAAACATTAATACTTGTATGATTTGTAGACTAAAATAAGAGTCCCTAGTAAAGCCTCTATATAATACTAGCTTGTTGGTTAATAGATGATTGTGGTTTTCCTATCATGAACATTGAGATGTTATTAACAACAAGATCATATCGTTAGGAGAATGATATGGTGGACATACTCCTATAGATAAGCGTAGCATAAAGATCAAGTCATTTTAATAGTTCAATTGCTATATGCTTTCTGATACATAGTAATCTAATTCCTTCGACCATGAGATCATGCATATCACCTTTAGGATGGATGCTTTGATGACATCAAACACCACACCGTGGCTGGGTGGCTATAAAGGTGGCATTGAGTGTTCGGAAAGTATTGGTTGAGACACATGGATCAAGAGGGATTTGTCCATCCATATGACGGATAGATATACTCGGGCCCTCTCGGTGAAATGCCATCCAATTAGCTTGCAAGCATGTGACCGGCTCACAAGGGATCACATATTACGGAGCGAGAAAAGAGTACTTATCGATGCGAGGTTGAACTAGGTATGCGAGATACCAAGCGATCATAACCTCGGATAAGTAAACTATCGTGAGACAAAGGAAATTGATATCGTATGTAAGTGGTTCATTCGATCAAAGTAATCATAGAAATATGGGAGCCATATGAATTTCCAGATTCCTCTATTGGTTATTGTTGAGAAGTGTCTCGATCATGTCCGCATAATTCACGAACCGTGAGACACATAAGGGTTCGACGTTGTTTGAGTAGTTATGGAGTGATGAGAAAGAGTCCGAATGTTGTTGAGTCTCGAATGGGATTCGATATCACGAGGAGATCCGGAATGGTCCGAGAATAAGATTCATTTAAGGAAAGTCTTGTTTGAGTTGGAGAATGGTTCGGTGTTTTCATCGGGAATGTTCTAGAAGGTTCGAATGTCAAGGCACTCGGAGTGGAAGGGTACATGAATGTGTTATATCAAGTTGATATGATTGCATCATGTACTAGGTGTCATCGCTGAACAAAATAGAGGGTTTATTCAAATCCTAGTTTGAAAAGTCAAACGCCAAGTTTGAAAGTCAAACGGCTAATTTTGGGACGTGGAGAGGTGGAAACCGACTTGGGAGGAGTTCCTCCTCCCACCGGCCAGACCACCAAGCCGAGTTGGGAGGACTCCTCCCTTGGCAGCCCTCCACCTATATAAGGAGGCAGGCTCCCCTCCTGACACACAAGATCCCCACCTCCAAACCCTAAGCCACGGCTGCCACTCTTGCCGCCGCCCTAGGGCAAACCGCCGCTGCCGCCTAGCAACCCTAGACGCCGGCCTAGCCCCCTCCTCGGCGTGTCTAAACCTAGATCGTCAAGGGACTCTCTCATACTCCACCATACTCGCTCCGGCTTAAGGCGAAGCTGAGATCTCCCTACTTCTGGTACCATGCCGTCGTGTTGCCAGAATCACGAGGAGAGTGCTAAAACCTACGCTTCCTTCTGGAACAAGGGAGAGGAAGGTCTTCGTCAATGCGAGCGTGTGACCATGGGGCGCTGCGAGCATAGCGCCCGGAAGGATTATCTACGCGATCTTGAGATCGGGAAGAGTACGACTACATCACCCACGAGAATCCGCTCTCGTTAAACACTTTGGAATATTCGAGGGTGAGTTATTCCATCGACTCGTTGCTACAATCTAGTAGATAGATCTTGGCTTGTTTGTTTGTATGCGATAGAAATTTTTTGTTTTCCATGCTACGAAACCCTACATAAACACGATCCAGATATAATGTTCATGCTCAACGCAGGAACATAATAACATTTATTAAGGTTTAAAACTAATCCCGAAGGTAAAACTAAGGAGAGCGTGCCGACGACCATCACATCAACTCTTGATCCGTTGCCAACGTGCATCGTCACCTCATCCCTTGCTAGTCGCCGTCTATTCTGTAGCTCCTGTTTCGAGTTACAAATATTAGCAACTGAACCAATATCAAATACCCAGACACTACAACAAGCGCTAGTAAGGTAAACATCAATAACATGTATATCAAATATACCTTTAATGGTGCCAGCCTTCTTGTCCGCTAAGTACTTCGGACAGTTGCGCTTCCAGTGACCCTTGTCCTTGCAATATAAGCACTCCGTGTCCGTCTTAGGTCCAGACTTGAGCTTCTTCTCAGCAGGGGCAATGCGCTTGCCGCTGCCTTTCTTGAAGGACTTCTTTGCACCCTTACCTTTCTTGAAGCTAGGGGTCTTGTTGACCATCAACATATGATTATCTTTTTGATATCCACCTCTGCAGCTTTCAGCTTAGCGAAGAGCTCAGTGATCGTATCAGCGGAACCAATCTGATTGTGAGTAACTACAAAACCTTTGTAGCTAGGAGGGAGCGATTGCAGAACTCTGTCAATCTTGAGCTCTTCTGGAATCTTGCAGTCCAGTTGCTCAAGACGTTGAGTGTAGCCCGACATCTTAATGGCGTGCTCACTAACGGAGCTCCCTTCATCCATCTTGCAGTTAAAGAATTTCTCAGAGATCTCATATCTCTCAGAATGGGCCTGAGTCTAAAACATGGTTTTCAGTTCCTCAAGAACCTCAAAGGGCCCGGCGAACTCATCAAAACGAATTTGAAGGTCCGATTCCATAGCAAACAACATGGTGCTCTTAATCACACCATAATCATCTTTGCGCGACTGATAAACAGCTTTTTCATCAGCCGGCGCATCTATAGCAGGGGCGTCACCTAGCGCTTTCTCAAGGACAGAGTCCTTTTGTCCGCCAGCGAGAATGATTCTCAGATTGCGGAACCAGTTGGTGAAGTTAGACCCATTGTTCTTAATCTTTTCTTTCTCAACAAAAACGTTGAAGTTGAAGTTGGAGTTAGCCATTTGATCTACAAAATTTGCAAGTACAATTTAGACTATGTTCATGATAACTAGTTCAACTTAATCAAATAACTAGATGAACTCCCACTAAATTCAACATCCCTCAAGTTGTTTAGTGAACATGATCCAAATTCACCACACCTAATCCGATCTTCACGAGAAGAGATGTGGTATCAATGGTGGACAACAAAGTGTCGATCATATCATTCATATGACTCATGCTTAACCTTTCGGTCCGTGTGTTCCGAGGCCATGTCTGTACATGCTAGGCTCGTCAAGTCAAACCCAAGTATTTCCGCGTGTGCAAAACTGGCTTGCACCCATTGTATGTGAACATAGAGTTTATAGTACCCGATCATCACGAGGTGCTTGAACACGACGAACTTTCGCAACGGTGCATACATGGAGAGAACACAATTTTATCTTGATCTTTAAGTGAGAAATCATCTTATAATGCTACCGTCGCGATCTAAGCATAATAATATATATAAAAGGATAAACATCACATGCATATAATTTTATGTGACATGGTATAGCCAATCTCCACGCAATGATCTCCATCTTGTGCGTGCCAGCATGATCTCCATCACTCCACCATGATTGCCTCCACCATGAATAGCAACTACAACTATTGCTAACTACTTAGCGATAAAGTAAAGCTATTACATGGCGTATAAGAAGTTGACACACATGTCATACACAATTATAAAGACAACCATATGGCTCCTGCCAGTTGTGTACTCATCGACATGCAAGTCGTGAAATATTACAAAACATGATCATTGCATACAATATACACATCATATCTTGGGCCATACCATATCATAGAAACACTCCCTGCAAAAACAAGTTAGACGCCTCTACTTTGTTGTTGCATGTTTTACGTGGCTTATGGGAGTAACAAGCTAAGAACGATTCTTACCTATGGAAAGCCACAACGGTGATATTATGGTTGCCAACATCCAGTGTAAATCCCATGACAACTATAGTGAGAGAAACTGGCATCCACCAGCCGCATTTGTGGAACAAGCCACACGTCAAGTGCGGAGCCGGTCTCGCGAACGAGGTCACATAAAGTTGGCCTGGACCGCTTCGATCTCACTATCCCGCGTCATAAGAAGTACACAACAAGAGGCTTGCAACAGAAAACATCAACGCCCGCAACAAGCATGTTATGTTCTACTCGTGAAACACATCTACGCATAGATCTAGCTCTGATACCACTGAAGGGTTTCGCAGCATAGTAAATCAAAAAAATTCTACGGATGCGAACGGGAAAGCCAAGATATAATCTAGGAGATGCAATCAACGAGAGGGATAGATGATATCTTCATACCCTTGAAGAAATCGCACAGCGGAAACGTTCAACAGAACGTGGGTGATGTAGTCGAACTAGCCTTCTCCTCCTCGTGATCCGATCCGATCCAACGCCGCAAGTGGCGACGCCTCCGAGAGATGCACACGTACAACACCGCGACGTCTCCTCCTTCCTCGGTCCAGCAAGTGGGGTGGAGATATAGATTGGATCTACAGCACGACGGTGTGGTCCAATGGTGGAGAGTTTCTGCGGCAGGGCTTCACCTACACGCAGTCGGGAGAGAGAGAGAGAGGGGGAGAGAGGGCAGCAGCTGGCGGCTAGGGTTTGGGGTGAGGGGAGGGTGCGCCCCTTGCCCACCTTATATAGGGTGCTGGCCGCCCCCCTTGCCCCCTCCTCCAAGCCCTAGGTCGTCGGCCACAAGGGTGGAGTGGGGGGCAAGTCTTCCCCCCCTTCTAGAAGGTTTCCTAGGGTTTCCCCTAGGGTTTTGGCCGGCTGGGCCTATGGGGCCTTGTGCCCCTGGACCAATGCGGCCAGGGCACTCCCTCGTAGGCCCACACACCCCTCCAACAAGTGGGGCCACGTTGGTCCCACTCCGGAAGCTTCTAGAACCTTCCGGTACAATACCTAACATTCCGAAACAACTCCAAAAACCAAAAACTGCTTTCCTTTATATGAATCTTATTCTCCGGACCATTCCAGAACCTCTCGTGATATCATGGATCTCATCTGAGACTCCGAACAAAAACTCATAAACCATTTATCCATTCTATCCTAGCGTCGAGACACGTTAAGTGTGTGACCCTACGGGTTCGAGAATATGCAGACAAGATCTTCTATCAATAATCAATAGCGGGATCTGGAAACCCATATTGACTCCCACATATTCATCGATGATCATATTGGATGAACCACGATGCCAGGATTCAATTAATCCCATATATATATTCCCTTCGTCACGCGATATTTTACTTGCCCGAGATTCGATCGTTGGTATCGGTATACCTAGTTCAATCTCGTTCACAACAAGTACTTTACTCGTTCCGTAATCCGATATCTCTTTGTGATTAACTCCTTAACCACGTGCTTGCAAGCGGTGTTGATATCGATTACCGAGTGGGCCCAAAGTATATCTCTCCGACTCGGGAGAGACAAATTCCATCTCGATACATACAACCCAACAAATACTTTTCGATCACCTAAGAGACACCTTTATGATCACCCTCACATAGGATGACGTTTGATGACCTCAAATATTTCTTCCGATACCAGGGAGTTGCATTATCTCATGGTCTAAGGAATACAATATTTGACATAAGAAAAAGCTTCACAAAGATGAACACGATGATACGATCTAATTGCTCTGCTTGATTTGGGTCTGTCCATCATATCATTCTCCCAATGACATGATATCATTATTAATCGACAACTCATGTCTATGGTTAGGAAACCTTAACCATCATTAATCAATGAGCTAGTCCATAGAGGCGTACTAGGGACACGGTGTTGTTCATAAACCACACAAGTATCAAAGTTTACGCTTAATACAATTCTAGCATGGAATATAAACTTTATCATGAACACGAATTATAACAATAACATCTTTATTATTGCCTCTAGGGCATAATTCCAACACAATTTGTGTTCTTCTCTCTACACATGCTTATGATTTTTCTTTCGAATCTCATATTGAAAGAAACATAGCAGTTATAGCATAAAGGAATAAATTTTAATAACGAACTTTGGAATAAATAATAACATTTAGTGTTGCTTCTAGGCATATTCCCTTTATCATCATAGTAGGAAAAAGGGACTTGGCCGACATAGTGAAGGACTAGAAATTGGGGGATATGTTAGGGGTAGTCTTATCCTAAATATTGTAGACGGCAAGTTGTTAGGTCAAGAAAAATGAGGGAAAAATATGTTGTTTTTTCTATGTTCATTCTTTTGCATGGTGCCTTGCAATGAAAGGAGAAGAAAGACACTCATGTAAACACAAGTGTAGATGCTTGCGATTATCTTGTCACCCCTAAGTGGTAGTAGATTTTGTAGGGGTTCATAGCACGGAAAACAAAAAAATTCTACCGCATGAACACACACAAGCAAAGATCTATCTACTAGATTGTAGCAACGAGTCGATAGAGTACTCACCCTTGAAGATTCCAAAGTGGTTAACGAGATCGGATTCTCGTGGGTGATGTAGTCGTTCACTTGCCGATCTCAAGATCGCGTAGACGATCCTTCCGGCAGCGCTTCCGCAGTCGGTCACACGTTTGGTACTCGATGAAGACCTTCCTCTCCCTTGTTCCAGAAGGCAGTGGAGGTTGTAGCTCTCTCCTCGCAAGTCCGGTAGCACGACGACGTGGTGTCGGAGATTAGAGGAAAGATCCTGCAAGGCTTCGCCTTAAGCCGGAGCGGGTATGTGGAGTAGAGGGTTTCCTTGGAGTCTAGGGTTTAGAGGCCGAAGAGGAGGTGGATCCGGCGGCGGCTAGGGTGGCGGCGGCTAGGTGGGGCTACGGTTTGGGGTGTGGAGTTGTGGTGGAGGGGCAGCCCTTCCCCTCTATTTATGAGAGGGAGGGGCGGCTAGAGGAGGGGAGTTCGAATCCTCCCCCAACCCCCTCTCCTCCTTGGCGCGTGGTGGAGGGAGAGGAGGTTTCCTCTCCTCCCTCCACCAGGAAACATTGTACCCGTTTGACTTTTCAAACTTGCCTTTTGACTTTCAATTTTGGAGTTTGATTTCTCTCTTTTATTTGCACAGCCCTTTGACATAGGACATGATGCAACGATTCCACTTTGTCATGACACATTCATGTACCCTTCCCCTTCTGGTTCGGAGAACCTTCTAGACCCTTCTAGATTATTCTGGTGAAAACACTAAAACCATTCCAGAACTCCGGAATTGGACTTTCCTTATATGAATCTTATTCTCCGGACCATTCCTGATCTCCTCATGATATCCCGGATCCCATCCGAGACTCGGAACAATACTCGGTCTTCTCACTCACATTCCATAACTACTAAACAACATCGAATCCTTAAGTGTGTCTCCCTATGGTTCGTGAATTATGCAGACATGACCGAGACACTTCTCCGATCAATAACCAATAGAGGAATCTGGAAATTCATTTGGCTCCCACATATTTTTACGATTACTTTGTGATCAAATGAACCATTTACATACGATACCAATTTCTCTTTGTCTCGCAATATAATACTTATCTGAGGTATGATCGTCGGTATCTCTGCATACCTAGTTCAACCTCGTTACCGATAAGTACTCTTTTCTCGTTCTTGTGGTATGTGATTGTGGCATCCCGCAAAACCACTACTAGAAAATCGCGTTGAATTTGTGCATTGCATCGTCATCATCATGCATTGTTTGCCAAAACTATTTTCGCAAAGCCCGTTTTGTTTTCTAAACGCCCCAACTTTATTCAAACGCCAAACCCCGGGGTTCCGGAGTATTTTGTTTTGTTGCTATCGGTTTGCAAATGCTCCAATTAAAACAAATAAAATTTATATTTATTTTAGTGGGGGCAGCCGAACGGGCCAAATCGACCGACAGCCACCCCGTGATTACAAACGGTCCAACCTGATCCACCCTAAATCCTATAGCTACCCACTATCCTACCCACACCCCCCTGGCCACATCACCCCACCCAATCAAAACATGCCACCTCAGCACACCCCTCACCCCCCACCAATTGTGTCCTGCCACTTGGCCTCTCCCTTTTCTCTTCCCACCCTCTCTCCTCACCACACACACCCACACAGCACCCACGCGCGCGCAGCCTCACCAACCGCATGCGGCTGCCAGCCTGGGCCCACTCGAGCCGCGCCCCACCACAGATAGCACGTGGCCTGGCCCCCCCCACGCCCGTTCCCTTCCCCATCCTGTCCCTCTGCCCGCGGGCCCCGACCCTGGTCTCGCCCCCCAGCAACTCCCATGTTCCTCTTCTTCCTCTATCCTTCCCCCACCCCGACGTGCTCACCCCCTCTTCTCCCAAATGCCAGCGCGCCTTGCCGCTTCTCCCCGCCTCCTCGGCCACCCGCTTCATGAGTCGCGTCAAGACGCCCGCTGACCGCTCCGCTTGCCTCCGCCTGGTCTCCCGAGCTCGCCCACCTCCTGCGCTACCCGCTGCCGCCTAGCCCTCCTCCACCTCCGCCGCCAAGCCCCCTCGCCAGGCCATGGCCAGCGTCCTCCTCGGCCTCCCGCCTCCAGCAGCGCCGCCGAGCCACCGCCCGCCCGCACACCGCGCCGCCTCCGCATCCTCCGAGCAGCGTCGCTCCGCCGTCCTGCCGCCGAGCTGGGCTCTCCTCGCCCGAGCTCCGCCGCTCCGGCCGTTTCCCCGAGCCACGCCGCCGCAGCCCTCCACGCCGCCAACATCCCCGCCTCGCCATCGCAGAACCACCCACCGCAGACGCCCTGCCTCGCTTTGTCCCCGTCTCCCGCTCGCCATCATCCACCCTCGCCTCCGAGCCACGGGCCCCCTCCCTTCGCCCGCCGCCGCTGAACTCGCCGCCTCCTCACCGCCGGCGTTCTCCGGCTGCCTCCTCCGCGTCCTCCTTGGCGCGGCCACCAGCTCCCGCCCGAGCACCGACGACGCCTTGCCTTGCCTCCAACCGTGCACGTTCTGTGTAGTACCAAGTTGGTACTAATCTGTTGGGTAAGGAGACGGCAAAACCGCAAATCTTCCGGGGGCCAACGCCAATATGGAGCCAAAAAGGGCGACGCTAGAAACCATCGAGGTTCAAGATTATCGTGGGCCCTATCGAACTCGGTCACCATTCAAGTACTCCATCGACCTCAAGACCGTCCACAGGCGAACGACGAACCCCGGACGCCAAGACCGACCGACAACTAACACCGTGGAACCGACAGGATCGACCTCACCGACGCCATGATCTCCTCACGGAATCCAAGCGGACTCGCCAAGACCCTAGCGGCAAGATCGACCCCGTGGGACCCGGCAAGTTCTTCTCGACGACAAGATCATCGACATAGGACCCGAAGGACACATGGGCGACAAGGACTCCCTCGAGGACGCCGAGTGCTTCACCCCGGACACCGAGAACATCCCCCCTGAACGCCATGACCGTCGACATGACCCCAAGTTCCGCACCCGGATGCGCCAAGACCTACCCGATACCCGAGAACGGAACCGTCGAACCCTAGACCCTGTCGAACCCTGGACCCTGTCGAACCCCGGACCCCGGAAACCCCAAGATCTGCCGAACCCTAAATGTGTGACCCTTTTCCTCGAACCATATTTTATAACATAACAACTTGTTGCATATTTAATTGTCATCTCGCATGCATCTTGTGTGGTTTGGGGGCCTTATGCCGATTCACCTAATAATTAATATGGGGCCCATATGCGGGCAAATCTAGTCTCATATCGGCATCATTTAAACATGTGTAGCGAACCGGATCCATCTGTTGTCTTGCTAAACAACATTTAATATGCGGGGGTTTAAACAACTTGAACCATATATTAATTGTCGGGACCCCGGTTCCGCTTAATTTGACCTAATTGCATCGCACCTTTGCCATGTCATCCATCATACATGCATCATGCCGACCTTCTGTCATTTTATTAAATATTGCGTCCGGTGTTTCTTCTAGTGTTTTTGCTTCTTCGCGGATAAGGCCGTTGAGTTGATGTGAGCTTCGCCCCGATCTTCGGGAAAACCTTCGACAATGTTTTCAGGCGAGCATCTCCCCCTTTCTACCTATCTTACTTTCTTAGTATTTATTCCCTCCTGTTGATCTATTGCTATCTGTGTTGCGATGCTTTAGTTTCCGTACCTGTGATATACCGTGCAGCCCTATATTGCCTTGGCCACACCCTATTACCTGTTGTTTGGTAGATAGTTGGACTTGCGCGTCGTAGTTGCTTGCTCAAGTGCTGATGTGTGTCGCCACATGCCACAGTTGCTGATGTATTGCCGCATGTTGATGTTGGAGATGATTCTAGTTTTACTTATCGTCACTTTAAATTCTGTTTAACAACTAAAATTGAATAAGCAGAGGCATCGGTGGGTGATAGATAATATTTGGTTTCCGAACGCCCACTTGTGTCCCGTAAGACCCCGAGTACTTGATACCTGTTCCTTGATTTTGCGCGCTATCCACATCCGGGAGGTATATGGGACCCCTGAGCGAGCTTGATTCATTCTTATTTCTTGGGGCCACAAACTAGTTTGAGGTTTTATTTACGATCTGTACTTATGCCATGTTTTATCGCTTTATTTACGATTGTGCGAGGTACCGCACAATGCATCTTTAGGATCGGACCACGATTCCGCTGTGTCGACAAGCCCGTTTGGGGTTCCCGTTCACACCGTCCCGCCAAACCTTGAGGCCTCGGAGCTTGCTTACTCCGTTGCGGGTTCTACTTAAGGGTGGCCCCAAATATTTGAATCTGTGATTGTTCAGTGAAAGCCTCGTTGGGTTTTGATTTGGTTTTTCCGAGGTTGATCGGCGTGTGTTGCTATTGGTGCACCGCCGGTAAAACTTTCAAAGCCGTGTCCGCGGATATGGACGACTTGGAGCACGATATCTCGATCATAGACAAGCATAACTAAAGTTCTTGCTATAAATTCGACTTATAATGACTAGTAATCAGCTCCACTACAACGGAATGGCTAATTAATACTGCCCACAATTGCTTGTTTGGTTGTCGCTTGCGACAGTTGAATCTGACTAGTAAGTATTGCAACTACAATGAAATGGCTGATTAAAAGTACCAACAACTGCTGGGTTTTGGGTTTATCTCATGCTATCTGTACCTGATTAGTAATTGTTGCAACTATCACTGAATGGTTAACTAAAAGTGCCCACTGCTTATTTTATCAGGATGATTACCTATACCTGACTAGTAATTACTGCAACGATAACTGAATAAATAAAGCGCCAGCGGTGTGAGTTCCTCGGTTGACTTCCTCGATTGGCCGAGGGGAAACACCAGGATGGGTTTGTTTGGTGATAGCTTCAGTTGGACCGGTTAGGTCATTCTCACCCTCTCGATAATCGCCAGGTGTAGTCTCTATAGTTTGTTTACGTGCATCGCCGCTGCCGCTTGATCCACCATACCTATGTAGGCGAGGACCGCGAATTCTAGCCTCGCCGTGTCTTGGCCTCGATCTTGACGCTCCTTCTTTTCCTTTGCCCTTCGGCACCTTTTGTTTAATCAGGTTTTGAAATCGACGCCCGTTAGCGGTTACCCTTCCGCTTGGCCCGGCAGGTTATGGGCGCCATTGGTTATTCTTGGGCTCTTAGCCCCATTTGCATCTTGTCCGTATTGGACGCTCTATCGTTTTCAAGGTGATTTGGATCTTTGTATATTATATCTGTATTCTTGGCTCCTTGAGTCGCTATATATATCTCTGCTCGTGGGTCCCATCGAGGACTGTTGTGTAATGTTATTACCGTTTTCCACCGCACGAAAGTGCTGGTGGCACCTTTTGAATCGCTTTCTATGCGGTTTGGCGAATTTTGCTCAAACTTGCATAGGTCCGATTCTGAGGGTGTTCTGAGTGGTATCGAGCTCGGCCATGCGATACCCCACAAGTCCAGCCTGTAGGATAACCTAGCTAACGGCCGAAGTAGAGTGTCAAACCTATTTTTGAAAATCGGTTGGATAGTTCTAATTAGGTCTGATTTTACTCCTTACCCCTCTGCTGTTCCCCTCTTACCCCTACGTGTTTTGAATCCGCTCTCGTCTCTTTCTTCGAGTCCAGGAATTCTCGTGGTTGGGTTTCCGTCGTACCTTTAGGGTTTCGCTTCCCCCTTTGGTAACGGTGTTCTACCATCCGGTGTTCAAGCTGCCTGATGAATCCGTCTACGGTGTTATCATTCGTTGTTCCTTCTCGTGCCTTCCGGTGTTTTCCGACGCGACGCCATCATCCACGTCAGATCCGATGCAGAGTCTGCATCGCTCCTTTGTTTCCGAACCTCGCTTGTCGAGATCTTCAGTCCAATTCCGAGAATGGTTGCACTCTTTTCCACTGATTGTGCGGAGTAATAGTTCGGGTGCGTGATGGATTGGCCCCCATGCCGACTACCCCTTCTATTCGCTTTTGCACATTGAAGTGGACGAGAATGCATCGTTTCCCCTTTTCCACCGGAAGTTAGGGGTGGCTTTATTTTGCGATACCTCTACCTTCGACCTTTTGCTCCCGGAGTGTTCTCTCAACGATCACGGACAACGACCTCTTGTTAGTGGTGTCGCGAGGATCTACACGAAACGAGAAGATGCAGCACGCCGGTCTTCCTTCCGGTACCATGAGGCGGATCTCGAGGGCGAGATCCATTGTTAGTGGTGTCGAATTGTGGCATCCCGCAATACCACTACTAGAAAATCGCGTTGAATTTGTGCATTGCATCGTCATCATCATGCATTGTTTGCCAAAACTATTTTCGCAAAGCCCGTTTTGTTTTCTAAACGCCCCAACTTTATTCAAACGCCAAACCCCGGGGTTCCGGAGTATTTTGTTTTGTTGCTATCGGTTTGCAAATGCTCCAATTAAAACAAATAAAATTTATATTTATTTTAGTGGGGGCAGCCGAACGGGCCAAATCGACCCGAACGGCCACCCCCAGGATTACAAACGGTCCAACCTGTTCCACCCTAAATCCTATAGCTACCCACTATCCTACCCACACCCCCCTGGCCACATCACCCCACCCAATCAAAACATGCCACCTCAGCACACCCCTCACCCCCCACCAATTGTGGCCTGCCACTTGGCCTCTCCCTTTTCTCTTCCCACCCTCTCTCCTCACCACACACACCCACACAGCACCCACGCGCGCGCAGCCTCACCAACCGCATGCGGCTGCCAGCCTGGGCCCACTCGAGCCGAGCCCCACCACGCGCATAGCACGCAGCGGCCCGCGCGGCCCCACCCCTGACGCCGTTCCCCTTCCCCCCATCCTGTCCCTCTGCCCGCGGGCCCCGACCCTGGTCTCGCCCCCCAGCAACTCCCCTGTTCCTCTTCTTCCTCTATCCTTCCCCCACCCCGACGTGCTCACCCCCTCTTCTCCCGCGGCCTGCGCTCGCCTTCTCCCGCCCCTCTCGGCCATGAGCACTGGCTTCCAAGCTCGCGTCCCCGCACGCCCGCAACGACGCTCCGATTGCCTCCGCCTCCAGTCTCCAGCTAAGCCGCCCACCTCCTGCGCTACCTCGCCGCCCCTAGCCCTCCTCCACCTCCGCCGCCGCCCCGCGCCAGCAGCGCGCCAGCGTCCCTCCTCGCCTCCCGCCCGCGACATTTAGCGCCCCGGGAGCCACCTGACGCCCGCACCTGCGCCGCCCGCCTCCCGCATCCTCCGAGCGCCGTCGCTCCCGCCGCCGCCGGCAGGCTCCTCGCCGAGCTCCGCCCGCCGGCCGCTTCCCCGAGCCACGCCGCCCGAGTTCTCCACGTCGCCGCGCATCCCCGCCTCGCCGCCGAGAACCACCCACCCGGCAGCCCCTGCCCGCCTGTCCCCGCCCCGCCCGCCATCATCCACCGCCCTCAGCCACGGCCCTCCCTCGCCGCCACGCGCTGGCCGCCTCCTCCTCGCTGCGTTCACTGGCCGGCCTCCGCTGCCCCTCCTCCGCTTCGCGCCCGCCACCAGCCCGCCTGAGCCGACGACGCCTTGCCTTGCCTCCAACCGCACGTTACGTAGTACCAAGTTGGTACTAATCATTTGGTAAGGAGGCGCAAAACCGCAAATCTTCCGGGGCCAACGCCAATATGGAGCCAAAAGGGCGACGCTAGAAACCATCGAGGTTGAAGATTATCCCGAGGGCCCTATCGAACTTCGGTGTCGACCATTCAAGTACTCCATCGACCTCAAGACCGTCCACAGGCGAACGACGAACCCCGGACGCCAAGACCGACACGCAACTAACACCGTGGAACCGACATGATCGACCTCACCGACGCCATGATCTCCCTCACGGAATCCGGCGACCCGCCAAAGACCTCGCAGCGGCAAGATCGACCCGTGGGACCCGCAAGTTCTTCTCGACGACAAGATCATCGACATAGGACCGAAGGACACATGGGCGACAAGGACTCCTCGAGGACGCCGAGTGCTTCACCGGACACGAATATCCCCGAACGCCATGACCGTCGACATGACCCCAAGTTCCGCACCGGATGCGCCAAGACCTACCGATACCCGAAGCGAACCGAACCCTAGACCTGTCGAACCACGACCTGTCGAACCGGACCCCGGAAACCCCAAGATCTGCCGAACCCTAAATGTGTGACCCTTTTCCTCGAACCATATTTTATAACATAACAACTTGTTGCATATTTAATTGTCATCTCGCATGCATCTTGTGTGGTTTGGGGGCCTTATGCCGATTCACCTAATAATTAATATGGGGGCCCATATGGGCAAATCTAGTCTCATATCGGCATCATTTAAACATGTGTAGCGAACCGGATCCATCTGTTGTCTTGCTAAACAACATTTAATATGCGGGGGTTTAAACAACTTGAACCATATATTAATTGTCGGGACCCCGGTTCCGCTTAATTTGACCTAATTGCATCGCACTTTGCCATGTCATCCATCATCATACATGCATCATGCCGACCTTACGTCATTTTATTAAATATTGCGTCCGTGTTTCTTCTAGTGTTTTTGCTTCTTAGCGGATAAGGCCGTTGAGTTGATGTGAGCTTCGCCCGATCTTCGGAAAACCTTCGACAATGTTTTCAAAGTAGCATCTCCCTTTCTACCTATCTTACTTTCTTAGTATTTATTCCTCCTGTTGATCTATTGCTATCTCGGTTGCGATGCTTTAGTTTCGCACTGTGATATACCGTGCAGCCCTATATTGCCTTGGCCACACCCTATTACACGTTGTTTGGTAGATAGTTGGACTTGCGTCGTAGTTGCTTGCTCAAGTCTTGATGTGTGTCGCCACATGCCACGATTCTTGATGTATTGCCGCATGTTGATGTTGGAGATGATTCTAGTTTTACTTATCGTCACTTTAAATTCTGTTTAACAACTAAAATTGAATAAGCAGAGGCATCGGTGGGTGATAGATAATATTTGGTTTCGAACGCCCACTTGTGTCCCGTAAGACCCAGTACTTGATACTGTTCCTTGATTTTGCGCTATCCACATCCGGAGGTATATGGGACCCCGAGCCGAGCTTGATTCATTCTTATTTCTTGGGGCCACAAACTAGTTTGAGGTTTTATTTACGATCTGTACTTATGCCATGTTTTTTGCTTTATTTACAATTGCGAGGTCGCACACGCATCGCTTGTTAGGATCGGACCATGATTCCTTGGTGTCGACAAGCCCGTTTGGGGTTCCCGATCGTTCACACACCCCCCAAACCTTGAGGCCGCCTCGAGCTTGCTTACTCCGTTGCGGGTTCTACTTAAGGGTGGCCTCTGAAATATTTCTGAATCTGTGATTGTTCATCGTGAAAGCCTCGTTGGGTTTTGATTTGGTTTTTCCGAGGTTGATCGGCGTGTGTTGCTATTGGTGCACCCGGCCGGTAAAACTTTCTCAAAGCCGTGTCCATGGATATGGACGACTTGGAGCACGATATCTCGATCATAGACAAGCATAACTAAAGTTTCTCGCTATAAATTTGACTTATAATGACTAGTAATCAGCTCCACTACAACGGAATGGCTAATTAATACTGCCCACAATTGCTTGTTTGGTTGTCGCACGGCAGTTGAATCGACTAGTAAGTATTGCAACTACAACGAAATGGCTGATTAAAAGTACCAACAATCTTTGGTTTTGTAACACCCTCGAATCGGACCTATGCAAGTTTGGGCAAAATTCACCAAAACCCGCATAGAAGCGATTCAAAGGTGCCACCAGCACTTTCGCGGGTGGAAAACGAAGTAATAACATTACACAACAGTCCTCGATGGGACCCACGTAAGGATATATATATAACGACTCAAAGAGTCAAGAATACAGATATAATATACAAAGATCCAAATCACCTTGAAAAGATATAGCGTCCAGCTACGGACAAGATGCAAATGGGGCTAAGAGCCACAAGAATAACCAATGGCGTCCATAACCTGCCTGTGCCAGCCGGAAGGGTAACCACGCTAACGGCGTCGATCTCAAAACCTGCTTAACACAAGGTGCCACAAAGGGCAAACAGAAACAAAGAAGGAGCGTCGATCGAGGCCAAGACAGCGAGGCGAGAATTCGGCGGTCCTCGCCTAATAGGTATGGTGGACTGAAGCGGCAGCGGCAGCACGCACTAAACAACCTATAGAGACTCGATACAACTGGCGGTTATCAGAGGGGGTAAGAAAGACCTAGACGGATCCAACCTAAGGCTAACACCAAACAAACCCATCCTGGCGTTTCCCCCTCGAGACCAAACGAGGAAGTCAACCGAGGAACTCACACGGTTGGCAGTTTTACTTAGTCGGTTATTGTTGCAGCAATTACTAGTCAAGTTCAGATAATCGTCCTGATAAAATAAGCAGTGGGCACTTTTAATTAACCATTCCGTTATATTTGTAACACTTACTAATCAGATACAGATAGCATGTGATAAACCCAAAACCCAGCAGTTGTTGGTACTTTTATTCAACCATTTCGTTGTAGTTGCCATACTTACTAGTCAGATACAATTGTCGTCAGTGACAACCAAACAAGCAATTGTGGGCAGTATTAATTAGCCATTCCATTATAGTAGAGCTGATTACTAGTCATTATAAGTCAAATTTATAGCAGTAAACTGTAGTTATGCTTGTCTATGATCGAGATACTGTGCTCCAAGTCGTCCATATCCGCGGACACGGCTTTCAGAAAGTTTTAACCCGGCCGGGGTGCACCAATAGCAACACACGCTCGATCAACCTCGGAAAAACCAAATCAAAACCCAACGAGGCTTTCACGGTGAACAATCACAGGATTGAAATATTTCAGGGGCCACCTTTGAGTAGAACCATAGCAAGTAAGCTAGCCGAGACGGCCTCAAGGTTAGCGCCAATGGTACATGGCGTTCGGGAACCCGAAAGTGTGGCTGGGCTTGTCGATCTGCGTAATCACTCCGCCTTCCTAAGCGATGCGGTGTGCTCCTCGCACAATCGTAAATAAAGCGGTAAACATGGCATAAGTACAGATCGTAATTAAAACCTCAAACTAGTTTGTGGCCCCATGAAATAAGAATGAATCAAGCTCGGCTCAGGGGTCCCATATACCTCCGGATGTGGATAGCGCAAAACAAGGAACAGTATCAAGTACTCGGGGTCTTACGGGACACAAGTGGGCGTTCGAAACCAAATATTTTCTATCACCCACCGATGCCTCTGCTTATTCAATTTTAGTTGTTAAACAGAAATTAAAGTGACGATAAGTAAAACTAGAATCATATCCAACATCAACATGCGGCAATCGTCAGAATCGTGGCATATGACGACACATCAAGACTGAGCAAGCAACTACGACGCGCCAAGTCCAACTATCTACCAAACGGGTAATAGGGGGTGTCCAAGGCAATATATGGCTGCAAGGGATATCAAGGGTGCGGAATCTAGAGCATCGCAAACACGGATAGCAATAGATCAACATGAGGGAATAAATACTATAAAAGTAAGATAGGTAGAAAGGGGAGATGCTGCTTTGAAAACATTGTCGAAAGGTTCATCCGAAGATCGGGAAGCTCACATCAACTCAACGGCCTTATCCGCGAAGAAGCAAAACACTAGAATAAACACCGGATGCAATATTTAATACGGCGAAGATCGGCATGATGCAGGTATGATGCATGGCACAAAGGTTCGATGCAAATAGGTCGATTAAGGCGGAACGGGTCCCGACATTTAATTAGTTGGTTCATGTTATTTGGAAACCCCGCATTTTAAATGTTATTTTACATGGTAGAAGATAGCAACGGGTTCGCTACACAAATTTAAATGAGGCCAATATGAGACTAGATTTGCCCGCATATGGGCCCCATATTTAATTATTAGGTGAATCGGCATAAGGCCCCCAAACCACAGATATGCATGCGAGATGAATGATTTAATGCAACAAGTTGTTATTATGTTATAAAATAGGGTTCGAGGAAAAGGGGTCCACACTTTAGGGTCTCGACGGACTTGGGGTTCCGGGGTTGGTCTCGGGGTCCAGGGTTCGACGAAACGTTCTCGGGCTCCGGGGTCGTTCTCGGATATCGGGGTAGTTCTTGTCGCGTCCGGGCGCGGGACTTGGGGTCATGTCGACGGTCATGGCGTACAGGGGGAAGTTCTCGGTGTCCGGGTGAAGCACTCGGCGTTCTACGGTTCCACGTCGACGGCCTTGGTTCCTCGATGGAGAACTTGGTGTGTCCATGTCGGGGTTCTCGGCTTCGGTCGCCGGTCGTCAGTCTTCGGGATCGGGTCCGGGAAGAAGACCTTGGCATCCTGCGCAGTTAGGGTCTTGGATCGGGTAGCTCTTATCGGTCTTGGCGTCCGGGATGAAGAATGGCGTCTGGGCTCTCGGCGTTTCGGGCCGGTCTTGGCGTGGCTTGGCAGTTCCATGTAGGAGGTCTTGGTGCTCGGCGGTGTCGACCTCCGTATCGCGGTCCTCGATGTGGTTTCTCTTGGGTTCAAGCGGTGGTTCCTCTCGTGGCTCCATGCACCTCCTTCGGGATCATCGGCGCTTCGTGAGGAAGAACTTGAAGTCCGCGAGGAAGGTCTTGGCGTTCCGTATGTCGAAACCTCGAGACCGGGGGCTTCGTCTCCGTGGGGAAGATCTTGTGGATCCGGCGAGTTCGGGTTGATCTTGGGCGATCTTGGCGTCGGGTTCTCGGGGTCCGAGGATCTTCGGATCGGTCTTCGGGTTCGGCTATCGGATCCGTTGGCCGGTTGGGCTCACGGCCTGAAGAGGAACAGCGGTCGGCAGACCTTGGCGAGGGGGCCTGCGGCAGTCGATGGCGAAGCGGCCAGGTCGGGGCGAGCGGCTGTTGGCACGCCAAGGCCGGGCGCATCTGGCGGCGGGCAGCAGTGGAGGCTGCGGCTAAAGGCGGTTGCTCATGCGGGAGGCGGCGTGCCGCACTGCCGGAGGAGCGGCGCGCAGTGGCCAGACGGCGCGGGCGGCGTCGGCGTGTCTGGCGTGGCGCCGCAGCGTGCAAGTGGAGGCGGGTTGCGAGTGGCCGGGAGCGCCGGCGGGAAAGCGGTGGCGGGGCTGCGAGGAGCTGAAGGCACGCGAGCGGGCGGGTGCGGCTCAGCGGGAGGCGCGGGCGCGAGGCGGCGGGAGGGAACGCGTGGTCGACGGAGGTCGCAGACGGCGCGCCAACGGTGAAGGAAGGCGGGGAGCTTGAGTGCGGTGGCCGCTGAGGTGTGGAGTGCGGGGCGGCCAGCGAGCGAGGCGGGCTTGCTCGGGAGGCAGCGGCACTGTGGCGAGGTGGGGCGGATGGAGGAGGCGCAGACGGGGAGCGCCAGGCTGAATGACAGGGAAGTCGGGCGGCTCGGCCCATGCTGTGGGCTGCCAGTGCGAAGGAGAGGGGCCAGAGCGTGGCTTGGAGGGCTGGGAACGCGAGGGAGAAGATGAGCGGTCTGGAGGCGGTGGCGTGTAGCGTGCGTCGTGTGCGTGTGTGGGGTCGTGAGCGGGGCCAGGGTGGGGTGTGTCGTGCGGGGGCGGCCAAGCGTGTGGGGCCCAGGCGGCAGGGCTGGTGTCTTTGCAAGGCGTGTGTGTTGTGTGGGCTAGTGTGTGCTGTGTGGGGGGGAGAGAGAGAGGGGGAGAGGGGAGATGATTGGGGCTGATGTGGCATGCAGGGAGTGGGTGAGGGAGAGAGTGCTGAGGTGGCGAAGTCTGATAGGAGGGGGTGAGGTGGCTAGGCTGGGATGGGTAGGAAGCTGGGTAGACTTAGGATTTAGAAGCGGTGCAGTTGGACCGATTAGAGAAATCTGGGGCGGTCGTTCGGGTCGGGTTGGCCCGTTCGACTGCCCCTACTAAAAATAATTTAATATTTATTTTATTTTCAAATATCTTTGTAACTAGTTTTTGGTAAACAAAATATCCGGAACATCCGGGGGCTGGCGTTTGAATAAAAGACGGGGCGTTTTATAAAACAAAACGGGCTTTGCAAACATAGTTTTGGCAAACAATGCATGATGATGACGATGCAATGCACAAATTCAACGCGATTTTCTAGTAGTGGTTTTGCGGGATGCCACAGTTTTGGGTTTATCTCGTGCTATCTGTACCTGATTAGTAATTGTTGCAACTATCACTGAATGGTTAACTAAAAGTGCCCACTGCTTATTTTATCAGGATGATTACCTATACCTGACTAGTAATTACTGCAACGATAACTGAATAAGTAAAACTGCCAACGGTGTGAGTTCCTCGGTTGACTTCCTCGATTGGCTTCGAGGGGGAAACACCAGGATGGGTTTGTTTGGTGATAGCTTCAGGTTGGACCCGGTTAGGTCATTCTCACCCCTCTCTGATAATCGCCAGTGTATCGAGTCTCTATAGTTTGTTTCGTGCATGCTGCCGCTTCAGTCCACCATACCTATGTAGGCGAGGACCGCCGAATTCTAGCCTCGCGTGTCTTGGCCTCGGATTAACGCTCCTTCTTTTTCCTTTGCCCTTTCGGCACCCCTTTTGTTTAAGCAGGTTTTGAAATCGGCCGTTAGCAGGGTTACCCTTCGGCTTGGCCTGGGCAGGGTTATGGACGCCATTGGTTATTCTTCAGGGCTCTTAGCCCCATTTGCATCTTGTCCGTAGCTGGACGCTCTATCGTTTTCAAGGTGATTTGGATCTTTGTATATTATATCTGTATTCTTGGCTCCTTGAGTCGCTGCTATATATATCTTGTAGGGGTTCGTAGCATGGAAAACAAAAATTTTCTATCGCATACAAACAAACAAGCCAAGATCTATCTACTAGATTGTAGCAACGAGTCGATGGTATAACTTACCCTCGAAGATTCCAAAGCGTTTAACGAGATCGGATTCTCGTGGGTGATGTAGTCGTACTCTTCCCGATCTCAAGATCGTGTAGACGATCCTTCAGTATCACGTTCGTGGCGCTCATGATCGGTCACACGTTCGGTACTCGACGAAGACCTTCCTCTCCTTGTTCCGGTAGGACGGAGGTTGTAGCACTCTCCTCGCGATTCCTAAGACACTGGCGTAGTAGGAAGTAGAGGGAGATCCCAGGCCGCCTTAAGCCGGTGCGAGTATGGTGGAGCTTATGAGAGAGAGGATTAGTGGCCTAGTAATTAGACACACCAATTAGAGGGCTCTAAACCAATTAGAAGGCTCTAAACATTTGGCTAAAGCAATTAGAAGCTCTAAACCAAAGCGGCTCAAAACCTAGAAATCTAGAGGTGAAACTTGTAAGTCTAGGAGGGAGCCCTGCCTCCTTTTATAGATGGGGAGGCGCTGAGGGAGGAGTCCCTCCCAAGTCGGCCTGGGTGGCGCGGCTTGCAGGAGGAGACTCCTCCCTCAAGTCGGATTCAACACCTCTTTCTTGTTTCCCAGCTTGTTTTGGCTTTGACTTTCAAACTGGACATTTGACTTTCCTGTTTAGGATTCAATTTAATCCTTTATTTGGGACAGCAAGAACACTTAGTACATGATGCAATCATTCAATGAGTAATGACACACTCATGTACCCTCCCCAGTCTTGGGACAATCCGGAACCTTCTAGAACATTCGATGAAAACAGGAATCATTCCCGAACTCAAAGCGGGACTTTCCTTATATGAATCTTATTCTCCGGACCATTCCGGATCACCTCGTGATATCCGGATCCCATCCGAGACTCGAACAACATTCGGTCTCTTTCTCATAATACCATAACTACTCAAACAACGTCGAATCCTTAAGTGTGTCTCCCTACGGTTCGTGAATTATGCGGACATGATCGAGACACTTCTCGAACAATAACCAATAGAGGAATCTGGAAATTCATATGGCTCCCACATATTTCTCGATTACTTTGCGATCGAATGAACCACTTACATACGATACCAATTTCCCTTTGTCTCACGATATGTTACTTACCCAAGGTTATGATCGTCGGTATCTCTGCATACCTAGTTCAACCTTATTCGATAAGTACTCTTTTCTCGTTCCGTGATATGTGATCCCTTGTGACCAAGTCACATGCTTGCAAGCTAATTGGATGACATTCCACCGAGAGGGCCCAGTATATCTATCCGTCATGTGGATGGACAAATCCACTCTTGATCCATGTGTTTCAACCCATACTTTCCGAACACTCAATGCCACTTTTATAGCCACCCAGTTACGGTGTGGTGTTTGATGTCATCAAAGCATCCATCCGGTAAAGGTGATATGCATGATCTCATGGTCGAAGGAATTAGGTTACTATGTATCAGAAAGCATATAGCAATTAAACTAATGAAATGACTTGATCTTTATGCTACGCTTATCTATAGGAGTATGTCCACCATATCATTCTCCTAACGATATGATCTTGTTGTTGATAACATCTCAATGTTCATGATAGGGAAACCACAATCATTAATCAACCAACAAGCTAGTGAAGTATAGAGGCTATACTAGGGACTTCAAATTAAGTTTACAAAACACACAAGTATCAATGTTTCCTTGTTAATACTATTATAGCATGAATGTAAACATTTATCATAAACACAAAGATATAATAATAACTACATTTATTATTGCCTCTAGGGCATATCTCCAACAGTCTCCCACTTGCACTAGAGTCATCTAATCTAGATTACATGGTAATATACAGAACACCCATGGCAGTTTGGTGTTGGTCATGTTTTGCCCTCGGGAGAGGTTTAGTCAATGGATCCGCCACATTCAGATCTGTGTGTACTTTGCAAATCTTTATATCCCCATCCTGGATATGTTCTTGAATAGCGTGAAAGCAGCCTTGATATCTTGACTTCTTGTGTGACCTTGGTTCTTGCGCATTGGCTATGGCGCCCATGTTATCACAAGAGATAGACATTGGGTCGGTAGCACTTGGAACCACACCCAGCTGTAATGAACTCTTTCATCCATATCGCTTCTTGTGAAGCCTCAAAGCGACCATGTATTCGATTCAGGTTGAAGATCTCGCCACAACGCTTTGCTTTGCACTCCTCCATTAATCGCTGCACCATTCAAAATAAATACGATCCGGATTGTGATTTAGAATCATCGGATCGGTGTTCCAACTAGCATCGGTGTAACCATTAACAACGAAATGTTCATCACCTCCATAAGAAAGAACCATATCCTTAGTTCTTCTCAAGTACTTAAGGATGTTTTTGACCATTGTCAATGATCCACTCTGGATCACTTTGATATCTGCTAGTTAAACTAACGATGCAATGTCGGGTCTAGTACATAGCATGGCATACATTAGAGATCCTATGGCTGAGGCATAGGAGTTTTACTCATCCTTTCTCTATCTTACGCGATGTCGGACTTTGAGTTTTACTCAAGGTCGACAGTAACATGGGCAAGAACCCTTTCTTGCTTTCCTCCATTCCAAATCTCTTTAGAACTTTGTCCAAATATGTACTCTGTGACAATGATATTTGGCGTTTGATCTATCTCTATAAATCTTTATGCCTAATATGTAAGTCGCTTGCCAAGATCCTTCATTGAAAACTATTATTCAAATATTCCTTGACACTATTAAGAAGGTCTACATCATTCCCAATCAACAATATGTCATCCACATACGATTAAGAATGCTACTGAGCTCCCACTCACTTTCTTGTAAATACAAGCTTCTCCATAAGTTTGTATAAAACCAAAACTTTGATTACCTTATCAAAGCGTTGATTCCAACCGGGATGCTTGCTTCAATCCATAGATGGACCGTTGAAGTTTGCATACCTTGTTAGCACCTTTAGGATCAACAAAACCTTTGGGTTGCATCATATACAACTCTTCATCAATGTCTCCATTGAGGAATCTTGTTTTGACATCCATCGCCATATCTCATAATCATAATATGCAGCGATTGCTAACATAATCCTCACAGACTTTAGCTTTGCTACCGTGAGAAAGTCTCATCGTAGTCAACTCCTTGAATTTGTCGAAACCCTTTTGCGACAAGTCGAGCTTTATAAACGATAACATTACCATCAACATCTGTTTTTCTTCTTGAAAATCCATTTGTTCTCGATGACCTTCCGCCATCCGTAAGTCCACCAAAGTCCATACTTGGTTTTCGTACATGGATCCAATCTCGGTTCATGGCTTCTTGCCATTTATTGGAATCTGGGCTCATCATCGCTTCCTCATATGTCTCGGGGTCATCGGTGTTGTCCACCACCATGACATTCATAACGGAATCATACCAATGGAGTGGTACGAGTTCTCGTTGACCTCCGAGGCTCTGTAGCAACTTCAACTCAAGTATCATGATCATCATCATTAGCTTCCTCCCTTATTGGTGCAGGCACCACGGAACTTCTTCCGGTCTTTGCGCTACTCGCAATTCGAGAAGGTTCAACAACCTCGTCAAGTTCTACTTTCCTTCCGGTCACTTCTTTCGAGAGAAATTCCTTCTCTAGAAAGGATCCATTCTTAACCTTGAATGTTTTGCCTTGGATCTATGATAGAAGGTATACCCAATAGTTTCCTTGGTATCCTATGAAGACGCATTTTTCCGCTTTGGGTTCAAGCTTGTCCGTGTAACTTCTTTACATAGGCTTCAAGATCCCCAAACTTTAAGGAGCGACAATTTAGGTTTCTTCCCAAACCATAATTCATACGGTGTCGTTTCAACGGATTTAGACGGTGCCCTATTTAAAGTGAATGCTTGTTTCTAATGCATAACCCCAAAATGATAGCGGTAAATCTGTAAGTGACATCATAGAACGAACCATATCTAAGAGTTCGATTCTGACGTTCGGACACACCATTCTGTTGTGGTGTTCGGCGGTGTCAATTGTGAAAGTATTCGCACTTCTTTAAATGCTCGCCAAACTCGTAACTTAGATATTCACCTCCACGATCGAGCGTGAAATTTAATCTTCTTGTTACGTTGATTCTCTACCTCACTTTGAAACTCCTTAAACTTCTCGAAAGTTTGGACTTGTGTTTCATGAAATAGATATACCCATATCTACTCAAGTCATCCGTGAAGGTAAGAACATAACGATAACCACATGCGATGCTACACTCATTGGACCACACACATCGGTATGTATGATTTCCAATAAGTCCGTAGCTCGCTCCATCATACCGTAAAATGGAGTCTTAGTCATTTTCCCATCGGACATGCTTCGCATCTTTCAAGTGATTCAAAATCAAGTGATTCAAGAAGTCCATCGAATGGAGTTTCTTCATACGTTTCACTCGATGTGACCAAGGCACGATGCCACATATAGGTGAATTATCGCTGATTTCAAGCGTTTAGCCTCAATGTTGTTGATATGTGTATTTCCACTATCGAGATTCAATAAGAATAGACCATCTATCAAAGGTGCATGTGCGTAAAACATATTACTCATATAAATCGAACAACCATTATTCTGATTTAAACAAGTAAATCTACTTAATAAACAAGATCACGAGATAATGTTCATGCTCAACGCAGGCACTAAATAACAATTATTTAAGTATAAAACTAATCCCGATGGTAGATGAAGGGGTAGCGTGCCGCGATCACATCAACCTTTGATCCGTTTCCCACGCGCATCGTCACCTCGTTCTTCGCTAGCTTCCGTTTATTCTCGGCACTGTTTCGAGTTACAAATATGAGCAACGAACCATTATCAAATACCTGTGCACTACTACGAGTACTAGTGAGATACACATCAATAACATGTATATCGGATATACCTTTCTTCTTGATGTTGCCGTTCTTGAGATCCGCCAAGTACTTTGGGCAATTCCGCTTCGGTGACCTTCTCCCTTGCGGTAAAAGCACTCGGTTGGGCTTAGGTCCAGCCCTGGTCTTCTTCGTCGTGGTAGCTTTCTTACCACCCTTCTTGAAGTGTCCCTTTTGCTTAGACTTGCCTTTCTTGAATTTGGTGGTCTTATTGACCAACAACACTTGGTGCTCTTTCTTGATCTCCACTTCGCAGATTTTAACATGGCAAAGAGTTACGCAGCGTCTTGTTCATGTTACGCATGTAGTTCATCACAAAGTTCTTGTAACTTGGTGGTAGTGATTGTAGGACACGGTAAATCCCCAAAGCATTAGGAATCACTATACCCAAGCTTTGAAGTTTATTTGCGTGCCTGGACATCTTAAGCACATGCTCAGACGACGGCTGCCTTCTTCCATCTTGCGTTAAAGAACTTTTGAAGCCTCATAGCTTTCAATTGCCGCATGAGTCTCAAAAATTAATTTGAGATCCTCGACAATATCATGTGGGTCGACTCTTCAAACCTTTTACGAAGCTCCGATTCTAAACCATACAAGATAGCACCTTGAACTATGGAGTACTGATTCTTCCGAGCGAGGTAAACATTCTTTACTTCATCGAGCAGTGGCTGCAGTGGGTCACCCATGGTGCATCCAAAGACATAGGTCAAATTACCAGTGTGAGGACAATCCTCAAATTGCGGAACCAATCCATGAAGTTGCTTCCATTGTTTTTCAACTTTTCTTTCTCTAGGAGCATTAAAATTGATGGTAGGGGCTGCCATTGATCTACAACATATTTGCAATAGTTTAGACTAAGTTTATGACAAATTGAGTTCAAATTAATTAATGAAATTAAACTAGGTGAACTCCCTCAAAACAACATCCCTCACATTGTTTTAGTGATCACACGAACCAAATCCACTACATCAACACCGATCATCACGAGAGTTGATATAGTTTCAATGGCGAACAATCATCATGTTCATCATATCTACTATCGATTCATGCTTTACCTTTCGGTAATCCGTGTTCCGAGACCATGCGTACATGCTAGGCTCGTCAAGATCAAACCTTAGTTTACGCATGAGCAAATCTGCTTGCTCACGTTGTATACACTTGCAGAATCTAGAACACCCGATCATCACGTGGTGCTTGAAACAACGAGCTTTAGCAACGGTGCTAACTAAGGGTGAACACTTTATGATTTGAAATTGATGTGCATGAGGGATCATCTTATAATGCTACCGTGTCTACTAAGCAATACAAGATGCATAAAGGATTAACATCACATGCAATTCAATATATATGTGATATGATATGGCCTTTCTTCTTCGTGCCTCCGATCTCCATCTTCAAGCACGAACATGATCTCCATCATCACCGGCATTGCATCAAGGTCAATGACGCTTCTTCATGGTTGTCGTCCACCGGCTTCAACTATTACAACTACTTTGAATAGACACGCGGGTCTTAACATAAATTAAAGACAACCATATGGCTCCCGCGGTTGTCGACTTACAATAAGGAACATTGCATACATCAAATATAATCACAATCATGGCCATATCACATCACTGAACACACCTGCAAAACCAACTTAGACGCATCTACTTTCTTTGCATATTTTACGTGGTTTGTGTCTTTCAATGATTTTCGTTCTAACTTACGAACAAGAACCACAACATTGATACTAGCATTGTTGATCACCCGTTGTAAATTGGATCTTAACTATGCTAGGAGAAACATGCACCCATAAAGCCACTTATGCAATACAAGTTACATGTCAAGCGTGGAGCAAGTCTCATGAACGATGTCATGTAAGGTTAGCCACGCTTCATCCCAACATACCGCAAGATGCAAAGTACACAAAAGCAATCTACAATAAAAGCATCAACGCCCACAATGACCATTGTGTTCTACTCGTGCAGATCTACATATAGACACGGCTCGATACCCTTTGTAGGGTTCGTAGCATCGAAAACAAAAATTTTCTATCGCATACAAACAAACAAGCCAAGATCTATCTACTAGATTGTAGCAACGAGTCGATGGTATAACTTACCCTCGAAGATTCCAAAGCGTTTAACGAGATCGGATTCTCGTGGGTGATGTCGTACTCTTCCGATCTCAAGATCGTGTAGACGATCCTTCCAGCGCCACGTTAAGCAGCGCTCCCGATCGGTCACGTTCGCTCGACGAAGACCTTCCTCTCCCTTGTTCCAGGAGCGGAGGTTGTAGCACTCTCCTCGCGATTCCCGTAAGACAACGGCGTAATCTAAGTAGAGGGAGATCCGCGAGCCGCCTTAAGCGGCGAGTATGGTGGAGCTTATGAGAGAGAGGATTAGTGGCCTAGTAATTAGACACACCAATTAGAGGGCTCTAAACCAATTAGAAGGCTCTAAACCTGGCTAAAGCAATTAGAAGCTCTAAACCAAAGCGGCTCAAAACCTAGAAATCTAGAGGTGAAACTTGTAAGTCTAGGAGGGAGCCACCTCCTTTATAGATGGGAGGCGGCCAGGGGAGGAGTCCTCCCAAGTCGGCCTTGGGTGGCTTGGCAAGCAGGAGAGACTCCTCCTCAAGTCGGATTCCAACACCTCTTTCTTGTTTCCCACGTTTCTTGTTTTGCGTTTGACTTTCAAACTGGACATTTGACTTTCTGTTTTAGGATTCAATTTAATCCTTTATTTGGGACAGCAAGAACACTTAGTACATGATGCAATCATTCAATGAGTAATGACACACTCATGTACCCTCCCCGGTCTTGGGACAATCCGGAACCTTCTAGAACATTCAGATGAAAACAGGAATCATTCCCGAACTCAAAGCAGGACTTTCCTTATATGAATCTTATTCTCCGGACCATTCCGGATCACCTCGTGATATCCGGATCCCATCCGAGACTCGAACAACATTCGGTCTCTTTCTCATAATACCATAACTACTCAAACAACGTCGAATCCTTAAGTGTGTCTCCCTACGGTTCGTGAATTATGCGGACATGATCGAGACACTTCTCGAACAATAACCAATAGAGGAATGAAATTCATATGGCTCACATATTTCTACGATTACTTTGCGATCGAATGAACCACTTACATACGATACCAATTTCCCTTTGTCTCACGATATGTTACTTACCCAAGGTTATGATCGTCGGTATCTCTGCATACCTAGTTCAACCTTGTTACTGATAAGTACTCTTTTCGTTCGTGATATGTGATCCCTTGTGACCAAGTCACATGCTTGCAAGCTAATTGGATGACATTCCACCGAGAGGGCCCAGAGTATATCTATCCGTCATGTGGATGGACAAATCCCACTCTTGATCCATGTGTTTCAACCCATACTTTCCGAATACTCAATGCCACTTTTATAGCCACCCGATTCACGGTGTGGTGTTTGATGTCATCAAAGCATCCATCCGGTAAGGTGATATGCATGATCTCATGGTCGAAGGAATTAGGTTACTATGTATCAGAAAGCATATAGCAATTGAACTAATGAAATGACTTGATCTTTATGCTACGCTTATCTATAGGAGTATGTCCACCATATCATTCTCCTAACGATATGATCTTGTTGTTGATAACATCTCAATGTTCATGATAGGGAAACCACAATCATTAATCAACCAACAAGCTAGTGAAGTATAGAGGCTATACTAGGGACTTCAAATTAAGTTTACAAAACACACAAGTATCAATGTTTCCTTGTTAATACTATTATAGCATGAATGTAAACATTTATCATAAACACAAAGATATAATAATAACTACATTTATTATTGCCTCTAGGGCATATCTCCAACATATCTGTTCTGTGGGTCCCATCGAGGACTGTTGTGTAATGTTATTACTTCGTTTTCCACCCGCACGAAAGTGCCTGGTGGGCACCTTTGAATCGTTTCTATGCGGGTTTGGCGAATTTTGCTCAAACTTGCATAGGTCCGATTCTGAGGGTGTTACAGTGATCCCTTGTGAGCCAGTCACATGCTTGCAAGCCAATTAGATGACATTCCATCGAGAGGTCCCAGAGTATATCTATCCGTCATATGGATGGACAAATCCCACTCTTGATCCATGTGCCTCAACACATACCTTCCGAACACTCAATGTCATCTTTATAACCACCCAGTTACGAAGTGGTGTTTGATGTCATCAAATTATCCATCTAGTGATGGTGATTAGCATGATCTCATGGTCGAAGGATTTAGTTTACTATGTATCTGAAAGCTTATATCAAACAAACTATATTTATAATAACTTGATCTTTATGCTACGCTTAATTATTAGGAGCATGTACATCATATCATTCTCCTAATGACGTGACCTTGTTGTTTACTAACATCTCAATGTTCATGATCAGGAAACCATGATCATCCTTTCAACCAACAAGCTAGTTAAACAAGAGGCTTTACTAGGGACTCTTATGTTTACAAATCACACAAGTATTAATGTTTCCGGTTAATACAATTATAGCATGAGATATAAAATTTCATCATAAATACGAAGATATAATAATAACTACTTTTATTATTGCCTCTTGGGCATATCTCCAATAGTCTCCCACTTGCACTAGAGACAATAATCCATATCACATGGTAATATATCGCACATCCATGGCGGTTTGGTGCTGGTCATGTTTTGCCCTCGGGAGAGGTTTAATCAACAGATCCGCCACATTCAGATCTGTGTGTACTTTCCAAATCTTTATGTCACCATCTTGAACATGCTCTCGAATAGCGTGAAAACGCAGCTTGATATGCTTTCAGCTTCTTGTGTGACCTTGGCTCTTGCGCATTAGCTATGACACCCATGTTATCATAATACATAATCATCGGGTCCATCACACTGGGAACCACACCGAGCTTCGTAATGAACTCCTTCATCCATATCGCCTCTTGTGAATCCTTCGAAGCAACTATGTATTCTGATTCAGTTGAATAACTCGCCACAACGCTTTGCTTTGCACTCCTCCAGCTCACTGCTGCACCATTCAATGTAAATATGTATCCAGATTGAGATTTAGAATCATCCGGATCGGTGTTCCGACTAGCATCGGTGTAACCATGAACAACGATCTGTCCATCACCTCCATAAGAAAGAACCATATCCTTAGTTCTTTTCAAGTACTTAATGATGTTTTTAACCGCTGTCCAATGATCCATCCCTAGATCACTTTGATATCTGCTAGTCAAACTAACAACATATGCAATGTCAGGTCTAGTACATAGCATGACATACATGATAGATCCTATGGCTGAGGCATATGGAGTCTTACTCATCCTCTCTCTATCTTCTGTTGTAGCAGGACTCTGAGTTTTACTCAAGGTCGTATTGGACAACATGGGAAAGAACCCTTTCTTGATATCTTTCATTCCAAACCTCTTTAGAACTTCGTCCAAATATGTACTCTATGAAAGTGATATTAAGCGTCTTGATCTATCTCTATAAATCTTGATGCCTAATATGTAAGCAGCTTCGCTAAGATCTTTCATTAAAAAACTATTATTCAAATAATCCTTGACACTTTTAAGAAGTTCTATATCATTCCTTATCAACAATATGTCATCCACATCCGGAGGCCTAAAACTGGGTAAACTTCGTGTCCCCGTGTTGTTTGTCTGTTAACCGTTCCGCGATCTCCAGCATCCCATCTTCTCCAAAACCCAAGTCCATAACAATGGGCATTGACGAGATCGAACCTCGTCAGCTGGTTCTTGGCAGCCAAGCCGAAGGCTCGAGCAGCCCGTGACCCAACGCTGCGGTGGCGCAACACTCGATCTAGATGGAGACGCGCCGACGTGCCTGGGAGGGGATCTCCGGCGCAGGTCTAGCTATGAGCGGGAAACGACATGACCGGCAAATGGGAAGCACGCAGGCACCACAACAGCTTCCGTTCATCTCTAGGCCGTCTCGCCATGGCCACGGGCTGGAATAAGATAGAGAATAAGGGGAGGTAGGAGAAATATCGAGGAAAAATATTTTGCTAATTAGGGTCCACATGTCAGTGAGAGTAGCTAGCAATCCCTGTCGGGACCGTCACTTTCCCAAGGCCAAACAAGGCGGAGTTGAATTAGGCCGGATTCAATCGTACAAACAGCGAGATTCGGACTTGGGGTTCAAAACGCCGAATCTCTATGAATTCAAGGTTGAAAATAGACTTTTTTCCTATAGAGAATGATGTCTTGAGCCATGACTTTATGAAAAAAAATATTATTTTTAAAATAATTCTTAGATGAGTCTATTTTGTGTCAAACTTTTTAAAGGAGGTTGTTTTTGTCAAAATCGTCGTTAGTGTGTGCAACCTCATGTAACCACATCATTGAGCAGTGAAATCTCAGCGTCCTGATGTCTGACTGTTGAGCAAAAGATTCAGATTGAAAAGTATTTTTCAGAAGGTGTGGCGAATTTTCTAGTCTAGTAGTAGAAGATTCAACGGCCAAGTTCGTCTAAATATAAAATTAATGGAGTAAAAGTTACGGCAGGGCCCCGGGACTGTTACCCCACACGCCGCACGCGGCACGCCGGAAAGCGGAGGCGAGCCCACCTCCGCGCCCCCGCGCTCTCTCGCTGCCACGCCGACCCCGCCGCCGAGCCGCCCAGTCCCCCCAGCCCACCTTATTCTTGCTCCGAGCGCCGTCGCCGTCAATCGATCTTCCGAGCTAGGGTCCCTCTCGGATCTGTACTCGCTTCGTCATGGCGGACGAGGCGGCGCTGCCCGTGGCGGCGGGGCGGGACAAGGACGAGCGCCGCCGCTGGCTGTCCAGGTGCGCCCTCGCCGTCGTCGGCATCATGAGCACGCTCCTCGTCTACGGCGTCCTCCAGGTCCGCCCCACTCCGCCTCCTCTTGTCCTTCTGCTCTGTCCGATTCACGCGTGCCCAGTTTACCTACCGGGGAGGAGTGTGTCGCCGCGTGCAGTCGCAGCGGGGGATTAGTAGCGATTTATCGCGTATGTTCTTCATTCTGGGCGAAACTTATGATTCGAAACGTTGAGACTGCGCTTGCCAGTGGCGGGTTCAGAAAGTGGGCTTTATATTGATCGATTCCGTAGTTCTCTGATTGATGAATGAGCATCCATGTCAGTTCGCTCTGCGAAGTATGCTTAGCATGCGCCATTCAATGAAAACCATCTCGATGATTGATACAGCCATAGGGAAGTTATATATGTATGTCCTAAAAGTTCAGTTCAGACACTGAAAGGGTACTTTGGAGCATTCTTCCTTTTCACTCCTTTAAGCACTTCTGTTTTTTTTTCTCAAATCCAGATGAAAAGTATTACTCTTCATGATAGTTTTCTTAAATTCGAGCATCTATACTTGTGATTTCGTTCTCTGTTCAAACTGATATTGTTCATGAACAACCCAGTGCTGCCCAGCTGGTTACTCTGATTGATCAGCACTAGTTACTATTACTAATTAGTGTATTCACACATGACCTTGGTGATTTACAAGCACTACCACAGATCTTTGTTTTTACTCCTTCTCTTCCTATTTGTAGAGCTTATTAGATTTCGTTAAGACAAGGCTTTGGTCAAAATTTGATTGTAGTAGATTTTTCTTCAAAAGTTCTTGCTGATAATTGTGATTCTGTATCATATACACCATATTCATCGAGTAATTCATTATCAAAGCATACTTAACGAAACCTAATGTACTTTACAAATAGAAATGGAGGGACTAGCAGTTAACTGTTCTTTAGATAACTTGAAAAGAACATATATTTTTCTATTTTACGTTTGTGCATTGCCACAATCACTAAATCGAAGGGTTTTTAATTCAATGTTATGCAGGAAAAACTCATGAGAGTTCCCTATGGAGAAGAGAAGGAGTTCTTTAGATACTCACTTTTTCTTGTTTTTTGTAACCGTATCACCACGTCCATGGTGTCTGCACTCGTGTTACTGGTATGGATCTGCCTTCATTCTTATACTTCAACTTGTCTGAATTGCTAGACTCTTAAATTGTGTATATTCATGCAGTGGAGTAAGAAATCCACGGACCCGGTGGCTCCAATCCAGAAATACTGTGTTGTCTCCTTATCAAACATACTGACCACAACTTGCCAGTACGAGGTTATATGTTGGTTTCATATATCTGCTGTTGTTGGTTCATATCTCTTCTATTCATAATACACGCCGTTATTGTTTCAGGCTCTCAAGTATGTCAGTTTCCCTGTTCAGACACTTGCCAAATGTGCAAAGATGATTCCCGTCATGGTAATATATTTGTACCGTAACCTGCAATCTAACCTTATTTTCATGCTTCACTGTCCTCTAGAAGAGGACAGATGTATGTTCTACTTTACTTTCCAGTTAATAAATACCGAGTGATGCAATCAAGTAAACTGCACATAGGCTAGTTGGGTGCTAATGGTAGTTTGAGGCAATCGGAATATAGTGGATGTTAAAGAGATGGAAAAACAGTTGCTAATTGTGTAAGCGTTACTGTGCAAGATGATTCTTTATGTCTGTCTAATGTTACCATTTTGTTCACTTTTCATTCATCTATTCGGTACATGTTAAAGCATAAAAAACCAGAATTGTGTGAGAATCCTTTTAATTTCGTTTATCTGGCATGTTTTATTCTCGCGTTCCATAATCTGTATATTTTGATTCCATTTCCTGTATATCAAGAAGTCAAGATGTTGCCTTGTTCTGATAATTATCTGAATTTTGATTGATTGGTAGATTTGGGGAACAATAATGATGAAAAAGAAGTATGGTGGGAAAGATTACTTCCTTGCAGTCATTGTGACTATGGGCTGCTCATTGTTCATTCTATTCCCGGTAATCCAAATGTCTTGACTCTTCTCCCTGTATTATTTAGCATGGCAGGACTGCATACTGCATGATTATCCAGCTGTTAGTGGCTAAAACATGTCTTGGAGACTGGAGAAGAAATTTCAGTAACTACTAATACTGCTATTATAGACCACATGCTATTTAGGTATCATACATGCTAGGATGGAATTAAAGTAAGGATGGAGAAGAGGATTTAATGTCCCCCAGTGAACTCTTAGGCAACATCTTTGGTGACGGGGTTGTTGGAACTTGTAATAGCTAACCAATTACTCCTGTTTGGTGTTTTAGCCAATGCACCTGTGAAACCCTTTTATATTTAAGAATAGTGCCTGTGAATTGTAGCATGCTGAGCTTTTGGTTTTCCGTCTGAAGTGATATTTTTTGCTTTATTCTGGTCTTTGTGGATGCAGGCATCAATGGATGTTAGTCCACTCAATAGAGGCAGAGAAAGCACTGTTTGGGGTGTTTCACTCATGCTTGGTTATCTTGGGTACAGTTTTTCTCATGTGTTGCTTAATTCTATGCTAAGAAAATAAGAAATAATATTTTAATTTATGATAGACTATAGCGGAAGCTTAGTTTGTGATTTCACAGATCTTTTTGACATGTAAGTTTGCTTTTATTTGAACTAATGATAGCATGCTATCTTCTGAATGTAGTCAGTAGTGTTAGGCATGTTAGAGCTATATGCACCAACTAAATGTATTGCTATAAATCATTGAGTATCTGTACTGCTGAGGAGATGTGGTATTATAATTTTGGAAGCATTATGATTCTATACAGTCTATTTCTAAAACCTGAAAAGCAGCAAAATGAACTTGCATTTGAAATTTCCCACTGGCCATGAGTCATAATACTTTAGGTTGTGAGTATGGTTTCAGTGGTGCATTACTGTCCTATAACGTTACATTCACTGGATTGTCCTTTGCACTCAGGTTATTCTCTAATGCGATCTAACTTCATTCTCTTTGAATTTCTAGATTTGATGGTTTCACAAGCACCTTCCAAGATAAGCTCTTCAAAGGGTATGAGATGGAAATACACAATCAAATATTCTACACGACAATGTGCTCTTGTGTTATTAGCTTGAGTGGTAATTGCTTACTCAAATGGTTACTTGCCTTGTCTTTTGATTATATCCTGCACTATCTTGAAAGTTAAACTTCAGATTTATACCTGTACCCACGCTTTTGTACTATCATGAGTCTGTCAAAGTTTCTTTACTGGCGATTATATCGAAGTTTCTCATGTTAATCTGCCAACTTTGTCTGTTAGACTTACAATACAGTGAATACACTATAAAAAGTTGCTATGAATGATTTTATTTCTCTATTATTTTGTTCCTTTTACAGGACTTATTCTCCAGAATCATCTTCTTCCAGCTGTGGACTTTATGGTTCGTCATCCAGATTGCTTCTATGACGTCCTAATCCTATCCACTGTAAGATTTAGTTTTAATTCTGTAATTCAAGTGCAATGCACATGTTTCTTTTTTACCCGAATGAACCATTGGAGAATATAATATAAAGCACATCAGAGGTAGGATATATGTGGGTGCAGAGACAATATCATATTAGGACATAAAAATAAGCTGACAGTAAATACTTAGAAATTTTCTCTCAGTGGCAGGTCATGAATCTAGGACAAGTTGTACTTGTTGCTATTGCAAATTTTCGCGCTTGCCATGACATTCAGTTTCCATGCTCGTCCAGGTTGCGACAGCTAGCCAGTTCTTCATATCGTACACCATTCGGACATTCGGGGCTCTCACGTTTGCTACAATCATGACAACTCGACAGGTGGATATACAACTCTTACTAGTGTCACATAGTTGCACACACATTATTGACCCATTTACTAACAGCAATTCAACATATGTTTTCACAGTTGGTAAGTATACTGCTGTCCTGCGTCTGGTTCGTGCATCCCCTCAGCTGGATGCAGTGGGTTGGGGCTGTAAGTCATCTGTTCCCTTTCTCGTCAGTCATACCGTAACATTTCTTTGTGTTCATTTCAATAAAAATGGACAACTCCGTGCTGATAACCAGGCCATTGTATTCGGAGCCCTGTACGCGAAAAGCTTCTCGAGAAGCAAACCTCAGAAGGCAGCGGTCGCGAGCTCATCGTCGCAGGGTTCTATACCAAATTCCGCTAACAGCAGTTGACCAAAAATAACATAGGAGTATACCAAAGACCGATCTACCTGTCACTTCGCTGTACAGGACATAAATTTTCGTGTCCAAGGCGAACGACATCCTGATGAGTTAACTGGACAGAGTAGATCCTAGAATCGTGCCTCAGCTCCTAGCCAACTGGGGGAGCTCTGAAGGCTAGCTGAAGGTCCGTTTAGCTTTAGCATCCGAAAGGGAAATTGTTGAGGCAAGAGTGGTGATTTCGAAGATGCTTATCAAGCCGTTATGTGCTAGCTAGTATACCGTATGCGTCAGCCTTGGTTGACGTATCCCCTGATCTGATGTATACTGTAAAATTACCCATTTTATTTTGCCCTGTAGGAAAAGCTTTTTCACCCACAATATCTGGTTCAGTAACTCATGTGTGTTCCTGTTATGATCAGCTCTACTAACATGTGCTAAAAGGAATATATCTCCCTCTGCAAAGCGCAAGCTTAATTTCATATTTTCATGAACCAGATTGGCGTATGGATATCAGTATTGCACATTTGAATGGACCATATTACATCTGCTTTAGATTGCCGTTTTGGTTTTGGCAGAAAATGTTGTTGCTCTTCTTTTATGCTTCTAAGTGTGCATCATATTTGGTTCGACTTGATCTACTTTCTAAAGCTGTCCATAACTCATGTTTTCTTGCACATCTTTTGAAGTTTGGAAACTACCAGTTTTACGTTAGTTTTCTTTAGTGTTTTAAAAGATCTCCATGAACAATGCTTGTGTTAACCTGGGTCTCGAGAATCTCAATAAGCGCTCTTTTAATTACCTAAAGTAGTAGAATAACTTGGCAATTATAGGAATGAACAACAAGCATCAGCAACATTTGCTGAATGAATCTTATGTGAAGCTAATCTTCTTAGAGTAAAACCTTTTGCTATATTAGAATTTGTTAGTCGTCCTTGTGGTGGTCCATATGTTCCAAAGTCCAACATGAGGTTCCTCTGTATTAGTTTCCGAGTTACATTGTTATTGGATATTATCCTTTTGGTCGACAGTGATCCGAACCTTTGGTGCTTGTGTTCACTTCTGATAGCCAGCTCGTCAAAACATATTCATCTGAGACGGAGACAAAGCGTCCGAGTGCCTTACCCACAATGGCACAACCCTACTCGTGTCGTACGTAGTTTCATCCCTAGAGCAAGGGAAGATGAACACAGGAACAAATAATCTATGCCGCGCAATGTTCCCCATTAGCGCCATGCAGAGATATGTATCTTGAGCGCAGCTACAGGCAATCGAGGTTGTAGGCACTTCCTTCAATCAATGGAAGGCGCTGAATATGAATTCCGTGTTGCTGCATTTCATAATGCCTCCCAAACCTAGACCTCAAATATGCTCACTCCCCAGTTTCACATCTGTTAGCATCGAAACCCTAGCTAGATTACTTGCATATGTGCTTGGTATGGGTTGTACATGGATAGGAGTATGTATCTATGTGCCAAAGTTCATGGTGAGGTTTCTCTCGGTTATCGAAACAACTCTACCTCTCTACTCTCTTTAAGGAAGAGAATGTGCATCGTGTTTAACTGAGTCTAGTCCAACACAACAACCATGCAATTGATGTAGAAATTAATGTTCCTCACGACAATTGTACTGTTTTACCAATAGTAACCATGCACGTGCAACGTCGTGATGAAAACACATTAACCTGTTATTGAAATCTCTACATGTAGTTTATCTCGATTGAACATCATCCAAAAGCGCAGGAAGCGATAAAGTAACAATTGCACAAATTTGTACATAAATCTCATTAAACCGCGACCCATCACAAAGTCTCGATAAGAAAAGAACATTGTTTACTCTAGGTTTCAACATCATTTTTTGGCTCATGCTTGGTATCTTGGATACAACTTCTTCTTCTCTGCTACTTTATTCGGTGCTAAGAAAAGATGCATTAAAATTTAATCTCATGTTGTCCTGGGATAGTGGCGTCGTTGCTTTGTTGTAGCTGCACGTACTGGTAGCTTAATTATGTAAAATTTATGATTTTTTAGCTTGTTTAATATTTAAATCTTTTTTCTGCACTCTTAATATTACTCTATTATCTTTCAAGTGTACTCATAGTGTTAGGCATGTTAGAGCTAGCTATACGAAATAAATGTATGGCTACGACTCATTGAATATCTGGACTACTGAGAAGATAGTGTTATTACAACTAGCGACAGATGCAGCTAAAAAATACAGGATGGGCACATGTAGAAAAAAGCCAATTAAACATAATCTAAATAGAACATTAGGGGTAATAGTAGAAATTTTGCAAATTTAGGGTGGGCCACGGCCCACCCCACCCACCCCCTGCGCACGCCACTGATTATAACGTCCTTGGAAGTATGCTGATGTATTATTAATGAGAAACGTTCTACATTTTGCAAATTTAGGGTCTGAGCGCCTTACCCACAATGGAACAACCCTACTTGTGTCCTACGTAGTTCCATCCCCAGAGCAAGGGAAGATGAACACAGGAATAGAGAATAGTGATCTGGCTACACAACAAGTAGAGCATCTATGCCGCGCAATGTTCCCCATTAGCGCCATGCGGAGATAGGTATCTCGAGCGCAGCTACAGGCAATCAAGGTTGTAGGCACTTCCTTCAATCAATGGAAGGCGATGAATATGAATTCCGTGTTGCTGCATTTCATAATGACTCCCAAACCTAGACCTCAAAATATCCTCACGCCCCAGTTTCACATCTATTAGCATCGAAACCCTAGCTAGATTACTTCCATATGTGCTTGGTACGGGTTCTACATGGATATGAGTATGTATCTATCTGCCAAAGTTCATGGTGAGGTTTCTCTCAGTTATTGAAACAACTCTACCTCTCCTTTCGGCTGCTACTCCCTTTAAGGAAGAGAATGTGCATCGTGTTTAACCGAGTCTAGTCCAACGCAACAACCATGCAATTGATGCAGAAATTAATGTTCCTCACGACAATTGTACTTTTTTACCAATAGTAACCATGCACGTGCAACGTCATGATGAAACTGAACATATTAACCTCTTATTGAAATCCCTACATGTAGAATATCTCGACTAAACATCATCCAAAGCGCAGGAAGCGATAAAGTAACAATGTGCACAAATTTGTACATAAATCTTATTAATTCACGACACATCACAAAGTCTTGATAAGAAAAGAACATTGTTTCCTCTAGGTATCAACATTGAGTTTTTCCCTCGTGCTTGGTTATCATGGATATAGCTTCTTCTCCTCCGCTACTTTATTCTGTGCTAAGAAAAGATGCAATAAAGTTTAAACGCATGATGTCCTAGGATAGTGGCGTCGTTGCTTTGTTGTAGCTGCAAGTATTGGTAGCTTAATTTTGTAAAATTTAAGATTTTTTTGCTTGTTTCATATTTAAATATTTTTTCTGTACTCTATTATCTTCCAAACGTACTTATTAGTGCTAGGCATGCTAGAGCTAGCTATACGAAATAAAAGTATGGCTACGACTCATTGAGTACCTAGAATACTGAGAAGATAGTGTTATTACAATGTCCTCGAAAGTATGCTGATGTATTATTAATGAGATACATTCTACATTGGGCGGCTGGTCGCTGCTTCGCGATCAGTCGCTTTGGCTAACGTTCACTCGCCCTTATGGCCCAGCGACTTCCCTTTAGGCTCATCTTCTGTCGAAACCAACCAGCCAAACATGCATATTTTGGCTTCAACTAGCAAGCCCAACATGCATAGTTCCAACATTCCGTTTGTCCCGAATTTTTCTATGTTGTATATATGCTTTCAAATTGTAACAAACTCATATTTATTTTGTTGGGAAAGCACAACCAAAATGTTGTAATGTTTTACCTGAAGTTGATAAAGGTTTTTTGTTGAAATAGTTGATAGAGATGATTTTTTTTGTAATTGATAAAGATTTTTGTTAAAATAGATGATGATTATTGTTGCAAACAAATCTTCTACACAAGATTTCTCACGATGAATTCTTAATGTTGCAAGTGTTATATATTATTATTGTAATTGATGGTGATTTTTTTGTAGTACGTTATTATTATTGTTGCAAACGAATCGGCTTCAAAAGATTTTCACATGATGAACTCTTAATGTTGGATTTTTTTTGTTGTAACGTGCGGTGACCCAGCATACCACTGCATGATGTAATATACTATAGTCATTGACATAACACCAATGAAACACCGTTCACTAGTATTACATCCCTCAGAATGACACAACATAAACACATCGGGTCCAATACATGGCTAAAGTTTACAACTCACTCTTTTACATAAGATCCAGAGAACACTCTAGGTTTAAGAGAGAAAGAATTTCTTACGGAGAAGAATCAAAGATAAATAACGCAAGAACGATTATACTATTGCGTCTAGTATTCTGGCTAAAGGTTGGCCTTGCTGCTATTGCAACACACTAAAAAATAGGTTTTTTGGCTAGAGATAATACTCCTATCTAATTAGTACTTCGTCTTCACTTGAGTTGAGGTATATGTTGACTTCCTTGTCTTTATTGAAGAGCTTTAGCTGTTGATGATTCCTAGAGCATAACTTGGTGTAGACATCGTCTTCATGACCTAAGAATCTAGCAATGGTTAAGAAGATACTTTGAGTACGAGCGCACTCAGCAAATTCACTAGAAAAGGAGTGTTTGATGCACTATAACTACAACCACATACCGTAGGTCATAGGCAATGCAAGTTTTCATAAACATTTCTTCAAAGGTTGCTTTTATTCTGAAAAGCTATGTCCCTCAGCCTTCACGGGTTTACCAGAACTTTTATGGAGTTCCTTTCCCGCCGCGTTCGCAGCTCCTTCCCGGAACAGGGAGTAACAAGTTACAGTTCTTACACTCTGCAGAGGTGCGTTACTTTACCCATGAAAGATCAACTCTTTGTTGCACAACCGGACAGCTTATTCCCGTCCACGATTCCATGATGTGGGGCCTAGAAGATGATCCAAACCAATCACTGCCCCCTTCGCGACCTCGCATGCCTCCTTGGTGTACACCATGCCAACATAAAGAATTACGACAATGGTTTGTACAAACCGTTAGATGTCAGAACTATCGTGGGACGATGAGGGTTCCCACCCATATGCTGCATATCCTCTACGAATTACCAATTAATATGCACGCTACGAGGATAACAGCCACGACCTGCACATCCGGCTTCATGCGAGAGGAAGAAGATACAGCTGACTTCTTCGTCCCATTGCAAATCTCATGGTCAACGCGTAATATACGACGCAAGAATCACTGGCGACATTGGTTGTTAAATCCTATGTGATATAGTTCTGAACAGTGGTATTCCAACTGTCAGATTTAATAGATTAACTGATCACCCTGGATCAGTAACCAATAGTTCACATTATTACCGAAAATAGTGTTTTTACACCTTTTTCAAATGCAGGTGATAACAACACTGGATTTGTAAAATACTTTATAGAAAATAATCAAATGACATGAGCAAGTGTGAACTTGCCTTTTGTGATTGCAAGATTATGCACTCACGGTCTTCGGGTCAGTATAAGATCCAAAATCTGAAATCAGTATCATTGGTCCGGTAAGGACTAATGTTTAAAGAAGCAATATGATTTTATGCATAAGGAATGTGATACACGTTCTAAGCGCAAATCCCGGGGATAACGTTGTCCTAGGATTTGGATTCCGAAAACGGTTACTTTGAAATGTGTGATTCTTTTGGATAAGTTTTACATTTGTGCTTCTATTAGGGTTTATGAGTGGTTGTGAACAACACACGGTTGTGTAGCAATAAAATATACACTTATGAAATGCTAGTCAAGATTGTTGATACAAAAGTTCTTGTTTGAAGTGGCAAAAAGGATAACCTTCGAAGAAAAGGTTTCTCTTCTAAGGTCAAAACAAATTTTGTGGTTAGTTAGTGGTGGTTGTTGTTATTGGTTTGCCCAAATGGTTTGGCTTGAGTTGCTTTATAATTTAACAACTTCAGACCAAAGTTAACTATGAAACATATAATAATGTTTATAGTGGTGTATTAAGATTCTGTAGACTAAAGTTAACTTTAAAATAAGGATAGTTTGAAAGTATAATGCTTATGATATTTGTACTTTGTGTATCTGGAATATTTTCTTTAAGTTATTTATGAATGGTTATTCTTTTACTTGGTCTAATGGTTTCTTGATTCTATAGTAGAGTAGTATCATTTAACTTTTATAAAGGAGGGTTATGGTTTTATAAACCAAAATATAATATTGCTTCACTACTAATGGACTTATTATAATGTTGGGGTAGTTTTTGGAATTTGATAGTTAACATAGATAGAAAAGATTTGATGTATCCATAAGTTGTTCTTTAAGGTTTTTATTATACATTGAAATACTTTGAGGATATAATCTTTACTTAGGATTGATGATATAATAAAAAGATATTTATAATGTTTTAAACCATTTAAGGTTCATTTTATTAATATTTAATACTACTACTATTTATTAAACTTAATTTACTTATTTCAGGAATCTTAATAGATTTTTATTTATTCTTATAAGAATTATTAATGAAGTAAATAAGTTTAAATTTGAGTTATTAAAATATTATTTTATTTAACTCAAAAGTAGAATATTAGATTTTTAACATGTAGATATTATTTTTGTGATCATTTTGGTATATTACATTTATTTTTGTGATTTATAAATAATAAGATATGATTTTTATAATTCTTATTACTTTATAATTACTTAATAAATAATAAATATTTAACTAAGTGAAATAATAATACATGATTATAGTTTTAAATTAGAATTCTTATTTTTTTAAGATTTTTGGTATTTATTTATATTATTAATATTTATCATTATAAGAATATGAATTATCAAAGTTTTATTACTTATAAAACCTTTATTAAATAACATTTTTTTAAATAATCATCATAATAATATTTGATAATAGTTTTAAGGTGTAGATTTTATTTTTCTGAAAATTTTCATATATTATACATATTTTTCTGAATTATAAATCAAAAGTTATTAATTAAACAAGATTTAATCCTTTATTAGATTTTTGGAATATTATTAATTGAATTATAACATTTTATTTAACTCTCAATTGAAAATACTTTTTACACCGTACCTAGAGCTAGCCCCAGTCACTGACCCGTGGGCCAGGGTCCACCTCATCTCACTGGTTAAAGAAATACATTTATTACTGACCCAGTCTTCACTCGCAGTCAATGACATATGGGCCCTAGGCCATGTCATCAACCACGTGGGCGAAGACCAGTCAAACTAGCTGACGTGGTTCAACCATGATGTAACGATGGCGTCAGCACCACCACCGCCGTCGCTGAGTGGTCACCGACGACGATCTACGACGTTCTAGCAAACGAAATGGACCTAGTTGAATCGGTAACCCTCACGAACCTAAGAGTGGCGTGCGCTCAAAATGGTCATCGACTTACTCAAGCGAGCTCGATGGTGGCATATGGTGAAATGGCGATTTACAACGAGATCCGACGATTGAATGTTACTGGGAGGTTCAGGAACTCACCCTGATGATGATTGAGTGGTCGACGAGGACAGGCACGGTCGGAAACAAGCTCCTCGACGAGGATTCCGACGAACTGCTGCGAAGGGGAACAACCAAATTCACCCGCTCCAGTGCTCCCCTTGATGCAAGCTTCTACCCAGAGGATCTACAGAGGAAGGCGCTTCTTCACGGCTGCTCAAAATGGTGTGGGAAGACGTGGTTCGACGGCGAGAGGTGACTCCGGTGAGCTAGGGTTTCGGTTGTTGGGGATATGCTATATGGGTATCCTTATAGCATGTCTCTTATCCGGCTAACCCGGGTGGCCCATAGTCGGTAGCGTGGCCTCTGGCCTGCTGGGCGGCCAAGTTAGATGGATCCAGAAGGGAGGCCCATGCCGGATAAAGGAAGGCTACGGTGGAGTCACCAACGTACCCGGAGCCTTGGAGTGCAAGATACACAAGACTAGTAATAGACAGTGTAGGACTCTGTAACCTGTCCGGCTAGGACTTTTCCCTGTAACCCTAGGACCTGGCGACTATATAAGTCAGGCCTATGGGAGCCTTTAGGGCACGATCATAGATAACTTCACACAACCTCGCATAGCGAACCAATCCCTGTAACTCGGCATATTGCCCTTATAGTGATTTATAGCAGGAGTAGGATTCCGCCACCGTCGTGGGATCTGAACCTGGGTAAGCTGTGTTACCTCGTACCCGTCAACCGTCCGCCTTACCCCACATCTCTAAACACGCACTGTGAGGACCCCTCCATGGCATACTCGTCGGCAATACCACGACGGTTGGCGCCCACCGTGGGGAAGGAGGCGCTTTAGGCTCTTCAGCGGGCGAGGACCAAGATCTTCGTGGGAATCGTGAAACCGTAGCCATCGGTCACGTTCTCTTCTCCGGCAAAATTCCCATCGTCCCTCCTGATGAGTTCTGGATCCCGGCGAAGACGAACCCTATGCGGTGTTCGATCATTCCTATCGGAGACATCCACCTCTTCATCGGCGAAACCGACTCGGGCACTAGTTCCCTGGAAGTCGGAGGAGCATCAAGACCCGCACGGACCGCCTACGGGCAGGATATGTTCGCAGAAGGATCGATGTCAGATCTCTCCACGGAGTTTGCTGACAAAGATCGGAAGAATTCAAGGCCCACCCAAACCGCCCCTGTGCAAGATATAAAGGTGGAAGATCACTGCAAATCCGCTGGCTTCGCCCGTACGTCTGGACAGCAGAGATCCAAGTTCGTCGGAGTGGTTACCATCTTCGATCTAGCGCGCTGCGTTCGGAGAGAGGGCGAAAACCCCCGCGATTACCTGGCCAGGTGGCTCCGTATACGAGCCGATCTGGCCCACTACCCCAATGATGATGCTATCTATCACTTTGTGGAAGGACTGGACCATGGCACGCTTCTCCGACATTCTCTAAGACAGCAGCATGCGTCAGGATGCCTTACCTTCGAAGGCATGGTGAACACCATTAACAACTACGCGGAGGCCGAAGCGGCAGCTCAGACAGCGCTTGCGCTCATTGACGGAGCCCCTCCGATTCAGCCACCACCACCATAGCCTCTGGCCGCCATCGTCGCAGCAACACTGCCACCTCCAGTCATTGTCGAGGCCGTTGTACCCCCATCGCCTGTCATCGAGGAAGTCCTGGCACCCTCCGACCCTGTCATTGACGCACTTTATGCTGATTTTAGTGCAGATTCAGAGGAGATAGACTTCAGTCCTGAAGAGCTACACTCCGCTATGCAGGAGATGGACGAGCAAGCTAACAACACCGTCACGTCCTGAGGGGTGTTCGTCACCATTGGGATGGCGATGGATGAAGATCAACCCGGACAAGCTCTTCCTACAGCGCTGGACAAGGGGAAGGGGACACTTATTGCTGCTGACACTGATCGCGCAAAGGTCATGCCTCCTCCGCCTAACCCAGTGCAACAGCCGCGGGAACTCGGTACCGGCCTGAGCACAACAACACCGCAAACTTGCTGCCTCCAGCATCTACTTCTGCAGCAGCCCAAGTTACTCCAGCTGATAGAGTGAGGTACGGCAATCTCCTCGTCGAGCCACTAACCGTTGCCCATATCGAGCGTGACCCATTTTGACGAGAAGCGCCCGACTCTTTGGAAGCCATCAGCGAATGAGCAAGGCGCTAAACTAGATCGAGATCCGGTCAATCGTGAAGTCCATAAAGAAAGCTAGAGCAATGGAGGTGAGTACAAGACTTTGCTATAGCAAAGAAGGCTAAAGCTCATCGCGTCATCAACGATCACGGTGTGCAGCGCAACCTAGGATGGGCTCCCTCGAAGCCAGCACAGGCCAAGCCATACATTGACAGTGAAGGCAAGCAGGTGATGCCCACCCCACTCCTTAACCTCGCTGTCGCCAAGACCCTTCTGGAGCAGGATAGATCGCCTGAGGCAGTAGAACAAGTCTATGACCTAGTGGCCAAGGCAGTGAAGCAGCAGGAAAAGGCCACCTCTCAGAGGCTTGAGTCTGACCTAGCGCTCTTCCGATCTAGCCAGTACAAGCCTCCAAGGGACAGATCTCCTCATGATGTCGGGTCCCAGACGGGTTCGTCAGAATAAAGACGGATGGATGCACGCAACAGGAGGGATGCTATACCCATATCCTCCGACCACGGATAAAAAGCCCGACCTCGTCGCCCGTCGCCACCGCCCTGATCTCCCTGACATCACGAAGACTACAAGGCTCACCATCGTACGGATATGCCCCCACCAAAGCAGTGCGACATCGTCATCCGCGACAACGTGGCGCAGACCCGTCATGATGAAGAGCGCAACCAAGGACACAAGATCAGGTCACACCATGACCCTCCGCGTCCGACAAGCAACTGTGACAGGCGTGAGGCGTCCCAGGAGGGTAACAACAAGAAGGCTAACCCACCGCCACCTCTGCCTCCGTCGCCACCAAGCATTCACCACGGCGGAAGAGGCCCGCGTCGTTCACGCATCCCATCCCCTGTTGACAAAAAGAAGAACCCGGAGTCGTACAATGCACGTTCGCGGATCGACAAGATCCACGAGGTCCGGGAAGGACCGTACCTGGGACCACGTTGTTTTGGACCTGCAATAAGGTCCGCAACTTGCCCCAAAGGTTTCCGGATTGACAAGACCATCAAGCCCTATGACGGCACCGCCAAGCCAGCCACATGGTTGCAGGACTACGTCAACGTGGTGGAGATTGCCGGAGGCAACCCCAACGTCGCCGTCAAGTACCTCCCGTTAATGTTGGCGGGCACGGCCCGTCAATGGATCGACGACTTGCCGAAGAAATCTATCTACAACTGGCTGGACATGCAAGAAGCGTTCACCAAGAACTTTGAGGGTACATGGCGTCCACACTATGGGCGATCTACGGCGGTGCATGCAAGAAAAGATCGACATCTCGCGCCTACCTCTCCCGATGGCTGGATATGAAGAATTCCTGCCAGAGTGCCTCGACCGCCATGCGCCTTCATCGATGGGTTGGAAAGGGGCATGTTGCTCGACATAATGAAGCGCTTGCGGGACAATCACCGGCTTGACTTGAATCGGATGATTGATTAGCTAGTGAGTTCGCAGTGCCGGCAGCGATGCTCATGGCTCTTTGCGGCAGCGGCGTTCAACTCAAGCTCGGAGGAACAACAAAGCGGAAAACCGCTCCAGAAGAAAAGCAATCTACCGACATGGTCGCTATGACTTTTGCAGGACGAGGAGAAGGCGGACAACGTGGCCGAGGAAGGGGAGCTGGCCATGGGAAGCAACGAGGAAGTGAAACCACCTCGGCGCCGCTCCGTGTTCCCCAAACCTACGAGGAGTACCGCGATATGCCGTGCCTCGTACACCTCGATTCCAACGGCAAGGCCACCCATACCAATCGACACGCAAGTTCGTCAACGACCTTAAGGAAGACCCGAAGTACGGCTACAAGCGAAGTCGGAAGAATAGACCGCGAGGCAAGGGCAAAGGGAAGAAGAAGGAGGAGGATACCAAGGATTCAAGTGACATGGACGAAGACGTTGACCCCAAGCACGCCGCCAAGAGCGACGACAAGGAAAATAACCCCTTCGCAAAGAAGGCTCCAGTATACCACACTTTACTTGGCACCCCCACTGTCTGACAATAGAAGATCTCTCTGAGGATCCTGATGGCCACTCTCCCCCAGTCCCACAGTACCTGCGTTGGTCGGAGGTTCCAATAACTTGGGACAGGACGAACCACCCAGACCTTGTGCCCACGGAGAACCAGTACGCCATGGTCATCAACCCCTTGATTGACGGCGTGGAGTTCACCAAGTGCATGGTGGATAGTGGAAGTAGCATCAACATCATGTACCTGGATACACTACATAAGATGAACTTGACGGAGGAGAACCTAAGGCGGACCAACACCATCTTCCACGGCGTAGTTCCTGGTCGGGAGGCTCAGTCCCTTGGGTGCATTACACTTCAGGTTGCCTTTGGCGATGATTACCGCCAAGAGCGCATGACCTTCGAGGTGGTCGCCTTCAAGAGCGTGTACCACGTCATATTCGGCCGCGACATATTCCACACGTTCATGGCCAAGCCATGCTTCGTCTACAATAAACTCAAGATACCCGGACCAAACGGTGTCATCACCGTATCCGGAAGCTTTACCAAGGCAAGGGACTGCGAGATCAATGAAGCAGCCGTTGCGAGGTATCCTCTGACAAAGAATTCAAAGAGATCCAGAGCAAGGTCAATGACTCAGAGATGCCCGCGTCAAAGAAGCAGATCTCCGACTCCGCTCCTGCGTTCAAGGCTGCCATCGAGACCAAGCCGGTGGAACTTGTGGTAGGCGATGCCTCCAAGACCGTCTCCATTGGGACGAACCTGGATCCCAAATAGGAACGCACGCTCGTCGAGTTCCTCCGTGAGAATAGGGACATCTTTGCCTGGCAACCTGCCGACATGAAAGGTGTACCTAGGGAACTTGCCGAGCATAGCTTAAACATTGATCCAAAATGCAAACCAGTGAAATAACCTCTACGACGCTTTAGAGATGAGAAGAGACGCGCCATTGGCAAAGAGATAGCTAGGCTACTTAAGGCTAGATTTATCCGAGAAGTCCTTCACACCCAATGGGTGGCCAATCCTGTACTTGTCCCCAAAAAGGGAACCAATGAATTAATAATGTGCGTTGATTACACCGGCTTGAACAAAGCATGCCCCAAAGATCCGTTTTCTTTGCCTCGCATTGACCAAGTCATTGACTTGACGGCTGGCTCGGAACTTTTGTGTTTTCTCGATGCGTACTCAGGATACCACCAGATCAAGATGAGGAAGTCGGACCAATTGGCCACTTTTTTCACTACCCCATACGACACGTTCTGCTATGTCACGATGCCCTTTGGACTAAAAAACGCAGGTGCTACCTACCAGCGGACAATGCAACGTTGCCTTCACGACCAAATTGGTCGGAACGTTCACGCCTATGTGGACGATATCGCGGTGATGTCTAAAAAGTCAAACGACTTAATCTCCGACTTAAAAACCTTTGATAATCTCGAAATACAACATGATGCTCAACCTAAGAAGTGCGTCTTGAGGTTCAAGAGCAAATTTTGGGCTTCATCGTTTCCCAACGCGGAATCGAGGTCAAACCGGAGAAAATCAAGGCCATCTTAAACATAAACCGTCCGACATGCCTAAAGGAAATTCAACGACTAACAGGTTGTGTTGCGGATTAGTCGGTTCGTCACCGACTTGGAGAGAAGGCTGCCGCTATACAAGTTCTTTGAAGAGCGGACAAATTCACATGACCAGACGAAGCAGATGCAACATTGAAGTAGCTCAAGGAGATTCTTTCCTCGGCGCATCCTTGTAGCACCGAGCACAGAGCTCCTATTAATTTACATGGCGGCAACCAACCGTTATCGACATAAATCGTCGTGGTAGAGCGGAAGGAACCAGGCTATGAGCACGGAGTTCAACGACCAGTTTACTACGTAAGCGAGGTCTTGACGGAGTCCAAGCAGCGTTACCCGCACTACCAAAAGATAGCTTACGGAGTATTCCTTGCTTCTCAAAAGCTGAGGCATTACTTTCAGGAGCACCCTATCACAGTGGTGAGCAAGACTCCACTGTCCGACATTATCAATAACAGCGACGCTACAGGAAGGTTCGCGGAGTAGGGCATTGAACTTGCCGCCTTCGAGATCACATACAAGAGACGCGACGCTATCAAGTCAAAAGCCTTGGCGGATTTTGTTGAAGATTGGACGGAGATGCCAGACGCTACTCCGTTGCCAGAACCAGAGTACTGGGTGATGCACTTTGACGAATCAAAGCTGCTCAACGGCTCGGGGGCTGGTGTATTTGTTGGAGATATGCCCTAGAGGCAATAATAAATGTAGTTATTATTATATCTTTGTGTTTATGATAAATGTTTACATTCATGCTATAATAGTATTAACAAGGAAACATTGATACTTGTGTGATTTGTAAACTTAATTTGAAGTCCCTAGTATAGCCTCTATACATCACTAGCTTGTTGGTTGATAAATGATTGTGGTTTCCCTATCATGAACATTGAGATGTTATCAACAACAAGATCATATCGTTAGGAGAATGATATGATGGACATACTCCTATAGATAAGCGTAGCATAAAGATCAAGTCATTTCAATAGTTCAATTGCTATATTCTTTCTGATACATAGTAACCTAATTCCTTCGACCATGAGATCATGCATATCACCTTTACGGATGGATGCTTTGATGACATCAAACACCACACCTTAGCGGGTGGCTATAAAGGTGGCATTGAGTGTTCGGAAAGTATTGGTTGAGACACATGGATCAAGAGTGGGATTTGTCCATCCATATGACGGATAGATATACTGGGGCCCTCTCGGTGGAATGTCATCCAATTAGCTTGCAAGCATGTGGTGGCTCACAAGGGATCACATATCACGGGAGCGAGAAAGAGTACTTATCGGTAACGAGGTTGAACTAGGTATGCAGAGATACCGACGATCATAACCTCGGATAAGTAAACTATCGTGAGACAAAGGGAAATTGGTATCGTATGTAAGTGGTTCATTCGATCGCAAAGTAATCGTAGAAATATCTGGGAGCCATATGAGATTCCAGATTCCTCTATTGGTTATTGTTCGGAGAAGTGTCTCGATCATGTCCGCATAATTCACGAACCGTAGGGAGACACACTTAAGGATTCGACGTTGTTTGAGTAGTTATCGTATTATGAGAAAGAGACCTAATGTTGTTCGGAGTCTTGGATGGGATTCGGGATATCACGAAGAGATCCGAAATGGTCCGGAGAATAAGATTCATATAAGGAAAGTCCCGTTTCGGAGTTCGGAAATGATTCCGGTGGTTTCATCGGGAATGTTCTAGAAGGTTACGGAATGTCCGGCACTCCGGAGGGGAAGGGGTACATGAATGTGTCATTGCAAGTTGGAATGATTGCATCATGTACTAAGTGTCATCGCTGTTCCAAATAAAGGATTAATTCAAATCCTAGTTTGAAAAGTCAAACGGCTAGTTTGAAAAGTCAAACGGCTAAATTGAAAAGTCAAATGGCTAAATTTGGAAAGAGGAAAAGAGGAGGAAGTGGGAAACCGAGTTGGGGAGGGAATCCCTCCTCCAACCGGCGGCGCCCCCTCCAAGCCGAGTTGGGAGGACTCCCTCCCTGGCCATGGCCCCTCCACCTATATAAGGAGGGGCATGGCTCCCTCCTAGTACACACAAGTGCCTCTCCTCTAACCCTAGCTTGGCGCCTACCTCCATAGCCGCCGCCGCCCCCTAGGGTTTTGCCCTAGCCGCCGACTTGGGGTCCCCGGAACCCTAGCCGCCGGTTCTAGCATCTCCTCCTTGGTGTGTCTAAACCCTAGATCGCCGAGGAGCTCTCTCATACTCCACCATACTCGCTCCGGCTTAAGGCGAAGCCTGAGATCTCCCTCTACTTAGGTACCACGCCGTTGTTACGGGAATCGCGAGGAGAGTGCTACAACCTCCGCTTTCTTTGGAACAAGGAGAGGAAGGTCTTCGTCGAGTATCGAGCGTGTGACCGATTGGGGCGCTTGGAGAACGCACTTGGGAAGGATCGTCTCACGATCTTGAGATCGGGAAGAATGCGACTACATCACCCACGAGAATCCGCTCTCGTTAAACACTTTGGAATCTTGAGGTAAGTTATTCCATCGACTCGTTGCTACAATCTAGTAGATAGATCTTGGCTTGTTTGTTTGTATGCGATAGAATTTTTTGTTTTCCATGCTACGAAACCCTACGGTGGTATCGAGCCGTGTCTATATGTAGATCATTGCCGAGTAGAACACAATGGTCATTGTGGGTGTTGATGCTTTTATTGTCGATTGCTTCTTGTGTACTTTGCATCTTGCGGTATGTTGGGATGAAGCGGCCGGGCTAACCTTACATGACATCGTTCATGAGACTTGCTCCACGCTTGACATGCAACTTGTATTGCACAAGTGGCTTGCGGGTGCTGTTTCTCCTAGCATAGTTAAGATCCAATTTACAACGGGTGATTAACAATACTAGTATCAATGTTGTGGTTCATGTTCGTAAGTTAGGCGACACTTATTGAAAGCCCCAAACCACGTAAAACATGCAAAGAAAGTAGAGGCGTCTAACTTTGTTTTGCGGGTGTCTGATGTGATATGGCCATGATTGTGATTATATTTGATGTATGCAATGTTCCTTATTGTAAATTGGCAACGGCGAAACCATATGGTTGTCTTTAATTTATATTAAGACCAGCGTGTCTATTCAAAGTAGTTGTAATAGTTGAAGCGGTGGGCGACAACCATGGAGGCGTCATTGACCTTGATGCAATGCCGGTGATGATGGAGATCATGTTCGTGCTAGAAGATGGAGATCGGAAGCACAAAGAAGAAAACCATATCATATCACATATTATGAATTGCATGTGATGTTAATCCTTTATGCATCTTGTATTGCTTAGTAGACGACGGTAGAATTATAAGATGATCCCTCATGCACATGAATTTCAAGTCATAAAGTGTTCACCCTTAGTTAGCACCGTTGCTAAAGCTTGTTGTTTCGAAGCACCACGTCATGATCGGGTGTGTTAGATTCCACAAGTGTATACAACGTGAGCAAGCCAGATTTGCTCATGCGGAAACTAAGGTTTGATCTTGACGAGCCTAGCATGTACAGACATGGTCTCGGAACACGGATCACCGAAAGGTAAAGCATGAATCATATAGTAGATATGATGAACATGACGATTGTTCGCCATTGAAACTATATCAACTCTCGTGATGATCGGTGTTGATGTAGTGGATTTGGTTCGTGTGATCACTAAAACAATGTGAGGGATGTTGTTTTGAGTAGGAGTTCACCTAGATTAACTTTATTATTAATTTGAACTCAATTTGTCATAAACTTAGTCTAAACTATTGCAAATATGTTGTAGATCAATGGCAGCCCCTACCATCAATTTTAATGCGTTCCTAGAGAAAGAAAAGTTGAAAAACAATGGAAGCAACTTGGATTGGTTCATAATTTGAGGATTGTCCTCACTGGTAATTTGACCTATGTCTTTGGATGCCATTGGGTGATCCACTGCGGTGATGCTTCCTATGAAGGAAAGAATGTTTACCTTGATCAGAAGAATCAGTACTCCATAGTTCAGTGTGCTATCTTGTATGGTTTGGAATCGGAGCTTCAGAAAAGGTTTGAGAATTCAGACCCATATGATATTGTCGAGGATCTCAAATTGATCTTTGAGACTCATGCGGCAATTGAAAGTTATGAGGCTTCTGAAAGTTCTTTAACTGCAAGATGGAAGAGGGCAGCTCGTCGGTGAGCATGTGCTTAAGATGTGCAGGCATAAACAAACTTCAAAGCTTGGGTATAGTGATTCCTAATGCTTTGGGGCTTTACCGTGTCCTCAATCACTACCACCAAGTTACAAGAACTTTGTGATGAACTACAACATGCGAACATGAACAAGCGGTTGCAGGCTGTTTGCTATGTTGAAGTCTGCGAAGTGGAGATCAAGAAAGAGCACCAAGTGTTGTTGGTCAATAAGACCACCAAATTCAAGAAAGGCAAGTCTAAGCGAAGGGACACTTCAAGAAGGGTGGTAAGAAAGTTACCACGCCGACGAAGAAGACCAAGGCTGGACCTAAGCACGATCTTGAGTGCTTTTCCGCAAGGGAGAAGGTCCTTTGGGCGGAATTGCCCAAAGTACTTGGCGGATTTGAAGAACGGCAACATCAAGAAGAAAGGTATATCGATATACATGTTATTGATGTGTATCTCACTAGTACTCGTAGTAGTGCACAGGTATTTGATCTTGGTTCGGTTGCTCATACTTGTAACTCAAACAGTCTGCAGAATAAACGGAAGCTAGCGAAGAACGAGGTGACGATGCGCGTGGGAAACGGATCAAAGGTTGATGTGATCGCGGTTGGCACGCTACCCCTTCATCTACCATCGGGATTAGTTTTATACTTAAAAAATTGTTATTTGGTGCCTGCGTTGAGCATGAACATTATATCGGGATCTTGTTTATTGCGAGACGGTTACTTGTTTAAGTCCGAGAATAATGGTTGTTCGATTTATATGAGTAATATGTTTTATGCACATGCACCTTTTATAGATTGTCTATTCTTGTTGAATCTCGATAGTGGAAATACACATATTAATAACATTGAGGCTAAACGGTTGAAATCAAGCGATAACTCAACCTATATGTGGCACTGCCGTCTTGGTCACATTGGAGTGAAACGTATGAAGAAACTCCATTCCGATGGACTTATTGAATCACTTGAAAGATGCAAAGCATGTCTGATGGGTAAAATGACTAAAACTCCATTTTCTGGTATGATGGAGCGAGCTACGGACTTATTAGAAATCATACATACCGATGTGTGTGGTCCAATGAGTGTAGCATCACGCGGTGGTTATCGTTATGTTCTTACCTTCACGGATGATTTGAGTAGATATGGGTATATCTATTTCATGAAACATAAGTCCGAAACTTTCGAGAAGTTTAAGGAATTTCAAAGTGAGGTAGAGAATCAACGTAACAAGAAGATTAAATTTCTACGTTCTAATCGTGGAGGTGAATATCTAAGTTACAAGTTTGGCGAGCATTTGAAGAAATGCGGAATACTTTCACAGTTGACACCGCCGGGAACACCACAGCGTAATGGTGTGTCCGAACGTCGTAATCGAACTCTGTTAGATATGATTCGTTCTATGATGTCACTTACAAATTTACCGCTATCATTTTGGGGTTATGCATTAGAAACAGCCGCATTCACTTTAAATAGCGCACCGTCTAAATCCGTTGAAACGACACCGTATGAATTATGGTTTGGGAAGAAACCTAAATTGTCGTTCCTTAAAGTTTGGGGATGCGAAGCCTATGTAAAGAAGTTACAGCCGGACAAGCTTGAACCCAAAGTGGAAAAATGCGTCTTCATAGGATACCCGAAGGAAACTATTGGGTATACCTTCTATCATAGATCCCAAGGCAAAATCTTCGTTGCCAAGAATGGATCCTTTCTAGAGAAGGAATTTCTCTCGAAAGAAGTGATTGGAAGGAAAGTAGAACTCGACGAGGTTGTCGAACCTTCTCTCGAAATTGCGAGTAGCGCAACGCCGGAAGAAGTTCCTGTGGTGCCTGCACCAATTAGAGAGGAAGCTAATGATGGTGATCATGAAACTTGGGTTGAAGTTGCTACAAAGCCTCGGAGGTCAAAGAGAACTCGTACCACTCCATATTGGTATGATCCCGTTATGAGTGTCATGTTGGTAGAAAACACCGATGACCCCGAGACATATGAGGAAGCGATGATGAGCCCAGATTCCAATAAATGGCAAGAAGCCATGAAATCCGAGATTGGATCCATGTACGAAAACCAAGTATGGACTTTGGTGGACTTCTGGGATGGATGGAAGAAGGTCGAGAATAAATGGATCTTCAAGAAGAAAACATATGCTGATGGTAATGTTACCGTCTATAAAGCTCGACTTGTCGCAAAAGGGTTTCGACAAATTCAAGGAGTTGACTACGATGAGACTTTCTCACTAGTAGCGAAGCTAAAGTCTGTGAGGATTATGTTACCAATCGCTGCATATTATGATTATGAGATATGGCAGATGGATGTCAAAACAGCATTCCTCAATGGAGACATTGATGAAGAGTTGTATATGATGCAACCCAAAGGTTTTGTCGATCCTAAAGATGCTAACAAGGTATGCAAACTTCAACGGTCCATCTATGGATTGAAGCAAGCATCCCGAAGTTGGAATCAACGTTTTGATAAGGTGATCAAAAGTTTTGGTTTTATACAAACTTATGGAGAAGCTTGTATTTACAAGAAAGTGAGTGGGAGCTCTGTAGCATTCTTAATACTATATGTGGATGACATATTGTTGATTGGGAATGATGTAGACCTTCTTAATAGTGTCAAGGAATATTTGAATAATAGTTTTTCAATGAAGGATCTTGGCGAAGAAGCTTACATATTAGGCATAAAGATTTATAGAGATAGATCAAAACGCCAAATATCATTGTCAGAGTACATATTTGGACAAAGTTCTAAAGAGATTTGGAATGGAAGATAGCAAGAAAGGGTTCTTGCCCATGTTTAATCGACCTTGAGTAAAACTCAAAGTCCGACATCGGCAGAAGATAGAGAAAGGATGAGTAAGACTCCCTATGCCTCAGCCATAGGATCTCTAATGTATGCCATGCTATGTACTAGACCCGACATTGCATATGCTGTTAGTTTGACTAGCAGATATCAAAGTGATCTGGGAGTGGATCATTGGACAGCGGTCAAAAACATCCTTAAGTACTTGAGAAGAACTAAGTATATGGTTCTTTCTTATGGAGGTGATGAACAACTCGTTGTTTAATGGTTACACCGATGCTAGTTGGAACACCGATCCAGATGATTCTAAATCACAATCTGTATACGTATTTATTTTGAATGGTGCAACAGTTAGATGGAGGAGTGCAAAGAAAAGCGTTGTGGCGAGATCTTCAACTGAATCGGAATACATGGCTGCTTCGGAGGCTTCACAAGAAGCGATATGGATGAAAGAGTTCATTGCAGAGCTGGGTGTGGTTCCTAGTGCGCTGGACCCAATGTCTATCTACTGTGATAACATGGGCGCCATAGCCAATGCGCAAGAACCAAGGTCACACAAGAAGCTGAAGCACATCAAGCTACGTTTTCACGCTATTCGAGAACATATCCAAGATGGGGATATAAAGATTTGCAAATTACACACAGATCTAAATGTGGCGGATCCGTTGACTAAACCTCTCCCGAGGGCAAAACATGACCAGCACCAAACTTCCATGGGTGTTCGGTATATTACCATGTAATCTAGATTAGATGACTCTAGTGCAAGTGGGAGACTGTTGGAGATATGTCCTAGAGGCAATAATAAATGTAGTTATTATTATATCTTTGTGTTTATGATAAATGTTTACATTCATGCTATAATAGTATTAACAAGGAAACATTGATACTTGTGTGATTTGTAAACTTAATTTGAAGTCCCTAGTATAGCCTCTATACATCACTAGCTCGTTGGTTGATAAATGATTGTGGTTTCCCTATCATGAACATTGAGATGTTATCAACAACAAGATCATATCGTTAGGAGAATGATATGATGGACATACTCCTATAGATAAGCGTAGCATAAAGATCAAGTCATTTCAATAGTTTAATTGCTATATGCTTTCTGATACATAGTAACCTAATTCCTTCGACCATGAGATCATGCATATCACCTTTACCGGATGGATGCTTTGATGACATCAAACACCACACCGTAACTGGGTGGCTATAAAGGTGGCATTGAGTGTTCGGAAAGTATTGGTTGAGACACATGGATCAAGAGTGGGATTTGCCCATCCATATGACGGATAGATATACTCTGGGCCCTCTCGGTGGAATGTCATCCAATTAGCTTGCAAGCATGTGACTGGCTCACAAGGGATCACATATCACGGGAACGAGAAAAGAGTACTTATCGGTAACGAGGTTGAACTAGGTATGCAGAGATACCGACGATCATAACCTCGGATAAGTAAACTATCGTGAGACAAAGGGAAATTGGTATCGTATGTAAGTGGTTCATTCGATCGCAAAGTAATCGTAGAAATATCTGGGAGCCATATGAATTTCCAGATTCCTCTATTGGTTATTGTTCGGAGAAGTGTCTCGATCATGTCCGCATAATTCACGAACCGTAGGGAGACACACTTAAGGATTCGACGTTGTTTGAGTAGTTATGGTATTATGAGAAAGAGACCGAATGTTGTTCGGAGTCTCGGATGGGATTCGGGATATCACGAAGAGATCCGGAATGGTCCGGAGAATAAGATTCATATAAGGAAAGTCCCGTTTCGGAGTTCGGAAATGATTCCGATGTTTTCATCAGGAATGTTCTAGAAGGTTCCGGAATGTTCGGCACTCCGGAGGGGAAGGGGTACATGAATGTGTCATTGCAAGTTGGAATGATTGCATCATGTACTAAGTGTCATCGCTGTTCCAAATAAAGGATTAATTCAAATCCTAGTTTGAAAAGTCAAACGGCTAGTTTGAAAAGTCAAACGGCTAGTTTGAAAAGTCAAACGGCTAAATTGAAAAGTCAAACGGCTAAATTTGGAAAGAGGAAAAGAGGAGGAAGTGGGAAACCGAGTTGGGGAGGGAATCCCTCCTCCGGCGTGGCGCCCTCAAGCCGAGTTGGGGAGGACTCCTCCCTCCTTGGCCCCTCCACCTATATAAGGAGGGGCATGGCTCCCTCCTAGTACACACAAGTGCCTCTCCTCTAACCCTAGCTTGGCGCCTACCTCCATAGCCGCCGCCGCCCCCTAGGGTTTTGCCCTAGCCGCCGACTTGGGGTCCCCGGAACCCTAGCCGCCGGTTCTAGCATCTCCTCCTTGGTGTGTCTAAACCCTAGATCGCCGAGGAGCTCTCTCATACTCCACCATACTCGCTCCGGCTTAAGGCGAAGCCTGAGATCTCCCTCTACTTAGGTACCACAGGTTGTCTTTGGGAATCGCGAGGAGTGCTACAACCTCCATTTTCTGGAACAAGGGAGAGGAAGGTCTTCGTCAGTCTAGAGCGTGTGACCCATGGGAGCGCTTAACGGAGCACCTACGGAAGGATCATCTACGCGATCTTGAGATCGGGAAGAGTACGACTACATCACCCACGAGAATCCGCTCTCGTTAAACACTTTGGAATCTTCGAGGGTAAGTTATTCCATCGACTCGTTGCTACAATCTAGTAGATAGATCTTGGCTTGTTTGTTTGTATGCGATAGAAATTTTTTGTTTTCCATGCTACGAAACCCTACAGTATTGCTACAGTCACCAACAGGATACAAGCTACACTACGTTCTACAGATCCACTTCGAGGCTAAAAACAACATGTCGGAGTATGAAGCACTCATCCATAAACTACGTGTAGCCAAAGATATTGGCATCAAGCGCATAGTTTGCTATGGAGATTCCGACTTGGTTCCCAGCAGGTGGCTGGCACCTGGAATGCGTGGAACCCTATGATGGCGGCATATCGAGACGAAGTGGACGAGATAGCCAAGAGCTTCTTAAGATACGAAGTCAAGTATGTGCCTAGGGAACAAAACGAGGCAGCTGATCTGCTGTCTAAGCTTGGATCAGGGCGCACGCGAATTCCGCCAGGAGTTTTCCTAGAGCACCTGCGCACACCATCCGTGAAGGGCGTCGACATTGACAACCCGGATAGAGCTGACTATTTCGTCAACATGGTGACTAAGGTCCCTCCGGCTTGGACAAAACCGTTCATGGTTTTGTCTTGAACACTGAACTTTGCCCGGCAAAGAAATCGAAAGATGACAAATACTACGACGAGCAAAGGGTTATACCATAATCAATGGGCAACTCTATAAAAGGAGCACTACTGGTGTATACCTAAAGTGTGTTTCCCAGCTAGAAGGTATGGAAATCCTGCGCGAAATCCATATCGGAGATTGCGGGCATCATGCCGCTCCCCGATCTTTGGTCGCGAAAGCCTTCCGGCAAGGATTCTACTGGCTGACCGTGAAGGCAGACGCCGACAAGCTGGTTGAGACATGTACAGGATGCCAGTATTATGCCCGACAAACCACATGTTCCTGCTGAAGAATTGCGAACAATACCAATAACTTGGCCGTTTGCAGTCTGGGGGCTGGACATGGGGGGACCGTTACAGATGGCACCTTGTGGGTTTACACATCTGCTTGTAGCAGTTGGCAAATTCACCAAATGGATAGAAGCTAAACCCATTAGAAAGCTCGATGGGGCCACTGCCCTCAGGTTTGTCTGAGATCTAGTGGTGAGATTTGGTCTCCCACATAGCATTATCACCGACAACGGAAGCAACTTGTCACTCGGAGAAGTGGAGGCTTATTGCTGGGAGAAAGGCATCCGACTTGACCTTGCATCTGTGGCACACCCACAATCCAATGGTCAGGTTGAGCGAGCCAATGGGTTAATTCTGCAGGGAATCAAGCCACGTCTTGAGGCGCCGCTACATAGAGCAGCTAGAGCCTGGGCGGAAGAATTGCCATCTATGCTGTGGAGTTTACGAAGTACACCCAATAGATCCACCGGCTACACCCCTTACTTCATGGTATATGGAGCAGAAGCCATCTTGCCTTCCGACATACTCCACGATGCACCAAGAGTTGCCGCCTACGACGAGGATGACGCTGAAGAATCCAGACGCCTAGATGTGGACCTTCTCGAGGAGGAGCGCGTTTTGGCATGACAAAGATCCGCCATATACCAGCAGAAGCTACGCAGCTACCATAGTCGCCGCGTTCGCTTTCGTTTAAAGAGGGATTTGGTGCTCCGACTTAAGCAGAAGAAGTCACACAAATTATCCCCGCCATGGGAAGGACCGCTCATCATAAGAAAAGCGCTGCTCAATGGGTCTTACTACCTTGTTGACAATCGTGAACTAAAGGATAGACCCAACGAGGATCATAAGCGTAAGCGTGACCGGATGATGACTACCGAGCTTGATCGGCCATGGAACATAGCACAACTACGTCCTTTTTACACTTAGCATTTTTTATCTAATTGTGTACCTCTTATATGATCAATGAAATAAAGCTCTTTGGTTCACTCATATTTCTGAGTCTTTTACCTCCTTTAGTGTTCATTTTTGGATCATGTAAAACCTTTATGCACAAGTACTGCGCTTGCACTTGTGAAAATTCCGCCTACGGGCGTTAGCTTAAGTTTTCTGGTCTACACGTTCTTTGTCGTTTTTATGTGGATTCTGGAGTAGTGACTTTCGGCACTTATTGTCGGCGATTTTGTGCTCAGGTTATTGATGGTGCTGAAGGGTTTCGCGGCATAGTAAATCAAAATTTTCTACGGATGCGAACAGAGGGAAAGCCAAGATCTAATCTAGGAGATGCAATCAACGAGAGAGATTGGATTAGATCTTCATACCCTTGAAGATTCGCATGTTGAGCGTTCGTCGGGCGTGGGTGATGTAGTCGTACTCGCTTCTCCTCCTCGCGATCCGATCCGATCTAGCACCACAAGTGGCGGTGCCTCCGTGAGATGCACACGTCGGCACCTCGGCGTCTCCTCCTTCCTCGGACCAGCGAGTATTGTGGAGAGATAGATTGGATCTACAACACGGCGTGGTGTATATGGTGGAGAATTTCTGCTGCGGGGCTTCGCCTACAAACAGTCGGGAGGAGAGAGGAAGGTAGCAAGCTGCTAGGGCTTGGAGGAAGGTGTGTTGTGGGGGAGGCGCACCACCCTCTATATATAGAGGCGGCCAGCCATTGCCCTCCTCCAAGCCTATCTCTAGTTTAAACAATTTAAACTCTCCTTATCTAGAAATCCTATCTCTAGATTTAAACGATTTAAACTCTCCCTTATCTAGAAATTCTATCCGAGATTTAAACGAGTCAAATCTCTCTAGAATCGGCTGGGCCCTATGGGGCCTTGTGCCTGGACCAAAGCGGCCAGGACACTCCCTCATAGGCCCATGCCCCTCCCGGAAGGTGGGGCCACGTTGGTCCCCTTCGGAAGGTTCTAGAAGCTTCGGTACAATACCGATTAACTTGGAACAATTCGAACTCCAAAACTGCTTTGCCTTATATGAATCTTATTCTCGGACCATTAGGAACCTCTCGTGATATCCCGGATCCCATCCGAGACTCGAACAAAAATTCATAAACCAATTATCCAATCTATCCTAGCATCGAGACACGTTAAGTGTGTGACCTGCTGGTTCGAGAATATGCGCACATGATCTTATATCAATAATCAACAGCGGTTCTGCACCCATATTGACTCCCACACATTCATCGATGATCATATCGGATGAACCACGATGCCGGATTCAATCAATCCCATATATATATATTCCCTTCGTCTCGCGATATTTTACTTGCGAGATTCGATCGCTTGCCGCCATACCTAGTTCAATCTCGATCACAAAGTACTTTACTCGCCCGTAATCCGATATCACTTTGTGATTAACTCCTTAACCACATGCTTGCAAGCGGTGTTGATATCGATTACCGAGTGGGCCCGAAGTATATCTCTCCGACTTGGGAGGGACAAATTCCATCTCGATACATACAACCCAACAGATACTTTCCGATCACCTGAAAGACACCTTTATGATCACCCTCTCATAGGATGACGTTTGATGACATCAAAGCTTGCTTCCGGTACCAGGGAGTTGCATTATCTCATGGTCTAAGGAATACAATATTTGACATAGGAAAAGCTTCGCAAAGATGAACACGATGAAACGATCTAATTGCTTCGCTTAGTTTGGCTCTATCCACCATATCATTCTCCCAATGATATGATCTCATTATCAATTGACAACTCATGTCTATGATTAGGAAACCTTAACCATCATTGATCAATGAGCTAGTCCATAGAGGCGTACTAGGGACACGGTGTTGTTTACAAACCACACAAGTATTAAAGTTTCCGCTTAATACAATTCTAGCATGGAACATAAACTTTATCATGAACAAGAATTATAATAATAACATCTTTATTATTGCCTCTAGGGCATAATTCCAACAGGTGCCATTGGGCATCATCACCTAAAGCGCTTGGTTCCGACAACGAGTCTTCACACTCACGAAAAGTCAAGCATAAGAACCAAAGTAATGGATAAGCCAGCACTTGCTTAATATATATATATATATATATATATATATATATATATATATATACGCTGGAAACTAGTTCTTAAGTAGCAGGAAATAACAACCATTGTTTTCCGCCTTAAGTTACATCACCAAGTTTTTTCCGCACATATACCAAAGGTGAAACATATATTACAAAGTGTCTGTCATTCCTTGGGCGCAGGAGACTTGGAAGCAGCATCGTCACCAGCCGAAGAATCACCCTTAACGTCAGCACTATGATGAGACTCGGAGGAATCTTGGTTGACGCTGTCGATGGTGTTCATGGGCACGAAGACGTCGACGTCCACCAACTCGGCAACTCTGGTGTCATAACCCGCGAGTGATGACAAGATGGCTTCGTGATCAATCTCTCTGCCATCATCATCAACGTCGGGGATACCAGAGGTCCCCAAAAGTGTGCCTTCACCATTGACAGCGCCATCCTTGCGCCAGCCCGTGCACATGAAGCTTTCTAGCTTGTGACACGCTCGGGGGATCGACACAGAATCTCCGAGTACTTCGTCATGGAGTCCGAGGCCTTGATGTATATCTGGAGGGGCTTGGCAATCTATTTGGCCTGGGTGATGGCGGTGTTGATGAAGTTGCCGGCAAGAACCATGCATTCCTTGTCCGAAGGAGGCGAGCAGGTTAAACCCATAGGAGCTACAATTTCCAACAAAGAATCGCATGAGTTCAATAAATTCTAAGTATCTAGACTACAGAAATACAAGACGGAGGAAACTTACTGAAGATGCTGGCCTTATCCTGCCAGAGGGTGTCCGCCAGGGATTCTTTCTCTTGTTGGAGGAGCTTAAACGCCTTGCTGTGGCGTTGGTTTTGCTTGTCAGCAGCTTGCTTCTGATCTTTTAAGATCACAAGCTCCTCCTTCAAGCGATTGATTTCCGCGAAGGCGGAGTCCTGCAGGGCCTTCATGGAATCCTCATGCATTTTCAGCATTTCTTTCCTCTCCTCCTTAAGGATCTTGTTCTCACTGTCCAGCTGTTGGATGTGCTTGGACTGCTCGACAATGTCCTTGGCCTTGGCGACATGTTCTGCAAGTCGGAGAAAACAAAGTACACAGTGAGTACTCGGAGAATGTGGGCACAAAAACAAGACGGAATGCGCAAAAAGAAAACAGACTCTTGTTTTTGATGATCTGTTCCTTCAAGATGGCAGTTTTACCCTTTTCGGCTTCAAGTTCTGTGCGCATCTTCTGGTACTTGTCGTTGGCCATGCCCCTCCGAGCATTCTCGTTCTGTGGAAAAAAGGAAAAAGTTAAACCGTTGTTTAGTCTACTAGGAGCATCTAGTCGGAAATTTTCCACCTAGGCGCTCGGGGGCTACAGCGAGAGTTTTTTACTTAGCAATATGCTTAGCTTTTCTTTAAGCATCTAGTCGAAACTAATTCAGTTCTCGATTAGAAGCTTGGGGGCTACAGTATAAAGTTTTTAACTTAGAATATGCTTAGCTTTTCTTTAAGCATCTAGTCGGAACTAATTCAGTTACAACTAGAGGCTTGGGGGCTACAGTATTGAAAATTATAAACACTACGTATGCTACTCTTAAAGCATCTAGTCGGAATAGTTCATTCCATCTAAATGCTTGGGGGCTATAGTGACAGTTTTTTCTAACTTAGTCACTCTTAGAGCATATAGATGAAAAACCTATGGTTTTCCGTCTACATCCTTGGGGGCTATAGTGGGATACTCACATGAAATGCAAAAGGCAAAGAAAACTTACAAGTGCGATGATCTTGAGGTCTGTAGCGCTCTCGGCTAGCAGCTTGCCAAAGGAGATGCTATTTCCTTGCAAGATATCCGCTTGTCGGAGGAGCTCCTCAAGACCGCACGTCGGAGATGACGGTACTCCTACAGGAACCAGAGTTGTGTTACTCGGCGTAAGCGCCGGGTAAACTATCTTTGGAAACTCAAAGGGTTTCTGGGGACCAAGGGCGTCGCCTTCGGCAGAAGTACCAGCTTCCACGACCGCCTTGCCGCCACCGATAGCATCCTTAGCCAGAGCTTCAGCCATTTGTTGAGCGGTGCTCTTCTGCGTCGCCTGCTCGCCGACAACAACGAGTTCGATAGAGGCGCCAGAATCCACTTCCATGACGGAAGGGCCTGGTGCCTCCTTAGCTTGTGAGCTTGTCGGGGCGGACAAGGGCTTGACGGCAGGAGTAGCCGGGGCGATAGCGGGGGAGGCGGCGCGCAGCATGTCCTTAATATTTAGAGAAGCCGCCAAAGTTTTGGAGGTCTTCTTGAGGCTGGTCGTGGCTTTCTTCCTGAAACGTGCAAGTGCATAAGTATAGGAACAAGACAGACAAATAGACAATGTCGGAGAATGAGAAGCTTACACTAGGGGGGGGGGTGCTTTGGCAAAGATCCCGGTGGCTTTTCTCTTTTCTGCCTCCAGGGTGGCGGTAGTCTTTTTGGAGGCTCCACCCTCTGTCTTCTTCTCCTTGCCTCCGTCGGCAGCGTCAGAGGTGGAGCTCTTCCGCTTTCGCGCCAATGGGACATCATCGTCGGACACGACCGTGACTTCCTTCATCTTTGGATCGTAGATTTGGGAAGCCAGGTTGCCCTCATCTAGATCGCTAAGCTGTTAAGTGAGAAATCACCGTGTTAGATAAGATGGTATTGGCAAGACGGAAAAACTAGAACATATGTCATACACGGAAAATAAAAACCTACCTTTGGGTATTTGCCGTCTACAAACATGTCGTAGGTGATGGTGAAGCCACGCTTCTTATCCTTCACCTTGACGATGTCCTTAAGGCGGAGCTTGACGGAGTCGCTCGAAAAGTTATCCACGGAGATGCGGAGGCTATCCCTTCTGTCGCTGGTATACTCGTGCATGTACTTTCACGGTCTTTGAGAGGTTGGATTTGCCTGATGAACCAGCACATGGCTAGGTCCAAGCCGGTCAAACCCGTCTCTACAAACCATTCGATCTGCCTTATAGCGCGAGAAGCATCGAGGTCAGAGGGAAGGGAGGCATGGTATCTCCATGTAGAAACTTCAGCGGCGGCTCCGTCCACGAAGTCCAGGTACGTAACTTCTCGGCCCGCCAAAGGAATGTCGGGACCGTAAAAGTACGTCCGCTGCCAATTCTTGCAGGACTCGTGGCCGACGATGTCTGGGAACCGCCGGCCAGGACGAATATTGAAGCTTATGGTGCCGCAGTTCCTAAGCTCCTCCTTACTATGTGCAGCTTCATGTTTGACGGTGAAGAAGTACACAAACAAGTCTAACCTAGGCCTTATCCCTAGATATCCCTCGCAAAGTGCCGCGAAGTTGCTAAGAACTAAGATACTGTTAGGGGAAAGGTTGTGGGGCTGGACCTTGTAGTGGTTTAAGATGGAGAGGAAGAAGTGGGAGATGGGCAGGGAAACGCCGCGTACCAGCTGAGCCTTGAGGTACACCTTTTCTCCGGCTTGGAGAGAAGGTGTCACCTCGTCGGCCGGCGCCGCCCGCCAGGCGAGCCCCTCCGTCGCGAGGAGGTAGCCTTCGGCGACCATCTCTTGGATGTCGCGGTCGGTGATCTCCGAGCCGCGCCAGTCGCCCTTGTGCGAGTCTGGATCCTCCTCCAGTGGCTCTAGCGCCGCCAGATTCTGGTCGCCGCCGGTAGACTCGATCACCGCCGATGCGGGGATGACCAAGCCCTCTGGGGCACGACGACGGCGCTCGCCGGCTTCACCGCGGCTTCGTTTGACGCCGCCGTCGATGGGGAAGTGCTACTGCTAGCCATGGAGTGATGGTTGGATGCGACTGGTGCAGATGAGAGCTAGGGTTTTCAAGGTTTCTCGCGGAGAGCTCGAGAAGACGCGCGGCTGGAGGAAGAAGATGACATGAGAGGAATGAGGTAAAAAGTGGAAATTTCCCCACGGTTACTATTTATCATCCTCGGCACCAAGATTCGTGCAGCTTAATCGGACGGTTGCCGCGTAGACGACGTTTTCGCGAACGTGTTTGGAAATTTCGCCACGTCTCCAACCGCCGCCGCCAACGGTTCGTATCGCTCGCGCGGGAAAATCGGATATGATTGCATTCTCTACATATGTGAGTTACGAGGCGTCGCTGACCTAAGCCTACGTCGTCCTAGATGACATGGGTAGATGAGCCGTCACATCGAAGATTCCAACATAGACGGATTCAATCCGACTACGGAAGAGTACGCTGGAAGATTCAGCATTTCACCGGCTTACAAGTTAAAGACGGAGAAAGACTTGCAGGGTTCTTGGGGAGGACTACAAGATGTTGCTTGACGATTTGCCGACATTCACCTAGACGGAGCAGTCCACATGAAGAGGCAAGACGACAAGATCTCGGATTTCTCCGGGGTCTACTGTTGGGGATATGCTATATGGGTATCCTTATAGCATGTCTCTTATCCGGCTAACCCGGGTGGCCCATAGTCGGTAGCGTGGCCTCTGGACTGCTGGGCGGCCCAGTTAGATGGATCCAGAAGGGAGGCTCATGCCGGATAAAGGAAGGCTACGGTGGAGTCACCAACGTACCCGGAGCCTTGGAGTGCAAGATACACAAGACTAGTAATAGACAGTGTAGGACTCTGTAACCTATCCGGTTAGGACTTTTCCCTGTAACCCTAGGACCTGGCGACTATACAAGTCAGGCCTATGGGAGCCTTTAGGGCATGATCATAGATAACTTCACACAACCTCGCACAGTGAACCAATCCCTGTAACTCGGCGTATTGCCCTTATAGTGATTTATAGCAGGAGTAGGATTCCGCCACCGTCGTGGGATCGACCTGGGTGGTATGTTACCTCGTGCCAACCGTCATCCGCCTTACCCCACGTCTCTAAACACGCACTGTGAGGACCCCTCCATGGCGTACTCGTCGGCAATACCACGACATCGGTCCCGTTCGCATCTGAGAGGATAAGGAGGAATTGGAGATAGGGATGGAGGCAGTGCGTCACAGTGGCCTTCTTATCCCCTCCTGGCAACGACGGCGAGTATCTTGGCACAAGGCTGACGACGATGATGGCATCGAGCGGCGGCGAGCTCTGCCAGTGAGCTGCCTGTGTGCGTGACGATGCCGATGATGAAACTTTTGCGGATAACCCCCTGGCAATTTCTTCAGCTCAACCCGCGGTCCTCTCCTAACCAAACTTGTCAGTCATAGCTAGAAAAGAATCCGGGCTGGTTACTGGGCTGTTGTGGGCTACACAGGGGCGTCAGATAGGTGTAGGGGTGTTGGGCCACGGCCAGGTAGTATTTTTATTTGTTTTATCCTTTTTCTATTTTCTGTTTTCTTATTCAGATTTGAATTTGATTTATATTTTGAATCTTTCTTTGTATGATTTGTTGCTGGGTATTTACAACAATACTAAAATATACTTAGTCTCATTTGTGAATTTTTATTATATCATCTTTTTGTATTTCTTTTATTTACTTAACATGAACCCCCTTGTTAATAGTTTGTAGAAACTTTTCTTATTATTTTTCTCTCCTATTTTAGTTAGGGATTTCTTGAATGATATATTCTTATTTGTTTATAAGCTTAACTCTAATTGGTTGATAGTTTGAATATAAATTTTATATTTATAATGATCCTGTATCATTATTTGATGCCTGAAACATGAAAGACATTGAGATGGTTATTACTATTCCCATTAATTTAGAAAATTAAATGTATATATTCTATTGTGATAAACAAAGAAGCTTAAGGTTTTGAATTATGATTATTTACCCTAGGGTTTTGCATATACTTAGATTACTTTATTAATGTGGTTAAGGATTTAATGACTAATCACATTGTCTTAGATTTATGATATTTGTTGGAATCTCCCTTTATAACAGAAAGTTACAATTAGGATGTTTTATAGATAAGATTGGATAAAAATGCTCCTAAGTACATATAATTATGATAGTTGGAATTGACTAGGATGTGCTTATGTGATTTGCTAAAGGGAAAAATTTCTATAAAGTGTTATAGATATCAGATGATGGATGAATAGTTTGAGATGGATATGATGTTTTATTTGAGATTTAAAGTTGATTGCTTACCAAGATTAAATAGGAAAATGATTTATAACATATCATTATATTTCACAATCTTGGATCTCTAATTAATGAATTTATTTCCTAGATATAGTACTCCTTCCTATCCATCATCAGGGTTAGTATGATGGGCTTTACTCCTTAAAATCTTCTTATTTATATATCATTCTTCTAAACTCATGGATGAATTCAATGAGTTTGATATTAAAGCATTTTATAATTTTCTTATATCCTTTCTTGATTATACCCACTATTCTTCTATTGAAAATATTCAATTCAACAAGTAGTTCTTTCAAATTCCACTCATAGCCTTTCTTAATCCTCCATCACTAATATTTCTCTGATAGTTGTATGCATCCAACTACCCTTCTCTAAAGTTGACTATCCTTTAGGATGAATAACACTACTTCTATAACTTCATACTATGCTTGTTTTAATTGAATTATATTTTGTTATATTCTCTCTAATTAACTCCTACACCAATCTTATACTATATTAATGTGACTTGGATTAGTTAACCTAGGTTAATATATCTATACTAGAGTTCAATAATATTCTGTTTCCAATGTCACTTATACATGATATAAGCATTCCTTCTTGGTGAATAAGGCTTGATCATTATAATCTTGTGACCTTTTATGGTTTAGGTTTCCAGTTGGCTAATCAAGTCTTCTATCCATACAACATTGCAGTTGTATGATAATTATCTTCTGTTTAGTTCTATTGGATTAAGAGATATAATTCATTGATTATACCTACTTTATCCAATAGGACTACTCCTGGCAACTATCTCCAGACCTCATCCTTGTAATCTTATTTTCTATCAAGGAGGAATTCAAATCCATCAACTATCCTATTGATTTGATTCTTTTCAATCCCTCCCATCCTATAAATGATTTCTAAAGCTAGCATTACTATTTGTCTCTCCTTAGTTGTCTCTTTATAGACACTTAAATGTGAGCTATGTTCTGGTACAGAGTTGGTAGATTGAGAATTGGTGAATCAATAATTGATTTCCCCTTTTTGATGAATAGCAGATATTGGCATATAACTCAATAAGGATGATAAGGATTGATATGAGAAGAAAGGTATAGGGTGGATGATCTAAACTTAGTTTCTTTCCTACTCAATCTTACTTAAGGAGTAGAGTTATATATTACCATGATACTCAGGATGTATGCAGATGAGATTAAGATATAGTTGTTAATTTCATATTTGATTTTATATCCTCTAACTTGGTACTCATGAGTGATTATAATGAATACCATAATATGTTCACCTAATGATCAAGTATAAATCATATTGAATTAAGGTTTAACTTATAATACATTTGATCTACCCTTAGATCAAATCTCCCTTACCCAAAATGAGATTTTAGCAAAGATCTTATTGAAACTTATCGCAGTCAACTTGATGATCTACTTCAATTCCATCAAGCTAAGAGAAGCTTCAATCACTTTGACCAGTTTTGTTTAAAAGCGCAAAAATTGTTCGGATTTTCTATGCATGAATGCAATGGACACATCTGAGTCCAGCTTATTTCTAAGCTATAATGCTGGGATGTTACATAACGTTTGCGATTTTTATCGACATTGCTCGCCATTTGTGTTACAAATCAATCCGCAACAAAAATACTGTTATTCAAATACTTTTTAAAAACACTGTGACTTTTTTGTTGTAATATTGTATTTTTTGGTATGCGGGATAGAGATTTTTGTTGCACCACTCTAATCTTGTTCTAGATCACCAAAGTGGTAGTCTTAATGTAAATATCAGGATGTTTAGGGGCAACGGGATGTACCCCTTCGATTTAACCGAAGAAGCTAGGAACGTAGGTTGATTTCACAAAATATGAAAGACTAAATTGCAAAATGTTCACTACAGCGAACCAATTTTCACATAACGTAGGTTGATGCCTAGAGCTTCCCATTATTAATGTAGTAAAGTTCTAAAACATCAGACTAGAAAAAAATCAACATATCATGAGTTATTACTTTAGTGTGTTAGTATGGATACCGGTTTATTTGGGGTTTAAATGGATCTTCGAGATAGAGATTTCTGCATTGACCTTGTCATCCGATCCATGAACCCGGGGTTTCCCCCGTTGGGTAGTGGAAGGATATGGGAGTTTCACCTCAATGATGCCTTCAAGAATGAATAAGGCGTCACCATCACTGGCTCCGGCCAATGGCCAAAACCTAGGGTTTTCACCTAGATCCGCCACATGAAAAATCCATCCAGCAACCAGTACATCGCACTGACCACCCTCAAAGCTTCGTCGTCGACCAAGACTGCTCCATGCCAGTCAGCCCATAACCCTACGATCTGAACATGGCTAGACCTGTTGGGCCACGCGGAGATAAAACAAAAAATTTCCTCTAACGTGGTGATCCCAAGATCCAGCTGAGGTAGAAGGCCACGATGTTTACTACTAGACGCGCAGTTGCGGATTACTAATGAAGCGCATCAGTTGATGCAGTGCAGTCCTTTGCGATCCGATCGTCCCGGTGTTGATCGTACAACACCTCTTCTGGTATCCACACGTACAAGGAGGAGCACCGGCGGCGAACTGCTAGGTTCGTAACGACGGTAGGACTGCTGTGGAGCTAGGGTTTCCAACACATGGAATGACCTAATCGAACAACGAATAACCTTTCTGGGTTACAGTGCTCCACTATATATAGGGAGTGAACGTGGGCTCTGCTCGCGCGGTCCATTCACTAAAGCCCATATAATATTAGTCCCTATGAGTCCGACTCACTGACTTAGTCCAAATTAGGCTCGGGTCCAACCCAACCAGATTTCCAGTTAAGATCCAGTCCGAACTTGCTCCCGCTAAGTGTGTGACCCCGCAGGATCATGGCTTCTTGGACACGATTGGAGTCCGACTCTCAATCGATCAGTCGGTAGCGGCTCCTAGCAGAACGTGCGGACTCCCAAGTACCAAAGAGTCATGATGACTTGAATTTCCAATGCGACTTATGTCTGAGTCCCTTTTACCTCACGATATTTCCGCTGAACACTTTATATTTTGGTTTGTAAGTTGGATCTTTTGGAAGTCTTGAACTTCCGGTATTGTAATAATAATAATGTGTGTACATTTGTAATATGGACCCGCAATGTTTCTGTTGTACCACTCTGAGGGATATGATATTTACGGAACGGTGTTCTGTGGATGTCATGTCAACGACTATAGTGTACTACACATGCAGTGGTATGCTGGGTCACCGCAGTTGGTATTAGAGCAAATTGCTTTGACCTTAGGTTGGAAACCTAGTAAAGGGTATTACCTGTAGGGAAATTTAGCAATGATAAAGAATTCTCTAAAAGTAATATAATGGGTATTCAAATGAGAATATTCCGTTATATATTTTAGTGCGATAATTCTTGGTTATGATGTAATATATCATTGGATACTAATCAAAATTATTTTTCTGATATACAGAGATATGGCACCAAAGTTTCCAAAATAGACTTTGGTAAGGAAAGAGGAGACTCCTGATGATTATCAAGGATCATTCACAGACCAACTTCGTCAACTTTTAAAGCTTTTTAGTTGTCCAACTAGTATTCCAGTAAACACTATCACTTACCTCGATGGTCGAATGTTATCCAAGTATCGTGTGAGTATCCAACTTCCAGAGAAGCTTGGATTATATCACGATCTACCTATAGGAGAAGGTAGGAGTCATTTAGCAGCCTATCATGTTGCTGTTGTGGAGGCGATATCTAATATCCGGGAGCAGAAAGTCAAGGAACTAGAAGGTACCACATTCTCTGTGATACCTCATGATTCTATAGACTCGGAGCCTATACCGGATCATCTTAATTTGGTTAAGAAGCATCCTAAGTTAGCTTCCAAGTTTATGGATAGATATCGAACACTCGTTGCGTCTTTTTATAAGACCCATCAAGTGATTGTTGAAGACAAAAATGACATGTTAGAGGATCTAACTGATCCAGAACGGAGGAAGCAGTTAGCATTCCAGTTAGAGAAACAAGCCAACTTTCACATTGGTCTAAGTTGTGTGTCCAGCACAACCTTAATGACCAAGGATATTTAGTACAAACAACATGAATGTATAGTTCCACAACCGAATCACATATTCAATGATACACATCAGATGTTTATACAAGGACTACTTAATATCTTTATGAATACAATGGAAAATCTCATCATACATGATTGCCTCTAGGGCATATTCCCAACAAGATCACCATGCCCATGGCGCACACGGCGACCGGAATGGCTGTAGGAGCATGGCATGTCCAACCGCAATGCTGAAGATCAACAGAGAGAGTGTCACCTGTACCGCCGATCTAAACAATGAAGAAACCACTGGCGCTCCGCCGGGAAGCCTCTGCGGTGCCGCCAACAAACCCCCACGGGACAAGAGTGTTCCTGGTCGATGACCTTGCGTCACCCTAATCTATCACCCTGCAGATCGAGGAACACCGAGAGAGCACCCCACCGACACATGGTCTTGCCCTAACGCGGTGAGATAGGGAGGGAGGGGCATTGGTAGGGTTTGGAGGTGGCCACCCGAGCCACCCTTGGATGGGCGACGTAAGAGGTTTCGGTGATGTACAGATCTAGGAAATCAGGTTGATACTCAACAAAGAACCACACGAGATGAGTAAACAGATCTCTAGGAGCATCACGGGAAACCAAGGCGAGGCATGCCCAGGTCATTGACCACTTGCCGGATAGTAGCGCAATGTCAATGAGCATATTCAGCAACATTTGCTAATGAACCTTATGTGAAGTTCATCTTCCTAGAGTACTATAAACAAAGCTTGCAAGTCGTATCTACGGTACATGGATATATGTACGTCCTGCAAATTCCAATGTGAGGTTTTTCTAGGTTATGAAGCATTTATCCTCTTGGTTATGTGATTTCAACTTTTGGTGTCGCCATTTTGGGAAATAGAGACTAACATCTATGTTTCCATCTATGCCATTTTTGGAAATAGAGACTAACGGGAGCATGTGAAGACGAACAAAAGAATAGAAAATAGTGATCACACAACAACTACATCATCTATGTTCCCGTTACACGAGCTCCATTTAGAGACATGTATCACGAGCAAGATGCTAGGCACTACCTTCAATCAGTTGAAGGCAAGCAAATAGATGCTAGGCACTACCTCAGTTAATTCAAGGCGATCAATAGGAATTCCGTGTTGCTGCATTTCACAATGCTTCCCAAGCCTAGACCTGAAATGTTTGCTCCTAGTAACTACTTGGTGTTTTCCCAGATTCACATCCATGAGAATATGCATATGCATATATGGTTGGTATGATTTGTACATGGATATGTATCTATCTCTTCTGTGCAAAAGTTCATGGTGGGATTTCTCTCGGTTATTGAAACAACTTACCTTTCCTTCCGACCGCTACTCCCTTTAAGAAAGAGAACGTGAGTCGTATTTAATTGAGTCTAGTCCAATACAACAACCATGCAATGGATGCAGAAAATACTATTCCTCACGACACACGATAGCAATCACACGTGCAACATCGTGATGAAATTGAATATATTAACCTCTTTCGAAATACCTACACACAGTATATCTCCATTGAACATCATCCAAAGTGCAGGAACCGATAAAGTAATTAACAATATGCACATGTTCATACATAAATCTCATTAATTCACGATACATCACAAAGTCCGATAAGGAAAAAAAAACATTATTTTCTCCAGGTTTCAACATCTGTTTTCGCTCGTGTGCTTGGTTATCTTGGATACACCTTCTTGCCATCTGCTACTTTTTTTTCTTTGCTAAGAAAATATGCAATAAAGTTTGAACGCATGATGTCCTATGATACTAGCAGAGTAGCTTTGTTGTAGCTGCATGTATTGGTAGCTTAATTCTGTGAAATTTCTGATTTTATAGCTTGTTTCATATTTAAATTTAGTTTTGTTTGCACTCATAATATTACTCTATTATCTTCCACAAAATGTACTCATTAGTGGGTAAGCATGCTAGAGCTAGTAGAATTTCAATACTATATGCTTTCACAGTTGGTAAGTATACTGCTGTCCTGCATCTGGTTCGTGCATCTGCTTAGCTGGATGCAATGGGTTGGGGCTGTAAGTGATCTTTCCCCTTCTTCATCAATCATACCGTAACATTTAGAGGCCTGTACGCAAAAAGCTTCTCGAGAAGCAAACCACATAAGGCTCGCAGGGTTCCATACCAAATTCCTCTAACAGGTTGACAAAAAATAACATAGGAGAATACCAAAGACCGATAATCTACCTGTCACTTCGCTATACACAGGGCATAAATTTTCGTGCCCAAGGCGAAGGACATCCAGACGGGTTAACTGGATAGACCGGGAGACCGGGAGAGATCTCTCGAGGCTAGCTGAAGGTCCGTTTAGGTTTAGTGTTCAAAAGGAAAATTGTCGCGAGGCAAGAGTGGTGATTTTTACGATTCTTATGAAGCCATTGTGTCCTAGTTAGTTAGTATACCGTGTGCATCAGCCTTAGTTGACTTATACTCTGTCATGATATATACTGTAAAATTACTTTTTTTTTATCTTGCCACGTAGCAATTAAAAGCTTTTTCACCCACCAGATTTGGTTCAGTAACTCATGGGTACTCCTTTTATGATTACATCTACTAACATTTGCTAAAAAAGAATACTTGTCCCTCCGGAAAGCAAAAGCTTAATTTTCATATTTTCATGAACCAGATTGGCATACCGAAATTAGTATTACACCCTGGCACGGATCCTATTACATTTGCTTTACATTGCTCTTTTGGCTTTTGCAGTAACGGCTGCTCTCTTTTTTTATGCTTCTATATGTGCATCATATTTCGTTCAACTTGATCTACTCCCTCAGTTCCAAATTATAAACGACAACTTTGGCAGCTCAAGCTGAACTGACAAAAGGTCTTACATTTATAAGACGTTTGGGCAGCTCAAATTGAACTGACAAAACATCTTATACTCACAGAGGAATTACTTTTGGTTTTTGCTGGTCCGTAACTCATGTTTGGTGCTTGTGTTCACTTCTGATTCCCAGCCCGTCAAAACATGTTCATCTTGGATAACAAAGACCGAGCTCCTTACACCCACAATTACACAGCAACTGCTCGTGTCCTTAGTTTCCACATACCTACTTCGATTCTTGAAGTAAGGAACACAACAAGGTGATCTGCATTCACAACATCAACATCTATGTCGCGCAATGTTCCCAATTACACGAGCTCCATGTAGGGACAGGTATTCCGAGTGCAACAGGACACGAGAAACGACCAAGCCTCTAGGAACTTCCTTCAATCAATTGAAGACACCAAATATGAATTCTGTGCTTCTGCATCTCACAATGCCTCCCAAACCTAGACGTGAAGATATCTTCACTCCCCAGTTTCACATCCATTAGCACCGGAGCTCTAGATTACTTGCATATGTGGTTGGTATGAGTTGTACATGGATAGGAGTATGTTTCTATCTGCCAAATTTTATGGTGAGGTTTCTCTCGGCTATTGAAACAACTACATTTCCTTGCGCTGCTACTCCCTTTAAGAAAGAGAATGTGTGTCGTGTTTAATTGAGTCTAGTCTAATGCAACAACCATGCAATGGGTGCAAAAATTAATGTTCCCTCAGGACAATCACACTGCTTTACCAATAGTAAGCACACACATGTGCAACATCGTGATGAAATTGAACATATTAACCTCTTTTGAAATCCCTACATGTACTATTTCTCAATCATCCAAAGTGCAGGAACCAATAAAGTAACAATGTGCTAGATAACACATAATCATACATAAATCTCGTTAATTCATGACACATCACAAAGTCTAGATAACAAAGGAACATTATTTTCTCCAGGTTCCAACATCGTTTTTCGCTCGTGCTTGGTTATCTTGGATATAGCTTCTTCACATCCGCTACTATATTCTGTGCTAAGAAAAGATGCAATAAAGTTTGAACGCATGATATCCTAGGATAGTGGCGGAGTAGGTTTGTTGTAGCTGCCTGTATTGGTAGCTTAATTATGTAAAATTTCTGATTCTATAGCTTGTTTCATATTTAAATCTGGTTTTGTCAACACTTATAATATTACTCTATTATCTTAAAAATGTACTCATTAGTGGTATGTATGCTAGAGCTAGCTATACAAAATAAATGTGCGACCACGACTCAGTGAGTATCTAGATTCTAGACTGCTGAGAAGATAGTGTTATTAAAATGCCCCGGAAGTTTCCTTCTATATTATTAATCTAGTAAAGTTCTAAACATCAAACTAGAAAATAAAAATAAACTTGTCATGAGTTATTAGTTCAGTGTGTTAGTATTGGTGCAGGTTACTCTGTTTTGCATTCAGTTTTTAGACCGAGGGCTTTGTACCTTGGCTTTAAATACACCAGGGACCGAACCCATCGTTAACCTAATATATGAGGCATCCATCCATGGCGCACCCTAAGTCATGAATACTTGTGACGTATGACTGCAATGAAACTAAGTTTGGTCGATACGAAATGATGTGCAGTTATAGGAAATCAGCTTGATACTCAACGGAGAAGCATAATAAATGAGGAACTAGATCTCTCGGAGAATCAAGGGAAACCAAGGCGAGGCATACCCCGGTCATTGGCCACTCGTTGGATAGTGTCGCGATGTCCCTTCGGATCTTGAAGCACTGGCCTGCCTACTAGATCCGGCGACAACCATCTATGGTGGCACTAGAGCATGGCACCCGCCACACAAAATCCACCACCTGCAACAAGACCCCATTCCCTTCCGCCTGATAGTCCATACACTTTGAAGCCGAGAGGAGCCAGAGCTCCCTAGTTGTGCCCCAAGGATAAAACGACGAGAAGCAACACCACCACCCATTCTAGCAAGCTGGACCATGCTATTGTTATTTTTATGAAATGAGAACAAACCCCCTAGCTAGCCATTATACATCGGGTGTTGCACACAACCATAGATTATTGCAAGTTTCTTTCAGCACAACCAGTGTACACTCCAATGATTTAGAAAGCTATATAAAGCCTAAAAATCTATGATAAAATTATATCTCCTATTTTTGTAATCTTCGCAAAAAGAACGTTGCGGGAAATGATAGTGTAGGGATGCGGGTAAGCTACAATAGTTGCAGATTAAAATTTTCTGTTAAGTAAACTAGGAATGCTGCACTCATAGATCATGATATTTCCACTAGACACGTAGTTGTGGAACTCATGAAGCACGTCAGGGTAGTGTAGAAGAACTACTTCCTCATCCTTGCCGCCTCGTCCCATGAACATCTTCTCTCGTGTGGCTTCTACAAGTGTTATAGATGCAGAAACCACTACTAAGAAAATGGCTACACATCCGTGGCTCACATGGTTGAAATGCCCCACGGTTAAAACAGGCGTGGCTCACCTATGGGCAGTGCCCTACTAGTAACTAGAACAACCGTGGCGCACATGACCCTAGTGCGCCACAGATATGTGTGGGCCAGGGCCCTGTTGGCCGCACGCCAAACATCCGTAGCGCACATAGGGTAGGTGCGCTACAGTTGTTAGTGTTAACCGTGCGCACATGGAGGGGGTGCGCTACGCCTAAGCGCATGCCCCTCTCTGCTGTGAAACGGCCAGACACATCCGTGGCGCACTATGGCATGTGCGCCACGGATGTATAAACTTAGTAGTAGGGCACCTTGCCCTAGTGCCCTACGTCTAACTATCCGGCACCAACTCCAACCCCCCCCCCTCCCGTGGATCGCCTTTTTAGGCTTTGCAAAAAATAAAATAAAATGATAAACACTTCAAAAAATTAAATCCTTTCATATTTAGGTAGGTAATGTGGTATAGCTTCTAGTAAAATTAACAAACATGAGTTTCGACTTTATCTGCAAAAAAAGTCATGCCACGGTAAAAAGGCCGTAACTTTTGCATACGATATCGAAAAAAATCGTATAATATACCAAAATGACGAGAACGAGATTTCGCATCCGCTCGCAATGACCTCTGGTCGTTTAGCAATTTTTTAGATTTTCAAAATTCGAAAAGGGTAAAAAGTTACGGTCAAAAGACCGTTTTTTCCTGCAGAAAAAAAATTAGAGGGCGACTTAACCGTAGCGCACCACCACCTAGTGCACCACGGATAAGCTTGGGCGGGATTCAAATTTCGAATCCCCACCCCGCCCACCTACCCCTATTCCCTCCATCTTCTCCTTTTCATTCTCCTCCCTCCTCCTTTTCCTTCTCTCTTCTCCTCCTCCTTTTCCTTCTCTCTTCTCCTCCTCTTCCTCCTCCTCCTCCTCCTTCCCTTGATCTGACGATGGCGGCGGCGACCTTCTCCTCCTCCTTGCAGTCACGACGGCGACGACCTCCTTCCTTGCGGCCTCCTCCTCCTTGCAGTCACGAAGAGCTCCGACGAGCTCCGAGACCGTCGACGACCTCCTTCTTCTTGCGGCGACCTCCTCCCTTCTCCAGCCACACCTCCTTCTCCCTCTCTTCCTCGATGCCGGCGAGGAGTAGCATGGCCACGGCCTCCCGCACCTCCCTGCGGTGATAGGTCGTGGCCACGGCCACCATGCTCCAGCGAGGCGACACGACGGCGGCGATGCGGACCCGATTGCTTTTGCAATTCAAAACGAGGGTGTTTTTTGCATTTTTTTATTTTTGAAAAAAACATCCGTGGCGCACCTGTTCCCCTACCCGTGGTAGTGCGCCACGCCTATCTCGATATAACCGTGGCGCACCATGCAGTGCGCCACGGCTACGAGATAGCCGTAGCGCGAGGCCCGTGACGCACTGCTAGTGCGCCACGGAAGGCCTTTTCAGGTGCGCCACGAATAGGCGTTTTTCTAGTAGTGACTCCAATGTATCCACATGTACAAGGTGGAAGCACTAGGTCGGCCCGTGCAACTGAGGCGTGAGAGGTGTGGTACCTGGGTGGACTGATCAAACCTAATCATCACACCCACCCTCTCTTATATAGACGTCTCTGATGGAATTCTACATTAGAAGCCCATTAGTACTTCTAATCCTGATCAAATTTGGATCTAATCTAGATTATGCTTTCAGCCCCTTAAGTGTGTCATCATATAGATTCATGCACGTACAGACATGGCATGGGTACATCCATTTGGCCAATAGTTGGTAGTGTCATCTAGTAAGATGTTCCAACTCCTAAACATGCACAAAGATCATAATGATCCATCACAACATCATGTAACATGTCGTTCCTAATGCATCATGATATTCAAGATTCAAGCGGGCCTCTCTTTCTTGATTATGTGAATCGAATCCTTCACTAGGTTACTCTTAACTTTATGTAGAACAAACATGCCACTTGTATAGAGCAACCATATGGACATGGGTCAAAACCTCCACTGGTAGCAGGAAAATGGTTCGTTGCCCGGGACCTATATCTTATGTGAAACCACAATGACAACGGTTATTTACACTGTTACTCATATCAGATGGGAAACACTTACAAATTTAGACCGCCGCCTTAATTAGCATCATCATTTATGGTCACATCTAAAACTCATTTCCGATATGCACTACACAAGAAATTGAGCCCGACAACATCTACAACACCGTTGTCCAGGCCCCGTTGTTGCCTCTTGACGACCGCTGCATCATTTCCATCTTTCGCATCATGGGCAGAGCCCTTCTCCTACGCCTTCAAGCTTGCGGATGTTCGTCAACTTCGATCTAGTCCTACTGCATAAAAGTCTGGCTCCTGAGAACGCCATCTTTAGTACTGTGGAAGGACGCCCGCTCCTACTTCTTCAAGGATGCCTTATTGTCACTGTTCTTCCACCTAGCCTTGAAACATTGCATTGTAAATAAAAAGTGAGATCATAAACAGAGCAACATGAACAACTAATTAATAACATAAAAACTATTTAATAAGCTACCGACATGCATTGTCAATGAAAGCTTATAAATTACAAATAGGAAAAAAACTAATTAACTACCACTAGGCATAAATAAACAGAGCATATGACATAAAAATAGCAACATTAAGAACTACTCGTAAACTAGAAGAATTAACACGTTGTTTAGGAATATTTAGAACCTAACGGAGTTAAGTAAAATAGGGTTAGTTAAGACTAAGAACACAGATCTAAGAAAAGGTAAACCAGGGTTAAGTTTTACCTTAGGAGTGAGACCCGCTTACCGCCGCCTGCCGGGGCACCACCACCAGAGCTTGCATCTGAGGACTCATCTTCCTCCTCCTTCTCCTCCATCGCCGCCTTCGGTGCATGACACTCGTCTGGGAGTAGAGGTCGGGCCATAGTGGCCCATGACCCTGCTGGGAGAGTTCCATATGGTGATCGACAAAGGAGATGCGGCCGACCCTCTCCATTGCCGCCACCCAGTTATGTACGTCAGCGCACTCACACTAGTTGCAATTTCTAGATCAGAGTCCCATTCCTCGGACGAGGTGCAAGAGATCACGGTGATCGATCGTGGGGACTGCGTGGGGGACCTATGATGGAGAACGATGAAGTTGCGTGTACCGCACACAGATTATGATGAAAAATGCGCATGCTATTCAACCATTGGAGGCAGATGAACTAATGTACTGCCTTTTTCCATCTCCGGCCGGGTTCGCCATCTAAGAGCACGAGACTAAGTGAAGAGAGTGGAGATAGAACAAGTGTGTGGATAGGCACTACAATAAATATGTTAACTTGTGATCTTCTCTGAGTGACCATGGGTGAATTGGTCATAGATCTATGTCCATTTCAAAACCAACGGTCGTAGGCTATTTTGAAGGGTCCAAACTGTGAAAAACTATGAACTTTTTTTTCCAGAAAGGTCATAACTCACCAATTGATTATAACATAGACAACACTGGTCCACGACCTTAATGTTAGACGACTATGAACAATTTAAATGGTCATGACATCTATGACTAGACGGTAAGGTCGTTAGCTGTGATGCATTGATATGACTGTGCAGACACCTTAGTTGTTCCATATATGTGCCAATACTTAGGTGTCGTTTTAGCACACATGTTGAGTTTTGACTAATATGAGAGGTGGGTCCCATGACTCGACCCCATCAGTGGGTCCCACGCCTCCTCAATTAACATGTGGCTCCATCCCACCCGACATGTGGGACCAGTAAACCAATCTGATAGATGGGACCGACCTAACCCAATGACATGTGGGGCCCAAGATCCTATAGATTAGAATTTTGTTGTTGTTGTTCTTAGTTGATATCAGTTGCAGATTATTTGCTGGGCCAATATTATGCGCCACTAAATGGGCCATCCCATATGTTACAACGAAGGTTGCCAGCCTAGTTACAACAGACGTTGCTAGCCTAGTTACAATGGAGGTTGCGAGCCCAGTTACAACAGATGTTTTATTTGGCAAAAGGGGTTTGCGCGGGCAGGGACTTGAACCCACGACGTAGGTTTGGGAGTGAATGAGAGCGACTCGCATGTGGGATTTTATAGGTCAATTTGGTGTGGGATTTCTAGGCTTCACTCTACTTGCAACTGATAAATGCAAGTGTCCATTCTCGATGAAATGCAATATCGGCAATGAAGTCCAGGCAGTGATATATGCTGCTTGTTAGCAGTGCTCGACTCACGCCGCCTCAAGTAATTCTTGTATGGGCCGGCCCACTGCCCCGTTGCCCCGTCTTCTTCTTCCTCCCGTGAACCCGCCACCGCCAGTTAACCCTAAACCCCAGTTTGCTTCCTCGCCTCCGCCGGCTACGCCACGGCCAGACGCGTTGTCCCCGTCTCCGGCGAGGTCTCGGCCGGCCGGCCATCCCTCTAAGCCCCTCTCCCCCGCACCTGCACCCTAAGCCCTAAGTTTCTTTCCTCGCCTCCGCCGATGACGCCGCGGCCTGCCGCGTCGTCCCCGTATCCGGCGAGGTCCCGACCGGCCAGCCATCCCTCTAAGCCCCTCCGCACCCGCACCCTAAGCTTCTTTCCTTGCCTCCGCCGGCGACGTGGCCGCGTCGTCCCCGACGTCGGCTAGGACTGTTGTCGCCCTTCGTCTGGCTCTCCTCTCCATTGCTGATGGGCCGGCCCACGACTTGATGCGGAAGGCATAGAGGGTGTGCGGCGCCCGTCCCTGGTTCCGCTAACGGGCGGAAAATATCATTTGCCAGAAGTCCGGTAGGTGACCATTTCATTATGTAAGAAAACAAACAACTCAAATCACCGTTACTGCTATGGACGACCCATATAAGGCCCAATCATAGCGGCGTCCTATGGCCAGTGGCCATGCACAAATACATTTAACCGTGGGCTTTCTTGTCGCAGTTACAATATATGGGTGCCCTTAATATCATTTTTACTAGTGTGCATTTCTCTATCCGATTACTCAGAGGGCTCTAGAGATATCTCTCTCACGAAGAGAAAGGAAAATCCCATCTTGATTGACCATGCATTCATCAGAGGATATTTTATATTGGCCCTGAAAGCTACCATTATAATTAACCAACTACTGTGTAGCATTTGATAGACTCTAAGCATATGTTGATTTACATCTTGTGTTCATGCGTCAATATCAGGTCTAAGGACAAAACATACACGTTGTGTAGATTAGAGAACTATCAACAATTTTGCTATGTCTCTTGTTTGGTCATTCCAACACCATATTCACAACATGTGCCCGCATAGTTGCTTTGACATCTCCATGTCCATCACTTGTGACACATAATCATCAACCTATACACGCGAGTCTAATATTGATTTGTGTTCTCACATGAAATACGACTAGGGACAACTTTAGAATAACCATACAAGTATAGAGTCTCACAAATGATTCACGTAATTGCCAATCAAGACAACTTACCTCTTTTATATATTCAAGGAGCATACACCAAATTATGGATACAATGAAATATAATTATCTCTATAATTATCATCTCTAGGGCATATTACTAATAGAAAGTGTCACGACAACGTCCCCAACAGGGGACATGGCACCCACGAATGTAACCATTACCACCACTAACACATGTCAACATCAGACCAAGGTTTCTATTGGTGCCACTTACGCAGAAGTCTGGCTATATTTGTTTCACAAAATTAAAATATCTTATATTTTTAAACGAAGGGAGTAGAATAGAGAACACGTAGGCAAGCCTCACTCCACGACCTCCTTCTTCTCCACACCTCACCATCCTCAAAGCTAAGATGCAAAACCAACACCACAACCACGTAGCTTGCTAGTGAGTCCGTGGCCTTGCCACCGCCATCATGGTCAGACAGATTGCTTACAAACGACCTTCTCATGCAACATCGAGGAGGGCAGAGGGGGAGAAGATAGGTGGCAGCAGGGACGAGTCACCCTCGAGAGAGTGCAACAATGCCAAAGCCACGAAGGTTTTCCTTGGATTGGCTTGCACTCGGGTTGCTATCTAATGCTATAGAGTTTCCTTCTCTTCTTTGAATTCTAGATTTGATAGATATATATATATATATATATATATATATATATGTATATATATATATATATATATATATATATATATATATATATATATATATATATATATATAGAAACTCTATTAAACCCCCTGGGTGCAGAATAAGTAATTCTACACCCGGGTTGAAATGCCGAGCCGGACCAGGCTGGTCAACCAAACCTGTCGCAGTCGAACCAAATTTACGGATGGGGTAATTTCCTGTTCTTTTTATTACATCGACGGTTTCTAAATTTTGGTCGTGGGGTACTCAGAGCTAGCCCACTTTCCCCAAATCAGTTCTGGGGATTTCCACAGGTGAAGGCATGGTGCGGCCGGCGAGCTACTGCAAGAGGACATTGCGGCTGGCGGCGAACGACTGCAGCAAGGCATTACAGAAAGCGGAGAATGGCTGCAGCAAAGCATTGCGGACGGCGGCGAGCGGCTGCTGCTAGGGTTTGTGGTCGGCGGCGAGCGGCGACACCTAGGGATTGCGGTGAGCGGCCTCGGCCAGCGGCTTGTGTCCTCGGCGGTGCTCTCGTGGTCGGCGCGGGTGAGCCGCGCCTTGCGGGGCTGCGGTGTGTGGCGTCCCCATCGTGGTGAGCGGCGGACGGCATCTGCACTGCCTGGCCATGCTGGAGTTGGCCGGGGCTAGGGGCTGCGCTGCGCCAGGGGTTCGCCGACTTCAGCGACCGTTCCGCCGGGGTGGAGGTGGAAGGCGACCACGTAAGAGAGAACTACCTGGTGGGCTTAGTCGTCAAGGTAGCTCGCTGTCGTTCTTTACCTTTTTCTTCAGATTGGTTAATACTTTAGATAGATTTGTTAGTTTGAAAATATGCAGATTTGGTACTCACTTTTAGGATACATTAGCTCATTTAGAATTTGTTTACAACGACCTGAGAAGCTCGTTCCTGGAAAGTACCCCTGCAATTTTTGTTCGTGGAAAATGACTGGATGGATGTTTACACCGAGGTGTAGACTGTAGAGCCTCCATTCTTTCTTCTTCCTCTCATAATTCTTTGGTGCTGCTGAGGCTGATCGAGACAGACATAAGAGAAGCTCGTTTAGATTTTTTGGTTAAAGCTTTGGATAGATTTGTGTAGTCTGTTATTATGCAGATTCTGGCGCTCAATTTTAGGATAGACTAGCACAAATGACCATCCGCCGCCACCTGTATCTCCTAGGACAGCTAGTGCCTTCGTGGTGGCACCTGATGCTCTTAACTCCCGTGGCCACTACCTACCGGCGCCTCCTACATGGCTACTATCAGTGTGGGCAGCCGACACGGCTACTACCAACCGGCGACGACTCCTTCCTCCACGTACCTTCATGGACGTTCTCAGACGTCATCCTATGTTGGTCCCATGTCGTTGTCGTCCACGCACAAACCTGCCGAGCTTCAATTTTTAGATTAGCTTATTTAGATTTTGTTTACAACAACTTGAGAAGCTCGTTTTTCCATGATGTTGGTTAACACTGGCTCACAGCATTGAAGTTTCAAACAAGTTTAATCAAAACAAATACTGAATTTATTGCATAGTTGCTTAATCAAGCTAAGAGAAGACAAGTTATGCAGCCGCTGGTGGCCTTCAACTTAAGGCACAGTAGCTGCCCACTCTTTCTTTTAACGTAGTAAATGTATTGCATGGTGTACAATGTTTTCTGTTTTATTGTGCTTGTCAATTTGAGTGGATGCTAGATAGGAGACTGGGGGTAAAAATTGTAATGTACATGTTACATAGTATCACTCATTTCACCTTGTTTAACCTTGGCGTCTAACTTTCTTCTAATTTGGAGCACCTATTTTGAATTAGGTATGCATTTTGGATCATTTTTCTTCATACAGTAGTTGAGTGATAATTTGCAATTTACATCGCTGTAAACTTTAGTTTCTTGGTTCCTGGGGCCACTCAGTCATGCATCAAACCATGAAGCTAGTTCTTATTCTAACATTGGTTCTTATGTCTTAGTGGCACCAAGAACAACATGGATATAAGTTATTTTATGTTGGCACTGAGAATTCTTACATGGACATGGTATATTACAAGCTCTCTAGAACTTTGGTTTAACCCGCCCTATCATGATGAAACAAAGCGATTAACCCGTATTATCATGACATCAAGGTAATTCCTCCTTTGCGATTTGTCATGATAAAAACATAGCGATTATCCATATGGTAGTTTAGATTTTAGGGTGAGGACGTGAGGTTTGGAATTTTATTTGATTCATCAAGTCTGGAAGTTTTAGATGACTATATCCTTCAATGATGTATACTGAACATGTGAGAATTATACTCGTGACAGCCTGATGATCAGTTAATTGTTGTTCCAGTAAAGGACTGCAATTCTGCATGATACTTCCTTCTTTCCTTGCTTATGTCAATACCCGCATATATCTCTGATATTGGCCATCTAGAGACCTGAAAACTCTCAGGTGGTCTCATATCAATAGCCAAAATGTGTTCCCATTCTGCAGTGTGCCCTTGTGTTTGCTCATAGGTCTACGGCCCTTTTTTTTGCATTATTAGATATATGTATGCACTGTGTTGTAAAGATGCTTCTCTTTTTTACCTATTAAGTAGAGGCATTCAAAATGACCGTGTCGTCTGGCCTTGAAAATAAATGCTTTCTTTGCAGGACACTCCGAATAAAAGGGCTAAAGGGTGTCCTATATAAGCGCAGACTTTCAAAGCATGGAAGAAGCAAGTTTGTTCACTAATATTTTGTATATCTACGTTTTACACAAATAAATTCTAGGATTTACTTTACATCCATTGCCCATATGTGTCTATAGGGTTGCACAAGAGGGCCCCTTTGGCCATAAAACAGTATGTACAGTATAAATTGTACTACAGCTCCGTGTCCCTTCTCTCCTTAATTTGTGCTAATCAGAAAACAAATCCAACCTGCTGCTTGCAGCCCTATGTGTCTAGGCTCCCTTTATTGTGAGAAATCACATAATTGATTGAATTTTTTCTCCATATCAATGACATAAACAATTTCGGAAACTAATGAACTTCCATGTATCTTTTACTACTTGTTAGTTTTGGAATTTTTACTTCTGATCCATTGTGTTTTTTTTTGCTTTTCTAGAACTAGTGGATAAAATTATTGCTTTGCAAGGATGTGTGTATTTTTTCAAAACTTTTCTCACTCCAGATGCAATACATCACATAATTTTGTTTAACACACTATCAAACCAGGAGTAATATTTTATGACAGGAATTTTAAACTGCTCATTAAGGTTATTTCTTGTTACTTTTTATAGCACATACGAGAATGTTTGTTTGATGTTCTTTGTAGTTGCTAGGTCCATTTGGTAATTTCTTCATGTGTCGCCATACATGGATCTGATAGTGTGTTCCTTACTTTCCTAATTGCAAGAATTACGAGATCTTTGGGGTGTCTCTACTACACGAATTATGCGGCACACAACCAGTGTCCATGGCTTTGATGTGAATGTGGCAAGGCACCTAAAGAAATTTTACATGGCCATGTCGACGGCAATGTGAACCTAACTCAGTGTTCATTTTTATCTACTCCCTATGTTTCCCTAATATAAGACGTTTTGGCAAACTAAATTAATTTGCCAAATTGTCTTACATTAGGGAACAGAGGTAGTATTTGTTTGTGTTAGTTTGCAAAAATGTCTTACATTAGGGAACAGAGGTAGTATTTGTTTGTGTTAGTTTGCAAAATGTCTTACATTAGGCAACAGAGGTAGTATTTGTTTGTGTTAGTTTGCAAAATGTCTTACATTAGGGAACAGAGGTAGTATTTGTTTGTGTACCCTTTTTCGATGTTTCTTACAGATGTTTTCTGCTTTTCAGGCATCAAATAAGAACTGCTCAACACTGAAACGAGAAAGGCATAACTTCTGATATCAACTGAGTAAGCCTGGCAATTGTGGCAAATGGAAAGGAACTAGCATGTCATCAGTGGTTAATAGTATGAGCGTCAGTTGTTGATCAGTCAACTGATGATTATGTCATCTGGAGAATGTAATTTGTTTACTTAGAACAATTCTAGATTTATCTTTTCGCTAATGTGGATCACTGTATCTTATTTACAATACCCTAAGAGTCGATGTATTGGAGTTATGTTGTGTCATAATGCTGGGATTCCTATTCTACGTAGGCACATGGAATTCTAGGTGACATAATGTATTCGTCTTTTTAGGGACATAATGTATTGAATTCATTATGTATCCATGTGTTTATATCTACTGTAAATTTACGACCATGGTCATATCTGAATTTTCTTACCTTGCTAGCTGAAGTAGAGGAACGTGTTGGCACTTTTTTTTTTTGGCCTGGCACGCGTTGGCACTTGGTATCCAACTTTTCTTAGTTTGGTCTCCAAATTTCCTACAGTAATGGGCCAACGTTTTAATCGGTGGACATAGACTATTTCTTATGTTGGATTCGACTATTTATACGTCACATGCAAGGATTCACACGTTGAGAACCACGTAGCTTAGAAAAGTCTCCTGCCTAGAACCGTCACAGGCGCGCGGACAAAGCATGCGACGTATTTATTTTACGTTGCCTCTAGTGCGGGCGGGTGCGCGCGGTGCCCGTTATTTTACATCGCCTGGGACACACGGCTTGGAGTCCGGGAACGTGCCGCACGGGCTGGTGGCCAGATCGACCCGGGTGCAGAATAATATTCTGCACCCAGGGAGTCAAATAGCGCCACTATATATATATATATATATATATATATATATATATATATATATATATATATATATATATCAAAGCGGATTTGCTATCTAGGATGCTACCAATGCACGCAAGCGTTGACGTTGGATACAGGGAGTATCATTACTAGCTGTCAAGATGAGAGAGAGCCAAAATCTTGCATGCAGTTAACGGTGTTATTTGCCGTTTTTAGAATTGCAAGACCAGCCTTTATTGTAGCGTACCAAACCGCATCTATTGTTGCAAAAATTTTTACAAAGTGCATACGATATGCTAGTAGTACTTGTTTGCACTAGACATTACTAGCTTGTACTAGTTGAGTTGATGGGATGTGTGCATGTTAGTATCAATATGAGCATGAAAACATGCAAGAATTTCTGCAAGAATTTTAACCATGAGAGTAGACCAAATATATCAACTAGTGCATACGGTATGCCAGTAGTACTTGTTTGCACTAGACATTACTAGCTTGTACTAGGTGATGGGATGTGTGCATGTTAGTATCAATATAAGAACGAAAATATGCAAGAATTTCTGCAATAATTTCAACCATGAGAGTAGACCAATATATTAAGCAGGTTAGCATGTAATAAATTCAACCATGAGGGTTGCACGAATTTCGGCCAATTTTCCCGCGCTTGGCTTTCCTTTTAGCGCGGGAGTGCTTCTCGCATCCGTTCTCGCTAGATTTTTTTCAGTACAAAAGCAAAACTTGTTCCTTTATATAGAGACGGGATTCTAAACCATTCTCTCTAATAGCTCCTCTTTCACGTACTAGTTGCCATATCCTTTTTAGCCTCCCCACAAACGGCTTTACATCTATTAATCCTTTCGCCTCGGTATGGCCGATCCGGACTCAGTTGACGAGTGAGCTCTATGGCATTTCTTGCATTTTCTCCCTAATCAACAAAAAACAGCATTCCTTCCAACCCATCTCTCCATTTCTCACCGAGTATTCCTACTGATCTGGTTTTTTTCCATGTTTCTATTTTTTGTAGGTTGCCTGTTGGCCCGTGTCTCCCTACGACCTGGAACTATGGCGCTGTCGAGAAGGCTCTCCGAGAGGCTGTCGAGAAGACTCTCCGAGCTGTAGTTGACCCTGCCTATTCGGTATAAATCTCCAATAGAGTCTCTGGGTGCTCGCAAACGGAGCGCGCAACAGCCTGCTGGAACCGGGCATGTCGAAGAAGAGCGTTCCCGATGATCCACCCTTTCTTGAAGACGGGTGTGTACATTGTCGAGCTCTGTGGGTCGTGCGGTTCCACCCAGCATCACACTGCCGCGTGTGACGTTGACGTCGCTATCGGCCCCGTTTCTGCAACTCGACATCGATGCAAGTCTTGTGACAAGGTAGGCCACAACAGTTCCACATGTGGACGCAAATCAACATACGTGGCCAAGTAGCTGGCTAGGTAGCTTATCCATTTGAACTTAGCATCGACCTGTATCCCTCTTGTTTCTATTTTAAATTTTATGCTAGGCCAGTCTGTACTGGTTTTTCTACGTAGCATTGTCGCGAGCTGTAAAACCTTGCTGTTTCGAACGACAAGGGAATAATTTAATTATTGTTGTTGTGGTGGTAAAAATGTCGGCAGACAAATCTTAAAAAAGGAAAACCCATTTGTGAACTAATAGCTGGCAAAACAACTAGCCAACGGCTGCGTACATTTCCTATAGGTGTGAACAAAGACATCTCATTCTTCTGCAAATTACAACAACGGCTAGTTCTCTGCGAGCACCCAACGGCTACTAGCTCCTTATATAGCTATCTCGTGTAAAGTCTCCATACCACGCTCCATACTTCCAAAGTCTCTTCCATTTTCCTAGCTGCGAGTACCTCGTTTTTTCCACACATTATCTCAGGCATACTTCTCCATCGACAGCACCCCCACAACCTCCATATATTCCTTAGACATGCTAGTTGATTATTCTTGTGGCTGATCCGTTTCTTTTCAACATCCCTTAGACTTACTAGACTGTTTTTTGTTCTTCTATTTGCTTCTGGTGGTATGTCTTTGGTTTCAAAGATGGCATGCGAGGGTCTCGGTGGATACGTCGACACATCCATATTTCATTGTTTCTGTGGCGAGCCTGCCGATTTGTGAGAATCAGGAACAAATGAAAATCCTGATAGGCTGTTCGTTAAGTGCGGCCTTATGAAGGTCAGTGGTTTGTGTTTCTATTTCCTTTCATTGCTAAAAGGCGATCTACTATATGTTTGTTTGGTAAAATAATACCGTTCGTTTTCTGAATATAGAAATGCAAGTTTTGGGAGTGGGAGGATGAGCTGCGCGATAGGCCGTGTCAGAAACCCAAGCCATCAGGTCGGATGGGGGATGACGCACGCGCTGGCAGGCTCGCTGGTGCTGAAGAAAAGCAAGAAGCATGTCATCTAAAGACAGAACTGATCGCAATGCGCTGGATTCTGATGTTCATAGCGATCTGTTTAGTTTGGATTGCTAGCAGAGTCTGAAATCTACTCTTTTTTACTAGCAATATTGTGTGTTTGTGTGCGCTCGTGGCGCGGCATTGACCATGCAGATTTGGTAGTAGATAGAGTTTTTTATGTAAGTTTTGTCGGTTAGTTGTGCTGATTAATTGCTAGCTCCACTCATCTCTTAACATCAAGCATGTGAGTTGTCCTTATTAGTTACTACTCGATCCACCGTTATACCAGCAACAAAATGATCACCGTCTGTCATGCTAACTACTGGTTTGCTCCGCCACTTCCCTGCTACCATGGCGAGCTTTGGTCGCACCGGTACTTCCCTTCTACCATGGCGATATTGGGAAACAGACAACCTTCTGAAGTAATGGCAAACTCTCGTGGACTACGAAATCATGCTTGAATGCCTAGCCGAGAACACGGAAAAACACAGCGATGCTTGATTGATCTCCTTAAAAAAAATTCCAATGATGAAGCCACACCACGCTTAGAAATATAGATAGCCTTGAACAAACTTAACACATGACAGGTTCAAACTTAAAACATGACAGGTTCAAACTTAAAACATTATGGTTCCAAACTTAAAACAGGAAAGGTTCTAGTAGTCGGCACAGGTTCTAAGGCAAATAACAAGTAACATGATAAAAACGATGAAATGATAGTTTGGACGGTCGCGTTCACGTGGTGCGCTGGGCCTAGCATCAGAAATCCACGCCGGACGGGGTGCGTGACACATCGACGCTCCCCTCGCTGCTCTCTTGCGTCAAAGCTTTCTTGAACTTTCCGTTGTTCTTTCTCTTCAGCTTATTTTTCTTCTTGAAACCTTTCTGAACTTTCTTCTTAGTCAGCGAGTGGCACATCTTCACAGTCTCGTGGATGAATGTCTTCTTAGTGTTCTCTATCGTTGCCTCGCTGACTATCTGGGAATAACAAAATCATCTCCCTTAGATATTTTTAAGAGACATTCGCTCATCTAGAACATGATTAAAACTCGTTTTGTGCCATGAAAACAACGATTAGCAGGCATGGTGTGGTGAACGAACAGTTACCGCAAATTGGTTCTTCTTAGGGATGTTGTAGTAGAATGTCACCACACCGGCGTTGTTTCTGCCAAGCATAACCAAGAAACTTCTGTTAGTTATGGCGCACATGATTCTGTGAATATGTACAGATGGCAAAAAAAAACAGAGAAAAGACACAGTGGTATGTCCGCCTCTGCTCGTCCAAGCTGCATTGCCGTTGCTCATTGCGAGTTCGTCTCGGGTGTCCCTGATATGTAAACAAGATGAAAATGAAAAACCAAAAAATGAAGGTTGCTCACTAGTTGATCATGCTGCCCTAGCTAGACTGGGCCGTGCTATCTCCGCTAGTAGCGACCAACCCCGTGTACCCCCGCATAAAACAAATTGATAAAAAATCTGCTGGCGGTGAAGTAAAAAAATTGCATATCAGCAGATGAAAGATTTACAAAGAACAAGCGTAGCAGAATGTTTGCATGCATATCAGCTAGATTGCACTGCCACACATGCACTCAGACTAGGAAACAAAAGCCATGCGGGCTGTTTTTTATCATCCTTATGATGTACACAAAATTAAAATCAACAGCAAGAAGGGAGGAAAACAAGAGTCATGCACCACCTTTTTTCCAATCATCCGTATGATGTAAACCACCAAGATAAAAAATCAAAAGCAAAATGAAGGTTACTCTAGTTGAGCGGTTGAATCGATAAGCAAAAAATAACTTACAGGGGCTAGCCGAAAGTATTACTATTCGATTTCTTGGGTGTGGATGATAACTAGTGCTATGCTCTGTATGAACAAATGATGTGTGCTTTTACTATTCAATTCCATGCATTCAGATGATAACTAGTACTATGCTTGTATGAACCGTCGTGTGCTAGCAAGATTGTTTGATTGGGTTGCTGAAATATTGGTCTACTCAATGGTCTATGTGGGGTGCTAATTTATATGCTTGAAAAATGGTCTGTTCAATGGTCTACATGTGGTGCTAGAATTCGTGCTAAAATTTGGCCGGTTCAATGGTCTGAATGTATTGCTATAATATGTGCTAAAATTTTAGCCACTTCAAAGTGTATGAGATGGTAATAGTACATAATGAAACAATCTACCCGAAATGTGCTTTTGAGTATTATTCTCTGGCGGGTGGTTCGTGCATCCCGTCGGCTAGATGACGTAGACATGTAGTTGGTGGTTTTCAAGCCTTTTTAGTCCCTCCCCCCTTTGTCTGATGGCCACGCCGACGGATACAGGAGTGGGAACCGTTCTTTTCATCGTATGCTTTTTGTAAGTCTATTTTTTCTTGATTTTTTCTCCATAGCGGCATCGGTGAGGTGGAGGCGATGATGGCATGTTCGAATAAGGTCTCTCGAGTCTCTCCCTACCTCGTGGGCGTCCGATTCGGAATCAACTAAAGGCACCTGAGGGTTAGCATCATCGCACATGTTTATTCTCTTCAGATTTTGACAATTGGTGTGTCTACCAAGAAGACTTCTTCTCACCGTGGGATATACGGATCATTAAAGATATTTATCAATGGTCACTTCTCCCTCTTCGTATCCGAGATGGATGTGGTCTTCTAGACCCGTTCGGCGACTTCTCATCTGCAGCCAAAACAAGGTGAGGCCGACTCAGAGAGGAGCATCAGTGGTGTCGCTCTATCGTCTAGAGGTTGAAGACGAAGGGAATCTCGAGGATTTTATTGTAATTTTCTTTTTTCTTAGGTTGCTTTGTAGTATGTTTCTTTTAATGACAGAGTCCTTTCCCTAAAAAAATTGTCAAGTAGTATTGTTTGGCTTATTACTTATGTTTAGTGACTTAACTTCGTGAACGAATTACACCCGGTTTCTTTTTCCAATCATTAATCAGGTCTGTTGTCGCACGTACGTGTGTCCGAATCCGACTCCCATCCTACACCGACTCTGTTTCCTGCATTACCCATGTCTGGATACAAAGGTGAATCGGGAAGGCCGCTGGTGATCAGCAACAAGTCGCCGCCGCCGCTTGACCACGTCTGAAAAGGAAGGTCGAAGAGGCAGAGCTTACAACGTCGTCGGATCAGCGGGTCAGCGACATGGCCGGCGATGCTCCGTCTCGACTGCCGTCCGTGAGCTGCTACGGCAGCGGCTCGCCAGATCATTACGTGTACGACGAGGAGGACAACGACGACTACAAGGTGTTCCCTCCGCCGGGTCCCGGCACCGTGATCGAGTCCACCGGCCATGGATACACGATCGTGCCCATGGCGTATGACGACGAAGGCCTCGTCGCCACGGCCGCCGGCACCGAGCAGCAACGGAAGACACCCCTGGCTGTGGCGCCGGCGAACATGGACGTCAGCGAAGGATTGCTGGTTGGGGCGAGCAAGGACGGCGACGTCGCCGCTGATGCTCCCGGAGGTGGATGCGTCGGCGTGGAGGCTGACAACAAGGAGGACCTCGATGATCTGCTGTGCTACGAGTTCTACTATTACGCCGACGACGACGGCCTCGCCGAGCCGGAGACAACCACCGCGACGAACAGTAACAAGACGTTGCGGTCGGCGCGGGTGTCGACCGGGATCGTGGAAACATGACGGGAAGTGGAGATCGATCGAGGCCGCCGCACGCCTGGTTCGATCGCCGTGTAAGTGGAGAGGAAAAACTCTACACAACATGGTTTTGTGCGTGTGCCCCTGCTTCTCTGCAAATATGACGAACTATTGCTAGCAGCAGGCAGCAGCTACTGCGTAGTGGCTCTATTACACTTCTTTTATTTGTTTATACGCGAAGGCCTTTGACTCTTCGACAAGAAGGTGCTTTGATGTGAATGCTTAAGAGAGATATATAATACTACTATTGCTTCACATTAAACATTTATGTAAATATATGTTTGATCTACAATAAGGATTCAAGTCACCCTTACTTGGTCATTAGACATTTATTAGTTGGCACACAGTTCGGATTTTAGTCTATCAAAACTCAATGGTTTGCTAAGTTGCCAGGCATATTTTCTTTATTTCCTGGAATTATTTTTTTGTTCTTTTCCAACGTCGGATATGCATCGTGCGGCAGGGGGTGTGTTCGTGCTGCGGTGCCCAAATTGGCACGTTCATGCAAAACGGCATTCCTATTGATTATATAACGCAAGCACATCTTAAGAATTTGTGCCTAGCTAATTAACCATACATAATTTAAATACAAACTAATGTCGTTTTGCATGAAAAAAATAATAACTTACTTTGAAGCAACATTCTCGAACTTCCATAGTTTCATTGTATATGCTCTAAGCAAATAAAGAGGTGTGATGGCTCCCAGAGCATATGAGGCCTTTCACAATGGGCTGTATCTTAGCACGTTTTCATATGAGCAATTAAAACTTAAAAAACAACTAGTACAATGCATTGTTTCTTAAGTAGAGTCTCTACATTTGATAATTTAGAGGGCATGCATGCATGTGATTGGTCTAGCAATGTTTTTTGCCTATGATTCCGTGCAAGTGGTGTTTCTTAGCTAAGATACAACCCCACTCTCTTTCTTCATTAACTATAGTACCACATAAGCAAAGTGCCTAGGATATGGAGCTAAGAAACCCCATTGTGAAAGGCCTGAACAAATTGCATAGTTGAATGAAGAAAAGGCATTTACTGTGGCCACTGAAAATATAACAAAAATAGGTGCTCCATAAAGCTTCCCTCCTTAAAAAAAGGGCTTTCGTGGGACGTACTCTCTCCGATCCAAATTAGTTTTGTTAGATTTTGTCTAGATTCAGACTAGATACATCTGAATCTAGAAAAATTCGAGAACATTAATTTGGATCGGAGGGAGTGTACAATATTTTTTTCCACAGGCAAAGAGTGTTTTTGGTTTTGGAACCGAATAGAATGTAATGTCATGGTTCCATTCCAGAGGAATGGTTTGGTTCCGTTCTTGTGTGTGGTTTAATCTAAAAAATTGAATGGGTTGGTTTCATGAGTTTAGTTGGAGAATGTAATGAGCTAGATTCTGGGAATAAAACTAGTGAGTAAGTGTGGCGTGCGTTTTAGCAGAAAAAGGTGGCAAGAGAAGAGAGGGAGTGAGCAAGTCCTAGAGTGGCTTTAGCATATAATGGGACCGAAGATATTCTACCGAATTTGAGGAATGGTTGTGTCCCCGATCTAGAGGTAATATTTTCTTTTGGGATCTACATTGTTCCATTCTATTTCTCAACCAAACACTGGAACAACTCTCGGATGCGCAACCATTACATTACATTCCACTTCATGACATCAACCATACACAGCCTTAAGGTCACAAGATCTAGTTCCGAATAACAGAAATAAAGGGAGCCACAGAAGAAAATAGGGGAGAAATATAGTCACTGTCATCTTGATCTGTCTGGTTCGTGCATCCCCTTAGATAGATGATAGATGTAGTAGGTCGGCATTGTAAGTCAACCATCGCTTTGTCTAATTAGCCATCCCATAACATTTCATGTCTTCATTTCAATCACATAATCGACGCTTTGTGCAATGGGGCCATTGTATCAGAGCTCTCTACGTCAAAAGCTTCTCAAGAAGCAAACCACACAGTGATTGAGATTGGATGCCTTTGGATGACTTTGACATGTGAACCCTACACATGGTGGGCCCCACTTTTCAGTGACTAAAGGTCATCTGGCTTTGTGCTTCATGAAGTCATCAGTCAATCTTTACCCCGAAGGCAACGGTTTCAAGGTCATTGTCGCAGGGTTCTCTACCAAATTCTACTGACAACATTTGACCAGAATGCCATAAGAGTACCAAAGACCGATCTACCAAACACAAATTTTCTGTATGCGAGGTGCATGTCATCCAGGCGAGTTGACTGGACAATGCATATTCTATAGTCATGCATCAACTCCTGTCAGTTGGGGGAGCTCTAAAGGATAGGTGAAGGAGAAATGCAACTCTAGCATGACACTATCTACCATGCATGCATGCACTGTTGATATATGTGATTACTTTAAGATTTGTATATGACAATTTCTCATTTTGCATGTACATTTGTACTATGGCTGTGCACATATAGCTCCCTCCTCACTCACTAGTACACCAATTTTATTTCTAATCTTAGATTTCAATGGGCCATATATGTTGGAATAAGTATTAGATTAGGAATTTTTTTGAACATGTGTATTGATTTCAATGTTATCTTTAAAAATTCCTAAAATAGGTTTTGTTTGTATAAAATTTGAAACCTAAATTTCATAACACAATGAAACAACATGGTCGATTGTGAAACACAATAAAACCCAATAAAATAACATGAAACTAAATACAAAAATTAAGCACTTCCTACATATGATAAAATCACTTTCGCTATGGTGAAAGACATTCAAAACTGAGATGATGCACAATAAATGCTGATAAAACTAGATACAAAATATTGCCAATCATCATGTGTTCCCGTTAGGATTTAAACTCGAAATCCTATGTTGTTTTTCTTATTTTTCATTATTATATTTTATGATTTGAAGTCTAAACAATTGAAAATTATTTTCTAATATATACATACCAATTTTGAACCATGCTATTGAGTGAACGTGAGGTTTTTAGCTCCACGGAGCATACATCCTATCCGTCCACACAGTGAGCATCCAACTGTGCAGCCAAATTTAAAGAAAAAAACCAAAAACCAAAAATGCCATGCAAAAAATGAAAAATGTCCTGACAACTTAGGTATGCATGTGTTCCGAGGGACTAGGGAGCGCACATTTTCTCCTTAGATTTTGGGTTTTGAAATGTTGTGGAACAGATTGTTCCAAAAAATATTTTCGCTAGGTTTCATAAAGGTTTTCAAAGTTTCATCAAGTTTCAAGAGTTGATTTTCAAAAATTGCTAAAATACATTCAATAATTCTATCATTTTGAAGCTCTTTTTGCTAGGAACCCAAATGTTCGAACAAATCATTAGTTAGATTTTCTATTCAAATGGTATGAAAGTCATAAACATAGTTAAAATATATGCATCTGACTCAAACGCACTTCATGACAAAAGGAAATGCAAGAAATGGGGCCGTGCAGTAGAATCACTGTGTTCCTAGCTAGGTCCATTTTGGTTTAGGATGTGGAAGACAAAGCTTTGAGACCAGAGAAGTGATTTTGACGAGGCTTATGAGGCCGTTATGTGTTAGCTAGTTTACCGTGCATGGGTGTGTCACATAGGTTAACCATTTGTTGCTTGTTATACACTGTGAAATTACATTTTTATCCTACTCGGTGAGATAACTTATTTTGATCCGCAAGAGACTTTCTTTCAACGCTCTTTTTTTCTCTCTTGAAATAGACAATTTTATTGCAAAGTTTTTAAAGTTTTTGTGGTAAAATCATTCACAAATAGTTGAGATAAGTTTCAACTATCTGAATAATAATAGCATAACGTGACTGAAGTCTACTAAAGCGTTTCCATCCACTAGTAAGCTTGTACGTGCAACGCATGCCTTTATAAATAAGAAAAAACAATTTGAATCTATTGTCTTTATTTACAATATTTTGAATCTATTTCTATTTTAGTGAGTTCTTTTTTCTATAGGTTTTGTTCATTGAGGCACTTGGATAGTTCTCATCGCCGAATAGTGTAAAAAACGCGTGCATGCAACCTACAATACCGGCAACATAAAGTATCCTTGAAAGACAAGTATTAGAATTAGTTATATATTTGTTTACAATTTAAGTCTAGTTTGAAGCAAAACTTGGTAAGGATATGTGTTGCTTTCATCGTACTCAAGTCTCAAGTCTCAACATCTCACGGCATCATCATTCATTTCCGAGTTGCCTAAAAAAATGATAATTTTGTCCTTATATGTGTCATATGAATCTGGTAAATAGTGTTTGGAGTTAGTTTTTTTTAGGGGGATTGGAGTTAGTTTTCAGATAAAAGAACTACTGAAAACTGTACTTGTTCAGAAATGTCGGATAAAAGATTATATCTAGTACTCCATAATTTATGATACACAAATCGTGACGTGAATCATGTGATTAAAAATTTTGTGGTACATTTTTATATCTTCTCCGTCTCAAAATTTAGACGTATCTAACATTAAATTATCAAAATTTGGACGAACCTAGACTAACCACTATCTAGATACATCTAAATTTATACAAATTTATGATATCTATTTTAAAACATATATAGAGAGTATAATAAATTGAAAAAAAAACTATTGAAAATTCTTATTAGCTCTAAAATAAAAATAAATTGGGATCTTCATGACCCTTTCCACACTACGCCTCTGACTAAACGAAAAGAAAAGAAAACTCGCGATAGCCAGCTGCCCCTCACTTCCTCGTTCCCCACTCTCAAGCTATCCCACTCTCGCAGGGACGGAGACAAGGGGGGGCGGAGGGGGGCTTAGCCACCCCCATGGTTGAAATTTTCTAAAGAAATGAGTCACTAGAACTGTGACTTTAGACAAATTTGGTCAAGTCTGCCCCCCTCGTGTCCATCATGCCCCCCTCAAGGTGAGAAGCTGGCTCCGTCCCTGCACTCTGGTGAAGCCCGGACCGACCCCTCCACTGCCTCTCCATCGCCGGCGGCCCGGCGTGAGGACTTCCCCCATTCCCGCTGCTGCCGCGAGCTCCACGACCCCCTTGGACACTGGCGAGAGGACTTTCCACACCCTTGCCTCCTCGCGCGGCCAGCCGGCCACCATTTCTTGGATCAGGCTGTTCGCTATTGCTCCGCCTCTCTATTCACATCCTGGTGCTGGACGTCGCGGAACTACTGTCCTCACCAAAGAGACTTAATTTCTCTCACATGGTAGAAGGTAATGTTTTCCCTTTTCCCTCTTCCATCGGCCCTAGGAGTCAACTGTCAAGCACACATCGGCCAAAGAGATATTAGTATAATAGGTGATCCTTAGTTACTGACTTGTAGCCATTTTCTAGATTCATTAGTGGCTCAAGCTTGATGAGTGCGGTTGGTGTTTTTTTTTTTTTGCCAGGAAAGAGAGTTTTATTCAAGCAATGGTAGAGTTACAATCAGCCTCCGCGAGGGAACAAATTTCCGAGGGGAAATTGCCCAGCCACACGGCTGTTTTCGGTTCTTCCCTACCAATCCTCGCTAGAACATGGCTTACAGAATTGATATTTCTACTTATTCTAGCTAAACTAGTGTCTCTCTCCCTTAAGAGCCTTCGGATAGCATGAATTCGGGCCGCGTAGACTGAAGTGTTGGGCGTCGATTCCTTTAGCAGCACATAGGCTTCAGAGCAATTTGTCTCAACGTAGATGGGTAGCGGCGACCATTGTAGGGCAAGGTTCAACTGTACAAATTTGATTGTTCTAGTTAAGTGGATTCAGACGTAGCTGAACTGCCTTTCAAAAAGCACCCTCTACTTGGTGTCCCAGGGTCAGCCCTGTGGCGAGAAACACTTATGTGAGAATTCTTTGGCCTATTTGCTTAGCAGTACATATTTTCTTATTATGATTTGAATTTAGTCTTAGATATCCTTTTTTTGTCTGATCTCAATTCATGACAAGCTGAGGTAAAATGTGATGCAGTTAAAGCCCCACATGAAATTTTATTCTCTTCTAGAGCAAGCTATAAGGCCAGACATGGAAGACCTCATGTTTAGTTTGCATACTTTGGAGAGAGTATGATGAATTCGACATTGTCATCATAATGTTTTTCTGCCAAACCGTAGCTCTTGACGACAAGAGGGGTGGTATGCATTTTCTGAACTTTCTTAATTGTTAATTCATGCGCCACACTATTCTGTACATTTTCTTTTCAGTACATTGAAAAAATAAAAGCAGAAATTGTCACTGTTTTCTAAATGCTTTCTGATTTACTGGATCATTTGGTTACCATGAGATATATTGTGACCGTAGATCTATATTCATGCCATTATGTGGAAGCCTGGAGTTTCTAGCTGGCAGTGTTATAGGCTGACTACCAGTTTCACCTAGACGTTTTTTTATTTTGTAACTGCTGGCAGTAATCGTATGATTTGCTTCACCTGATATGCATTTTAAAAGATCAAAGAGTTTGGGGATAACTAAAGAATATTTGAGGTTTGGAATATACACATTTTAAACTTTCAGTATAAAAGAAATTATATTGATACCTGGGCAGTCTGATACTTGAAAGATCAGGCAGTTTGCTGAACTGTCAAATTGCTGTAGGGCTTCGTCGTAGAAGGCGTCGGCGGCAAGGGCGCCGTCCAGGCAGGTGATCAGGAAAGCGGCGAGCGAGCCATCCAGGAACGCAGCGAGGCCCTCGGCAAGGGCTCAGTCTTCCAGGCCGGTGATCCGGAAGGCGGCGAGCGAGACGTCCAGGAACACGCGAGTATCAGACTACCCAACAAAGTGCTAAGGTATCCCGATCTTTGGGCAAACTGTGAGGGCTTCATCGGCAAGGGCGTCATCCAGGCCGGTGATCAAGAAGGCGGCGAGGGCGCCGTCAGGGAGGTACGACACAGCGAGCGACCCGTCCAGGCCGCGGCAAGGGCGTCGCCGTTGAGGGCGCGGCAAGGGCGTCGTCCAGGCTGGTGTTCAGGATGGCGCGAGTGAGCCGTCCAGGAACGCGGAGCGCATCCTCCAGGTCGTCGCAGAGTGCGTCCTCCAGGTTTTTTGAGCGATAAGGACGCGAGGCCGGTTTTCCGTATTTTTCTCTGCGCGGGATGCGGGATAAGTTTTGGTCCGTCGCTGTAATTTGCTAAATGCACACGGGGATCAGAATAGGACAACTCATGCTGTTGGATTCTCTTTGGTGGACCTGGTCGTGCGGTGTGCGTTGATCCGCGTACGTGTTGTGGGGTGCGTTTAGAAAAATTTATATTTGCTCTTTTATAAGTATATACTCCCTCCGTTTCAAGGCTTAAGGTTTTACATATTTTTTCTTTGACCAAGAATTACTCTAAATACGTAAAGAGTTTTGGTATAAAACTAGTATCACTAGAAAGTATTTTTTAATACGAATCCAACAATACTACTTATGTACAATATAATCAAGATTTTGTTGCTCGATTCATTCGGTCAAACTTTGCTTTGGAAAGCATGTGCGCCTTAATCCTGAAACGGATAAACGGAAGATAGTAGTAGAGATAGAAGTCATGAGCATCCTGTAATCATAGACTCCTGCTTGTCCGACCTGAGAAGGTTGGACCATAATTGAATTGAATTAGGAGCCATGGGAAAAACTGCAAAAATTAGTACCCTTTTAATCGTTTTTTACTTACGGTTAATATTACTTACTGTAGTTGTAATAATGTACTTAGGGTGCGTTTGGTAGATCGGTCCAACCCAGAAAATCTGACCTCAACCCAATTTTAGGTGTTTGTTAGCCCGTTTTTGCTCCCTGGGCACCGCCTCACCAGAACGCTCCTCAGCCGCCTGGGCCAGAAGCTGAAAACGAGCCAGATGTGGCTGAGCTCGCCCGAAAAATCCATCCCCGCACCCCGCAGGTCGACCGAATCTAACAGGGGTCAACAAGTCCCACCCCCATTTCCCTCCTCCCTCACGATGGCAACCTCCAGCCCCGCCCGCACGATGGCAATCTCCAGCCGCGCTCCTCCCTGATGAGGGCCACCGCCGCCGCCTCCTCCTCGACAAGGGCCGCTGCCGCCTGTTCGACGAGCGCCGCCGCCGCTAGCCCCGCCACGGCCAGCGTCTCTGTGATACATCGCCGCCTCCTCTTGTCGCCTTCCCTGCGTGAATCGCCTCCCCGTGATACGCGGTGACCCCCCGCCACGGCTCCCAGCTCCCAGCGCCATGGATGGTCGCGACCCAGCGCCGCCAGGTCTCCCAGCGCCGCGCCCAGTGCCATGGATGGCCACGACCCAACCCAGCTCGTCCGCCCAGCGACCTCACGCCTCCTGCCAGACCCGCCACGGCCAGAGCTCGCTAGTGCTCCCTGGCCGGAGCTCGCCGGCGCCCGCCAGGCCAGCCCCGCATCTCCGCCGGAGCTCCCTGCCGGAGCTCGCCGGCGTAGGGACCCGATTGCCTTTTTATTTATGTATATAGGGACTCGATTGATTTTTATTTGTGTATACAGGGACCCGATTGCTTTTCAATTGTGTATATAGAGACTCCATTGTATTTCATTTGTGTATTCAGGGACTTTTATGTATATTTTAGACCTCTTCGGTATATCTCAATGCATACAGCCCACCAAACAACGGGTGAATACAGAATTTCTCAATAGACACGTGCTACCAAACACATGTCAAAATCTCACCTCAAAATGTTGAGGTCAGCTTAGCTCAACAGAGATATTGATTCTGAAGTGGCCCGGGCTACCAAACACACCCTTAGTACTACACGAACTACATACGGTTTCCTTTTCTAATCACCTCTGTCACAAGTACGTGTGTCCGAATCAGACTTCTAGACCGACCTTGCTTCCAACATGAACACGTCTAGATATAAAAACGGCAAGGTCGCGGTCACAAGAAACAAATCGCCGCCCTCTTGCCGACGTCCGCGCGAGGAACATCGAAGAAGCAGAGCTTACAGCGTCGTACGTCGGATCAGCAAGCCAGCCAGCGACATGGCCGGCTACGATGCGTCTTGGCCGCCGCCGGTGCGCTACTACGGCGGCACGGTGGCGTCTGGGTACAAGTACAACGACGACTCTGACGACGAGGGCACGGACGCTACTCCCTCGCCGGTGGCGCGCCCCGTGTACGACGAGTACGATAGTGACGACAACAAGGTGTTCCCTCCGCCGGGCCCACGCACGGCGATCGAGTCCACCGGCCATGGATGCGCCATCTTGCCGACGCGTGACGACGAGGACGCGCCGCTCGACGACTTGTTCGCCAGTATTGCGGCTGTCATGGCCACCGAGAAGCAACGAAGGAAGCAGGTGGCTACGGTGGAGGAAGGCACTTCTGAGGCAGGCAGTGGTGCCGCTCGTCCGCCGCCTGATGGCACGGTGGTGTACGGTCACAACGAAGAGTACGTCGACGGCAGTGACGACACTACACGACCGCCGCTGGTAGCCTGCTCTAGAAGCGGCGTGTCGAATCAGTGCGTGTACGACGAGGACGGCAATGACGATTACGAGGAGTTGCCAGCGCTGGGCCCCGACCACGGGAACACGATCGTGCCGATGCCAGTGACACCTGAAGACGGAGACAACAATGCATCGCCGCCGGTCCATGATGACTTGTTCGCCAGTATTATGGCTGCCATGGCCGCCGAGCAGCAACAAGGGACACCGGTGGGTGCGGCTGGAGAGCACGGCCCTTCTGAGGCAGACTGCTCTGCTGCTCTTCCGCCGCCGCCTGAGCGCTCCTGCAGTGGCACGACGGCGCACGGTCAGCACGACGAGTTCGACGCCGGCAGGGATGCCGCTCCCCGGCCGCCGCTCACGGGCCCCTCTGGAAGTGGTACGTCGAATCAGTGCGTGTACGACGAGTACGATAACGATCACAACGATGTGCCTCCTCCGGGCCCTGGCACGGTGATCGAGTTTACCAGCCATGGAGACACAACCAAGCCGCCGATGACGACGTGTGGCGAGGGTGTGCCGCCGCCGGCCTACGACGACCTGTTCGGCAAAGTCACGGCCACCGGCCAGCAACCAAAGACACCCATGGCTGCGGCGGCGTCAACGAAGGATGACGCTCGCGTTGTCGTGGCCGCGGCGAAGCACGGCAGCCCCGGAGTAGAGGTTGACGACGAGAAGGGACTTGAAGAGACCTACGACGAGTTCTTTCCACCACGCGGACGACGACCTCGCCGAGCAGGGGACCAGACCACCGCGGCGGGGAACAAGACCGAGGTGCCTCCGTCGGCGTGGGTGGCGGCGGGGATAGCGTCCGCGGCGGCTCGGTTCGGCGCCGTGCGGCGCCTGGTTCGACGTGGAGGTTGAGAGGCAGAGGCGCCTGGTTCTGATCATGTTCCGCAGTGCGCGCGGCTGTTATTTCTGATTTTGTATGTCGACTGTCGTGGGTGGTCGTAACATGGTGTACTAGCAATTCTGAAAGAAAAAATTCGTAACATAGGACTTACTGATTTTGCTATTTCTGCGCAGCTAGCCAAGAATATAAGGTATTACGTGTAGCGATTTTGCATGTTGATAGAATAAACCAGTGGCCTTGTGCCTGCTTCTTGTCGTCTACGATCGGAATCGACGGGTCCCTGCCTCCTCTGCTTGCCGTCCCGGTGGCGGAAGGGGGTGGGGACCTCAGATCTGCGCTCGGTGTTGTTGAAGGGTCCCTAAAGTCAGAGTCTGGTTTACCGGCATCGATGTTATGATGGCTATAGCGGCGTTGTGCAGTCCAAGAATATGATTTATTACCTTCCTCCTATTCCACCTTGAAGGTTGGGAAGAAAGCAATCATTGTATTGAATGACTCAATTCTGGTTACAAGTAGATATATATATATATATATATATATATATATATATAGAGAGAGAGAGAGACGTGCACACGCAGAGGCGCACACAGGCGCATGCAGTGGCTAAGGATAGGGGGCGATCCTAAAGACTAGGGAGTACAGGTACACATGCAATCATGGGATAACGCTTCAACCCCTCCTCGCGCAGTCTGAACTATGCTCGGGAGAGAACATTCAGACTGGAACAGAACTCCTGGAAGAGTGTGGTAGGTAGCCCTTTCGTGAAGATGTCGGCGTACTGCGAGCTGGTCGGCACATGTAGTATGCGTGCCTCGCCGTGAGACACTCGATCGCAAACAAAGTGGAGGTCGATCTCCACATGCTTCGTGCGTTGATGCTGCACGGGATTGGTGGACAGGTACACAGCTGATATGTTGTCACAGTAGACGACCGTCGCGCGGGTCGGTGGTTGATGAAGTTCGAGGAGGAGCTGGCGCAGCCAACAGGACTCCGCCACGCAGTTGGCGACTGCCCTGTATTCAGCCTCCGCACTCGAGCGCGAGACCGTGTTCTGGCGTTTGGAAGACCAAGAAACAAGGTTGCTGCCGAGGAAAACGCCGAAGCCCGACATGGATTTGCGCGTATCGGGGCAACCGACCCAGTCTGCGTCGGAGTAGGCAACCAAGTCATGGGGGGAGTGGCGATGAATCTGGAGTCCAAAGTGGGTGGTGCCGTGAACGTAACGCAAGATGCGCTTGATGAGCTGGAAGTGTGTGTCGGTGGGAGCATGCATGAGGAGACACACCTGCTGGACGGCGTAGGAGAGCGGCCGAGTGAGAGTGAGGTACTGGAGGGCGCCGGCCAAGCTGCGATAAAGAGAGGGGTTGTCGAATGGCGAGCCGCTATGAATGGAGATCTTGGATGTGGTGTCGATGGGTGTGGAGAGAGGGTGGCTGTTTAGCATGTGTGGCATCCCGCAAAACCACTACTAGAAAATCGCGTTGAATTTGTGCATTGCATCGTCATCATCATGCATTGTTTGCATAAAACTATTTTCGCAACGCCCGATTTGTTTTCCAAACGCCCCATCTTAAGTCAAACGCAAAAACCCGGGTCTCCGGAATATTTTATTTTGTCCGCTATCGTTTGCAAAAGCCTTGTTTGAAATCAATAAAAATATTTATTTATTTTAGTGGGGCAGTCGAACGGGCCGTTTCGACCCGAACGACCACCCCCATGTTTTACAATCGGTCCGCCTCTAATCCTAAACCTACCAGATAATCTACCCACACCCTTTGGCCACATCACCCCGGCCAACCCCGTCGTGACACATCACCCTCTCCCTCCCCCTAGCCACCCCCACACTGCCACCCCACCACCCCCTCTCTCCTCTCTCTCTCCACCCACACACACCAAAGCACATGCGGCCAAACACACACCACCACGCCGGTGGACCCTCTCTCGCCTGGCCCGGCCCCCTGACCGACCAGAAGCTCCCTCGGGATCTCACTGGGCCACCCGACCCACTGACCAGCTTCCCACCCTGTAACCGCCCTTCCTCTGCTCCCACCCACGCAGCCCTCTGGCCACCAAGACGCGACCAGCGCCCACCTTCCCGCCTGCTTCTTCCTCCCTCCTCCTCTCTCTTCCAGCCGCTGCCCTCACCTCCGGCGCCCTTCTTCTCCGTCAAGCAGCCGCCACGCCAGGCCCTGAGCGCCCGCCTCGCTCCAACTGCTCTGTCTGTGACCCAGCCCCTCGCCACGCCCGCCTCTTCTCCGCCTCCCTCCCGCCGAAGCCGCTTCGAGCTCCCGCTGCCGCCGACCCGCGTTCTGCCCCCGAGCCGCTGCCGTCGAGTCCGCCGCCCCGTCGCCCTGCTCGCCCGCCTTGGCCGCCTCGCCGCTGCGCCGCCTCGCCGCCAGGAGCCGCCGACGAGCCCCACCGCCATCTCCGCGCTCGACCCTCGCCTGCCCGGCCCGACAACCGCCGCCCCGCACCTTCCAAGCAGTAGCGCCGCTGGCCGCCTTCCTGTGCATCGTCTCCGCGACGCCCTGCGAGCACGGGGCTCGCTGGCCGCCGCCGCCCGCCGCCTACTGCCCTCCGTCTGCTCGACCTCCGACGCCTCCTTTCCTCGCGCCGACCGCTCAGACCGCGCCGCCCTCCATCTCCAGCGACCCTCTCTCCGAGCTCTGCCATGGATGTCGCCAGGGACCCCGCCGCGAGCCGTCTTCGGCCTTCTTCTCCAGCCTCGGCGATCCCGTCCCGGCTCAACCTTCCCAGCGCCATGACGCCATCTCCTTCGCCGGAGCGCCGGTCGCCGGTGTCCTTCCTCGGATCGACGGCGCCCGAGCCTGCACGCCTTGGCGGTGGGTACCTCAGTGCAAAGCGGTGTTGTTGGGTGGATGTGGTATGGGATATGTGAAGAGACGGTGGTGATGGATGCACTGAGGTGACGACGTGGAACTATGACAAGATCTTCGTCACGACAACCCGAGTTCTTCCACCCGGAATCCGATGGTCGTACTTCGAGAACCCCGTCACGGAACGCCAAGATTTACTTCCCGGATTCGACGCCCCGAGACCACCACGAGGAGGCGAAACGCCAAGGCCTTCGACACGGAACACTGAACCCCGACGACCCCCCGGACGCCAAGAACGACTCGACGGCGCGGACCCGACAAGAGCTTCACCACGACAAGAGCGACAGCAACCAGGGCGAGTCCGAAGCCCCGACGCCAGACCAAGTACTTCCTCGCGGAACCACAAGAGCTTCTCCTAGATAACCGCCAAGGTCGTCATCGGAACCACAAGGCCGTTGCAGTGAACTCGACAAGATCTACCCGGAACCGAGAACGATCCGAGTCCGAGAACGTATCCGTCGAACCCCGAGCCCCGAGGCCGAACCCCGAACCCCGGAACACCAAGTTCGTCGAACCCTAATGTGTGAACCCCCTCCCGAGAACCCTATTTTAAATTTGCCAACTATATAAATTGTTGCATATTAATTGTTCATGCATGCATCCTTGTCTGTTGTTTGGGGGCCTTATGCCGATTCACCTAATAATTAAATATGGGGCCCATCTGCGGGCAAATCTAGCCTTATATTGGCCTCATTTAAACTTGTGTAGCGAACCGGTAACTTATCTTGCCTTGTTATAACAACATTTAAATTGCGGGGTATCTAAACAACTTGAACCATCTAATTAATTGTCGGGACCCCTGGTTCCGCTTAATATGACCTAATTGCACCGCACTTTGCCATGCCATGCATCATATCATAAGCATGCCGATCTTCTGCCGTTGTATTAAATAGTGCATCCGGTGTTTCTTCTAGTGTTTTGGTTCTTCGCGGATAAGGCCGTTGAGTTGATGTGAGCTTCGCCCCGATCTTCGGATGAACCCTTCGACAATGTTTTTCAGGCGAGCAGCTCCCCCTTTCTACCTATCTTACTTTTATAGTATTTACTTTCCTCCTGTTGATCTATTGCTATCTGTGTTGCGTTGCTCTAGTTTCGTACCCGTGATATCCCTTGCAGCCATATATAGCCTTGGACACATCCTATTACCTGTTGTTTGGTAGATAGTTGGACCCGCGTGTCGTAGTCGCTTGCTCAAGTGTTTTTGCTTGTCGTCAAGTACCACAATTGTTGGAGGATTGCCGCATGTTGACGTTGGATATGATCATGGTTTTACTTATTGTTTCACTTTAATTACTGTTTAACAACTAAAATTGAATCAAGCAGAGGCATCGGTGGGTGATAGGTAATATTTGGTTTCCGAACGCCCACTTGTGTCCCGTAGGACCCGAGTTCTTGACACCTGTTCCGAGATCGAGCGCGCTAACCACAGGTGGGGAGATATGGGCCCCCCATTGATTATTACCTGATTTCAAAGTATTGTACTGGGGGCCACAAACTAGTTTGAGGTTTTATTTACTATCCTGTACTTATGCCCTGTTTACTGCTTTATTTACGATTGTGTGAGGAGCACGCTGTATCGCTTAGGAAGCGGAGTGTTTTCGCGGTCCCGACAGGGACCCCGATTGGGTCTGCTACAGCCATTGTCGAAACCCTAAGTCCGTCTCGAGACCGGCCGACTTGCTATGGGGTGTACTTAGTGGGTGGCCCCGTGCTTGCTTTGGGTCCGGGAACGTCGTGACTTAGGCCCCGCCGACATACCGATGGGTGTATGTTAACCGATCCGCAAAAGGGTCGAAGTGCCTGTGGATACTTTGGTGCACCCCTGCAGGGTTAGATCTTTTCGAGAAGCCGTGTCCGCGGTTATGGACGACTTGGAGCACAGTGCTTGATCATAGACAACTATAACTAAAGTTTACTGTTATGAATTGACTTGTATCCGATTTGCCTAGTAATCAGCTTCACTACAACGGAATGGCTAAGTAAAAGTACCAACAACTGCTGGGTTTTGTGGTTATCTCATGATCATCGTACCTGACTAGTAAGTGCTGCCACTATAACGGAATGGTTAACTAAAAGTGCCCACTGCTTATCTTTATCAGGATGAATATCTAAACCTGACTAGTAAAGTGCCACAACTATAACTGATTAAGTAAAACTGCCAACTGTGTGAGTTCCTCGGTTGACTTCCTCGTTGGTCTCGAGAGGGAAACGCCAGGATGGGTTTGTTTGATGATAGTATCAGGTTGGATCCGAACAGGTCTTTCTCACCCTCTCTGATAGCCGCCAGTGTATCGAGTCTCTATAGGTTGTTTAGTGCATGCTGCCGCTGCCGCTTCAGTCCACCATACCTATGTAGGCGAGGACCGCCGAATTCTAGCCTCGCTGCAATCTTGGCCTCGATCGACGCCTCTTTTTCCTTTGCCCTTTGTCGGCACCCCTTTTTGTTTAAGCAGGTCTTGAGATCGACGCCGTTAGCAGGGTTACCCTTCCGGCTTGGCCTGGGCAGGGTTATGGACGCCATTGGTTATTCTTCAGGGCTCTTAGCCCCATTTGCTTCTTGTCCGTAGTCGGACGATCTATCATTTCAAGGTGATTTGGATCTTTGTATATTATATCTGTATTCTTGACTCTTTGAGTCGCTGTTATATATATCTGTTCTGTGGGTCCCATCGAGGACTGTTGTGTAATGTTATTACTTTGCTTTCCACCCGCACGAAAGTGCCTGGTGGGCACCTTCGAATCGTTTCTATGCGGGTTTGGCGAGTTTCGCTAAAACTTGCATAGGGCCGATTCGGAGGGTGTTACAGCATGCCAGCGCGATCAAGGATCTCGAGGGCATACTACTGCTGGCTGAGGAAGAGGCCACGGTCAGAGCGGTGCACGTTGACACCGAGAAAGTGATGGATGTCGCCCAAGTATGTCATGGAGAATTCTCGGTTGAGGGACTGGATGGTGGTGTCGAGAAGGTCTTAGGTGTTTGCGGTGAGAATGATGTCATCCACATAAAGGAGGAGATAAACAAGGGCAGAGCCGCGGCGAAAAATGAAGAAGGAGGTGTCACATTGGGAGGTGGTGAAGCCCAGGGAGTGGAGGAAGGTGGTGAAGCGAGTGAACCAAGGGCGGGGAGCTTTCTTGAGGCCGTAGAGAGACTTGTTGAGGCGACATACGTGGTTGGGGAGGGTGGAATCAACGAAGCTAGAGGGCTGCTGGCAGTAGACCGTTTCAGCCAGGTGACCGTGCAAGAAGGCGTTCTTGACATCCATCTGGTGAATGGGCCAAGAGTGGGTGGTGGCGATGCTGAGGACGACGCGAATGGTGGCCGGTTTGACGACGGGGCTGAAGGTTTCCCCATAGTCGACACCGGCCTGCTGGGTGAAGCCGCGAACCATCCATCGAGCCTTGTAGCGAGCAAGAGTCCCGTCGGGGTGTAGCTTGTGTCGGAAAATCCACTTCCCAGTAACCACGTTGACACCTACAGGACAAGGGACAAGAGACCAAGTGTCATTCCGAACAAGAGCAGTATACTCATCAAGCATTGCATCGTCCCAATGGGGATCTTTGAGTGCTACACAGTAGGAAGAGGGGATGGGTGAGAGGGGCGCAGTGACGTAGAGATCAAAAAGTGTTTTAGGTTAGGCAAAACCGGTTTTAGCTCAGGTAAGCATGCGGTGTGCATTTTGGGGTGGATCTACCACAATAGCGCCTGGGGGGGGGGGGGAGGGGGTGGACGTGGCGGAGAGTGGGTGGGTGCTGTGCTCGAGGAGGATGCGGTGGGGCCATCAGGTGGTGGCAAAGCACGTGGAGGCGCAGGAGGAGAGGTGGATGCGGGGGGACCAGGGGTTGGGTGAGGTGCGGTTGGGAGGGCGCCAGGTGCAGTCGGGAGTGGGGCAGGATTGGTCGCCGCATGTGGGGGGGGGTCGGGGTGCGTCGTGGCGAGCGAGGAGTGGCCGAGCTAGGTGGAAAGAACGTAGGGCACGTGGAGACGCGGGTTTCGGGCAGGATTCGATGGCAAGGTGGTGGGATCTGTGCGGTGGGAGTAACGGAGGGGATTTGGGTGGGGGCGGGATCGGGTGCGGGATCAAGTGCGGGCTGGGACGGTGTGGTCACCGCTGTGTCAGAAGCGTAGGGGAATTGGTTCTCGTCGAAAATCACGTGTCCGAAGATGATGACCGTGCGCGTTTGTAAGTTGAAACAACGATATCCTTTGTGTTCTCTAGGGTAGCCTAAGAAGATGCAATGAGCAGAATGGGGAGCGAGTTTGTGTGGCGTGGTGGGAACGATGTTGGGATAACACAAGCAACCGAAAACGCGGAGATGGTCATACGATGGATGAGCGCTGAAGAGATGATCGATGGCACAGGTGGGTCGGATATTGAGGAGGTGATTGGCCGCATTGAGTGTCTCCGCCCAAAACTGTGGTGGCAGAGTGGCCTGGAAGAGAAGGGTGTGAGTGATATCGTTGTGAGTACGAATGAGGCGCTCGACACGTCCGTTTTGCGGGGAAGTATAGGGACACGAGAGGCGGAACGAAAAACCATTTTGGGAGAAGAAGGAGTGGAGCGAGGTGGTGAGAAATTCGTCTCCATTGTCACATTGTAGGCAGCGGGTGGTTTGGTGGAATTGAGTTTTGACAAAGCGGAAGAAGTTGATAAGCGTGTCGTAGTTGTCGAATTTGTTTCGGAGAGGGAAAACCCAGGAAAAGTGAGAGTAGTCGTCAAGAATCACTAAATAAAATTTATATCCCGAACAACTTATTACAGGAGATGTCCATAAGTCACAATGCACCAAATCAAAGGGAGCCATTGCTCGTGAGTGGGAAAGAGAAAAGGGCAGACGGGTTTGTTTTCCTAGTTGGCAAGCATCACAGAAGGAAACTTTGGAAATAGCATTATTACAGGAGGATAGAAAGTCTAAAGGTATGTGGGAGAAGGCGTTGCTGTTCGGGTGGCAACGCCACAGGTCGCCGGAGATGGTGTAGGACGAGGGAGGTGATGATGAAGGGTCGCCGTAGAAGGGGTAGAGATCACCGTGGCTGTTGGAACACATGAGCTGGGTCTTGGTGTTGAAGTCCTTCACAGATAAGCCAAAAGGATCAAACTCAACGGAACACCAATTATCGCGAACAAATTTGCGAGTACCGATGAGATTTTGGACAACATTAGGACAAACTAGGACATTGTTAAGATAGAATGGACGAGATGTAGATGTGAGTTGTGTGGAACCGGTAGCAACTACAGGAAGATGAGACCCATTACCTACGACTAAATGCAGAGAAGTATGCTCTAGAGGGGAATGAGACGAGGTCAATGTACCTGAGCTACTGGTGACGTGGGAGGAAGCCCCAGAATCCATGATCCAGGTGCCGTTGTGGGCGGAGAAGGCCTAGTCGTAGCTCGGTCCGTGCGGCAGCAGGGCGGCGTGATCCCAGCTTGGTTGTTGGGGTGGAGCCACGACCGCGAACGTCTGCTGCTGCTGGGGGGTGGGCGCGACGAGGTACAACGGCTGCGGTTGAGGAGGTGCGACGTGGTAGGCTGATGGAGGAGCAGTGGGCGTGTCAGGTGCGGGCATGACAGGGTACACCTGTTGGGGCACACCGGGACGCGGGCCAAGGACGCCCGCGGAGTTCGGTGGAATCCACGGCGCACGGGGCGGTGGGAACGACATGCTCATCGGAGCAAAGTAGCCGAGCCAAGGCTGCTGCCCGGAGCAGGAGGTGCCGGTCGACCACGCGCCGCGTCCGCGCCCGCTGTCTGGTTGGAACGCGCCCGACCCACCGCTGTGTTGCCCGGAGCTAGAGTTGCCCGAGGAGGCGCCGCGGCCGCCGTCGTACTAGAACCCAGGGATGGGGTTTTTGCCCCGGTAGTTGGGACTGACACCGGGGCGAGGGGCAGGGCCACCGGCCGGTGGTGGGCGAGGTGCCCCGTGAACGGCGAGAGCCTCAGCCCCGGCCTGGAGCTGTGTTTTGTCGGCGTTGACCTCAGCACGCAGAAGATGGAAGACGGCGTCGGAGAAGGCGATCAGCGGCTTGGTGGTTTTGAGGATCTCGGCCTGAAGGGTGAACTTGCCGCCGAGCCCGTCCATAAATTGGAAGGTGAGGTCATCGTCACCGAGAGGGCACCCGATGGCGGCTAGATCGTCGGCGATCTGCTGGAGCTTGCTGGCGTAGTCGGCGATAGACATGTCACCGCGAGGATTGGCGCGGAAGGCGGTGCTGAGGAAGTGGTAGCGGGACGCATCGCGGTCGAGGAAGAATCGGGTGATGCGCGCCCAGGTGGAGCCGGCGCGGCCATCTGTGCCTTGGACCAGCCGGAACAGATCATCCGAGAGGGTCTCCATGAACCAGAGGGACATGTGGATGTCGACGACAAGCCAACTGTCATCGGGATCACGCGGCGCCACGCCGTGGGTGATGTGATCAAGACACTTGTACATCGTGAGGAGCCAGATGATAATCTGGCGCCACTTGGAGAATTTGTCACCGGCAGTGTTGACAGTGAACTTGATGTAATTTTGAATGTGAACACTGAGGATAGGATGGTCAGTGGGGTGTGGAGATTGGAGCACGAGAGGTGGAGGGTGGGAGATCGGGATTGGGGCAAATTGGTTTGGGGGATTTTGTGTTTGAGTGATTTGGTTTTGGGGAGTTGGGTTCTTGGGATTTGGGAGGGAGCTGCAGCGGATGAAGAGGGGTTGGGGAGGTTGTAAGGGTAGGCGCCGAAGAGATGGTTGGAGATCGTCGGCGTTGGGGGCGCGCGCGGCATGGCCAAGCGCTGCTGAAGAGGGGTTTGTGGGTTAGAATAAAGAGGATTGATCGTCGGCATTGGGATGCCGGAGGAGGCGGGAAGGTTGTCGGAGGTTTGGGAGGAAGAAGAGGAAGCCATGAATATGGAGCCTAGAGCTCTGATACCATGAAGGTTGGGAAGAAAGCAATCGTTGTATTGAATGACTCGATTCTGGTTACAAGTAGACAGAGAGAGAGAGAGAGGGAGAGAGAGAGAGACGTGCACACGCAGAGGCGCACGCAGGCGCATGCAGTGGCTAAGGATAGGGGGCTATCCTAAAGACTAGAGAGTACATGTATACATGCAATCATGGGATAACGGTTCAACACACCTTGTCAGAGACGACCTTGCCGCTGGCTTTGAGGAGGACGGGAATCCGTCTGGTCGCCGCTTCCATGGAGTGATGGATCTCATCTAGTCTACTTGTTTTCTAGCTTTGGTGTTACAAGATTTGTGTCGATTCAAGCGTTCAATGGCGACGGCTTTATCTCTGGGACGCTGGTCCTTAGGGGCACGTGCACGAATACCTTCTAACTATCATCAACAACGTCAAGATGACTCTGGTAAGGGAGGGGCCAAAGAAGCGCGTCAGCGGCTCGGTCTTGCTGCATCAGTAGTCGTTAGGCGGTCCAAGGATTTCGATGTAATTTTTAATATGTTTGGAATGTCTTGTACTTATCGTGAACTCATGAAATAGATTCGAATCTTTCGCGCCAAAAAAAAAACCAAGAGAGAATTCCTTATTTGACATTACCTCCCAATATGATTCCTATTTGACATCTAGTCTAAATAACTTATATGACACTACCGATTGGTTCCGTTACTTCTTTCCATCAACTTTTTTCTAGATGAATCAAAGTACCCCTATGTTAGTGCTAGCTGTATTTCTAAGTTAAGTCGGCCAGTTAACTTTTTTCTAGATGGACCAAAACATGTTTGGGAGAAAAATTAGCTCCAGATTCGAATTAGCAGAGGATGTTGTAAGATTTTTGGTCGAAGGATCTCGATGTAATTTTTATTATATTTGGAATGTCTTGTATTTTTCGTGAACTCATGAAATAGATCCGGATCTTTCGCGCCAAAAAAAAAAACCAATGCCCTGCATCTATGGACTTTCTCAGAATTGTTGCTAACTCCATGTGTTTCTTTTTTTATTTTTTCTTCAAAAAGGGGGCTTCATGTAGCCGAAGTCCCAAAAATCCGCACTCACGTTTTTTGTTTAGGCCCGAGCCATTTCCTGAGAATGTAACGAATATGTTATGTTGTATAAGATTTCCGTAGAGTCTGGTTCCATGAGCCCAGCAAGAGACAAGCAGTGATCAATGTCATAAGCATTGCTTTGAGTCAATAGAAAGAGACATGCATATGCCGTGTTACTATGCCCTTCGATGCCTCCCAAACCTAAGACCTCAATGTTCTAACTACACATTCGTTGTGCAGTTTCACATCTATTAGCATATAAATTCAAGATTGAATTGTTTCTATCATTGCAATGCATGGTATCTATATGGGATATGTATCTATCTTTTCTTAGCCTAATTTTATGGTGAGCTTTCTCTTGGTTATTGAAGCATATATCTTTTATTCCTGCTAGTTTTAAGGACAAGAAAGGACATGACCTTTAATCGAATATAATCAGATGCAACAACCATGCAATGGATGCACAAATGAAAATGTATCTCAATGTGATGCACTGATGTATCATGAGCTGCATTGAATTTGAACCAATTTGGGATATGTACTAATTTACAGTGAGTTCCATAAAAAAGATCCAGATAGTCGTTTACGTCGGGCATTGGTCATTCGTATCCTAAATTTCGTACTTGTAATTATATGTATCAGAGTTGTAAATGAACATGAATAGTAGCAAATACTCATTTCTCTAAACCATATGAACTCAAGATTTGGATCCGATGGGCTCAGGTGGTTAGAATATATCAGTTTCATTATCACCCCTACTCTCCGCTATCCCATTTTATTAAGCTAAAGAAAACTTTTGAAAAGCATGCTTGGTCACCAAAAATGACCTTGGTATTTTGGGACAATGACACGCGCGGTGGACACACTCACACACAATCAAATGGCGATTCCCCCAATTGGCTACTGACTACGAATTAGAAAAGCAGCTAAAGATGACCATGGGTAGCAATCGAGAATTAAGGATGTGTTGGAAACTACAAACTTGAACACTTCCTTTGATTTGAATCTTTTATAATTAAGCATGGATTCGAAATTACAAGGTGGGAGGACAAGTGGATGGGAAAAGCTACATTCTTGGAACAATATCAGCCCTACACAACATTGTTCGCTCCACCAAATGTGACGTTCAAAAGAGACTTAGTTGGCCCTAGGCTAGCATCTTGATATGCTTTATTATAACGTTTGGTAATAGTGGAATTATCCCAAGCAAAGGACCGATGCATTTGATGAAATCTACACAAGAGTGGTAAATTCTCAGTAGATTCCATATATAAAGAAATGGTCTAGCCAGAGTTATAGTCAACAACAACAAAATTTGGAAGATGTGGATTCCACTCTAATATTTTTTGCTTGGTATCTACCGTTGAGGATCAGGGGCGGAGCCACGCCTGGTGCTGGCAGTGCTGTAGCACCGGTCCATCAACGTTATACACAAGAGAAACTATGAGAGCTTTAGCTCACAAGCATGAACACCATACTAGCCCAGCACCACCTAGGCAGTCTCATCACCCTTCCATGATCATTTCTGGCTCCGCCCCTGTTGAGGATCCATCATTACGAAGGAAAATCTTTGTAAAGACGAATTGGTACGGAAGTACAAAATTGTGTATTTTTCCATCATGATGAGACTATTAAACACCTTTTCGTTTGGTACAAATTTAACCGTTCTATATGGTTAGCCCTACAAGTAGCTTAGAGCTCATATCCTTCACATAGTGTTGCTAATATTTTTGGCAACTCTCTCTATGACTTTGATCACAAGTTTAAAATACTTATTAGGGTGGGAGTGTTTGTTTTTATGTGGTCGCTTTGCCTATATAAAAATGACAAGATATTTAATGATTTTTTTTGTTATGCAGGTTATTTACTCATGCACTAGTATACTTTGTTTATAGTTGTCTATAACTGGTGGAGAACCGCGACCTGTATACAGAGGTGTCTAGACGGTTAGAGGACATGGCAAGAGAAATTTTTATCCAGCATAGATGCAGCATGGTATTAGGATTGATCATACATCACCTTTGACATTATGCATAGTTTCTTGATGGTTACTTGTATTTTGTCTTACCTATTTCTTTTGTTTTGAATTCATGGTGGCTCTATGCTTTCTAGTTATACAGAGGCCGGATGTAACATTAAAACCTTTTAAGTAAAAAAACACCCTTTATAGAGAAAAATAGAAAAAAATGATTTTTTTAGAATCACAACAACAAACAGATAGCTGACTTCGAGGCCAAAATTTAAGGCCAATGGATATACTCGTGGGCCAAGAGATTTACAAATCCGTTCTTTCTAGGGATGTATAACATGACCCTGACATGGAAGGCAATCAGATACCCAGATGAAAATCTCTATTGATTTTTAGTGATCGATGAACTCTACTTTGTCAGTTGCTCTTTTGAGCTGTGCAGTGTAGTGCTAGGCGTGTCGTTCGTACATCATTGCTCACAATTTTTTATCAGTAAAGGACATTTTAATATTGAAATAGTTTTAAGCATTACGCCTGACCTTCACATAGCTATGATGTACATGGTCGCTCAAGTTCAGAAAAAAAGAGATAAAATAGATAGAACTATAATGACCTAATATAAGTCGGTGTAAAGAAAGATATTCCAACCCAGCATATGCATCACAGACTCTACGTCCAACACGGTAAGCCTATGCTCCTAATCCCTCTCATTCCTACCCATAAGACACTAAACGTGAACTATCTTCTTGTAGTCTGCTCTTGTGTTGCTTTTCTACTAGCTACAGTCTCCTTTATGATGGGTATGGAAAGAACCATGGTAGAATGCAATGACACATCCCCTTATATCATCACCTTCTGAGTAAGTGTTCCATCTTGTAATACACAAAAATAAAAAAATCATACTATTCAATGCTATATATATTTCTTCCGGGAAAGGTTAAGTTTCATTGCAAGGACCCTGAAGGTACTTTAATAGGCGTATTAGATCTGAATATTAATTTTGCTTTTACTCTTTTCTCACATAGTTCTCTATGTACTTTTTTTGGCGAATAGGGATTTATTCTACTTCAACACTCAAATTATGGTCCTTCACATAGAGTTCAGGTATATCTAGAGGAGCCGGACGTAGCCAAACTGCAGTTTTAGCGTTTGTTCGGCCTATGTTGGCGAGAGCATGGCTCACCTAGTTCTGTTCACGTCTAATGTGCTCTACCTTAAACCAACAATGAATCTACGACATGTATGAATATAATAACAACTAGCTAAATGCCCATACGTTGCTACGGTCAATTTTTTTTATCATTGGATAGATACATTCGAATCTAAACAAACCTAAGTCAGTTATTTTGGACGGAAGAAGTAGCAATTTTAGCAATTACTGGAAGCAAAATTCAATTATAATCAATAATCATATCGGTGCATATTACTACCTCCGTTTCAAGGCTTAAGGCGCACACGCTTTCCAAAGCAAAATTTGACCAAAAGAATTGAGCAACAAAATCTTGATTATATTATACATAATTAGTACCATTGGATTCATATTAAAAAATACTTTCTAGTGATACTAGTTTTATACCAAAACTTTTTACGTATTTAGAGTAACTAGAAGGGCCGCCCTCGCAATTGCGAGGGCATCAACTTTAGTGTTTCACAGTGTTTGCTAATAATATTATAAAATGACAAGATGACACATACATATCCATCGAGGAGAAAACTTAATCTACATATTCAGTGAGAATGTTATGAAGAATTCTAGCTCTTCTATGTTATGATATGATGCCAAACAAATCTGAACTTGATTTTCCATATTTGGAATTGGCTCAGGCTAGATTTTTTAGCATGGCGTAGTTTCGTTAGAAAATGACATGGCACCAAACATTTAATTCCTTCTTTTCATTGTTTTGTTTTTATTTACAAAAAATGTGATAGCTTGCAAAAGAAGCTTTATCAATTATATTTCATCATGAGCCCATATATCTTTTGTTACTACACTATTTTTTTTCTTCATAATTAAATTAAGAGGTTTGCACATAGGAGAAAAACTGGACTAACAATAATTGTAGAAGTAAATATTATTGGACACTCGAAATTCATATGTGTATACTTATCGTAAAAATTCATTTCATTTGAAGCTCTTAAAATTATTACACAACTAAAGGTCTATATTGTGTAATATTATACCAATACATGAAACTATAATAGTGATCATAAACCATTTTTATATGAGACATAGATATTATAAAATGATAAGATGACACGTAGATACCGATCGAGTAGAAAACTTAATCTATAGATGTACAGTGGGTGAATGATATGGAGAATTCTAGCTCTTCGATGTTATGATATGACGCCAAACAAATCTAAACTTGATTTTTCATATTTGAAATTGGATCTGGCTAGATTTTTAGCCTAGCGTAGTTTCTTTAGAAAATGATAGGGCACTAAACATTTAATTCCTTCTTATCATTGTTTTGTTTTTATTTACAAAAATGTGATACTTGCAAAAGAAGCTTTATCAATTATACTTAATTTCATGAGCCGATATATCTTTTGTTACTACACGACTCTCTTTGCTTCATGATAAATGAAGAGATTTGCATATAGGAGAAACATTGGACTAACAATAATTGTAATAGTAAATTTTATTCGACACACGAAAGTCATATGTGTATACTTAACATGAAAATCCATCTCATTTCGAGCTCCTACAATTGTTACACAACTAAAGGTCTATATTGTGTAACATTAAACCAATACATGGAAGTAAAAAAGTGATGATAAACCATTGTTTATATGTGGCATAGATAGGTACATAAAATGCATACCATGCACTTCTGTTCTTTAGCACAATTGTGGCCCATGTAGTTGTATCTGAACAATTGTTATTTCAACTCCAGATGTTTTATATAAAATATTTTACTTTTTTATTAAAACATGTAGTATCTCAAGGTCTCTAAACTTATCGCCTTAGATATCTAGATATTCGTATATGCCTATGGAACCATATTTTAAAACTATTTATGTTCTATTACCATTGTTGCTTCATATATTGGTGTGCCTAGAAAAGGCTATTTAAAAAACATTGCGATATGCTATTGCTGGCTCTATCCACAAATACATTGCATCTTAGTTTATCGTATCCTAAATTTTACCATCAGTTTCACAAACAATATGTAAACCATATTTCAGAATTTTACAATGACAAACATACTTCGAATATGAATACATTTGTATAAGTTTATATATCAAATAACCGATATATTATTGGCTAAAAATGATGGTTAAAGGTAACCCTCAAATTTGTGTGCTCCTTGTATCTGAGCACGGAGGCAACCAAGGTAGTATAAGAGAAAAAATCTACGCACTTGGTTTCTTTCTCTGTTTCTAAAATTTTAACCTATAATCAAAATAGAAAAACCTTGACTTCACTTCGATCTAAACAGCTCGAAGTTTCATAAAGGATCGGACAAATGAAAGTAACTACTGTGTGGACATAAAATGTTAGGGATAGACGAATGGACGTCATGAAAGTATGCGCCAACATACTCTTAAAATCTTATGTTGATTTTAATTAGTTAGCCAGAGTTGTACGCAGAGGAAATTGGTGCATTAACAGACCTATATGCACAGACCTGGTCGGGTATCAAATTGTTGCCAAGGGGTTTCATCTATTCAAATTTGCTCCAAGTGCTGAAAGATTGGTATCGTTGTAATAGGTTGGGGGAAGCTTCCTTCCTTCTTTTTCTATGTTTTCAGAGTTCATTAGCATAGTGTAAAACAAAAGGCAAATCTTGTTAATACTCCATGTAATTTTGGCCTATGTCGGATAATTGGTGACTCTTTTTTAATCTCCATACCATGTTTTTAGTAGGCGTAGGTCAACTCCATGGATCAACTTCTATTTAGCATGCGGCGGGTTCAACTGTATATAATTTTTTCGTTTAGATGCTGCCAAAGGCCTATTGGGATACGTCTGAGCATGTCAATGCGCCGCACTCTGCCAGAGTCCTCTTGGGATACGTCTGGATGATTTAAAAAAAGGATAAAAATCAATATCGAGTGTTCACGTAAAGGAGAGTCGATCAAATATTCGTTTTTCTGGCAACTGTGTCGATTAAATTTTGTTTACGTACGGAAGACCCTCAAACGTTTAATGTGTCAAATACCACGTTCAGGCATATTTATCTTTTATTAAATCTGAACCACAAATTTTAGATCCAACGATCAGAAATAATATAGATGATGTGGATCAACCTCATGCCTCGAAAAACAGTCTTATATTGCTTTTAGTATATAACTAGTAGGATGGCCCTCGCAAATGCGAGGGCGTCGTCTTTATTTTGTTGAAAATTTCTAGAAAAAAATATGGTTATATGTATATACATTCTTTTTATGCATTCTAAGAAATGATAAAACCTAAAAGCAACACAAATATTCTGCTAACAGAATAGCTTTGGTGGAAAATATCTTTCAAATTTCTTAATGAATGATAATTATGCCATTTTTGAAAAATCATATTAATTACCAAAATTTTCATATAAGGTTTCGTCCACGAGCTAGACAATATTTTTTATGTAATGCTAGACTATGGTGAAATGGTAATTATCTGATAGACAATCATTAGCAAACAAATTATACTTTCATGTTCCAGAAAGTAATTACGGTCATCCTATGTGGTCTAGTATGTTGTTTCAGTGATAATTCTATCTGAACATGCTTTATGACGCGGAATAAAAATTACTCTCCTCGATAGTTAACTCTTTATAACAATAAGAATTTTTTAGACCACTTCCCATATTTAATTCCTTTATGACATTATCCATCTATCGAAACTATGTGACTTTAGACTACAATCAAATGAACAGGAGTTTGACTACAAATATTTCTACAACACCGTCTATTTGAAAAGGGAAGTATATTATTTATATTCTTGGACTCGTCTAAATATACACATCGCTCATTCTAGTCACATAATACTCTCGCTCATATGGATTATTCTTATCATGAAACATGACTATGACAACATGTTAAACATACTATTTTCTTGAACTTGGTGTCCACTTTATACATGATTGTAATGCACATTCTACAAAATTTTATGAAGATTAACATTGAGATTGTGTTTTATTGTATTATATGACCTAAGAAGTCATGTTCATAATAAATTTCCAAAATGTCAAACTACCTCACAGACAAAATATGAGAAATAAAATTTAAAACCTTTTAACATTATTTTTAGTAATATATGTTCTGTTGTAGATTGGGAAAAGAAAAATCTGTGAATTTTTTTGATAACAATGTTGATTTCTAGTACTGATATTTCCCTAGTGGTATCGTAGTCTTCTTTTCAAGTACATGCCAAACTACTGACCATCGAGCCTCCATCTCCTTGCAAATATATTTTGTCTCATATCTCTAGCTCCCATTTGACATCAATTGTGGTAACTAATTATAGATTATTGTGCTATCGGCCTCAAAACGAATTATATGCTTCTATGTTGCTCACTATTGAACACTAAATCGCAGGGCTATAATGAACAATTTCGCATGTCGCATGCAATCGTCATGTTTGAGCAACATGCATTAATTTATACTAACAAAACAGCCAAGGCAGTTTATAGATAAATCCGATCTTTATGTTCATGCTTTTGTTCAAGTACCGTTCCTCATGGACTTAACGAATCCTCACATGAGTATCTCACTGCTCGCTACATAATTTATTTGGCAAATAGATGCATGGGTCAACGTTTGAATCCATCAAGAGTGGCTGCGTGGCAGGTTTATACTGGGGTGTCTACCCTCTTTCACGACATGTTTAAATCAGTGTAGAGTGTATATGTTGTTCGGTGTGCAACTATTAATTACGGTCCACCAAAAAATATATGATTAAGTTTCTATATAACTACTATTAACAATGTTGAGCATCTGATACATTGGTTTAGGTTTTGCTAGCATTGGAATGTTGAAGGATTTCCTTTTTCACGTGGTAGTGCCAAACATTTATTCTTTTATGTCATAAATTAAAACAGAACAACCATTATTATCTCTATAAGGTTCACCTGCTGTGGTGGTTTTTAGATATGTTTTGTCAGCTATGTAATCATCTCTTGATTTTTTGTCTAACATAACGAAATTTTATTTTTATACTCATTTTTAGATATATTTCCTATGTACACGTCTCGTTGCTTGGGTTTGCACTTAATGCGTTACACGTCAAATGATCGTGGTACTCTTCCTATATTTTAAATCTAACTTATATTAATTTGGATGATATGGATCGACATGGTGGCTCTATTAGGCTCTAGTATATATTGCTTTCAGTATATACCACCTGTATCTCCTCTTTTGCCTTTATATCTCACGATATACTTAATGTGTATTACATCCCATGTTAAACATAGTTTTACTATTGTAAAAAAATACAATGTTTTGGAGAGAACTTCAAATAAGAGCTTTAAAAAAAATTTAATTCGATCATTTTTCTTGAAAGAATCCATTGAATGTCGATTTTAATTTCACCATCACATCTGGCTTGTGGAGGCGGTTGAAACAAATGTATGATTTAACGAATTTGGACTATGATAGGAACTTTGAGGATGTACCCCTCTGTCTCAAAATAGTTGTCACAGATTTGTCAAAATTTGGTTGAATCTAGACACTATTTAATATATAGATTTATCTAAATTTTGACCGCGACATCTATTTTGCGATGGAGAAAGTACAAAATAATCAAATGTATTTGCTGCTCACGTATCTTATATATGCACTACGGGAAAAAAGGATGCTGCCGTCGCCTCTCTCCTTTGCCGTGTGCCAAAAGTCCCGGAACACGGCAAAGAGAATCTTTGCCGTGTGTAAACCAACAAGAACACGGCAAAGAAAATAACACGGCAATGGACCAACTATAGCACACGGCAAAGAAGGGAACCACGGCAAAGTCAATAAAGAAACACGGCAAAGTTTACCTCACGGCAAAGATGTGGGCCCCGTGGCCTCGCAGTGCCACCACCCGAAGGGTCGACGGCAGAATCTTTGCGTGTGCCCTCGCCGTCGACCACGGCAAAGATCATCTTTGCGTGTACTTCCATCTGTACACACGGCAAATAATTTTTTTCACCTTTTTCTTTTCTTTAATTAGCAAGGCTTTTATTCCATATATGTTAGGTGATATTATTTCATAGGATCATGAGATCACACATATGATGATAGGTTATTGTGGTCTTGATCACTATATACAAGCACCCCGATTCGACGTTCTTGGACTTCCACCGTGAAACCCCGATGATCTGCGGGCCTCGGATCGTCACCCCCTAGACATTCTTCCCGAGGGTAGCCAGTAGCTCTCTCTTGTGTTGTGTCTCACTAGGTCATAGGGTGATGTGAAACCATGTTGGTTCACAAGTTGGGGCACTATACTCTGGCCGGTTTCACCGTACGGGAGATTCCCTTATCTGAGTCCATAACCTTTCGCTTCTAGGTTAGAGCGCATGCATGCGAGGGGGGGCACATGCAATCACCTATACCAATCTTGCACCACACTCACACACATATGCTAGGGACACATGCAAGTTTTCAGATGATTCCGACGTTCTCGTGGACTTACTCCGGCGAAACCCTGATGATCTACGGCCTCGGATCGTCTACCCCCCTAGACATTCTTCTGACAGGGGTAGCCCGGCGTAGCTCTCTCTTGTTTTGTGTCTCACTAGGTCATAGGATGATGTGAAACCATGTTGGTTCACAAGTTGGGGCACTATACGGCCCGGTTTCACCGTAACGGGGAGATTCCCCCTTATACAGGTCCATAACCTTTCGCTTCTAGGTTAGAGCGCATGGATGCGAGGGGGGACACATGCAATCACCTATACCAACCTTGCACCACACTCACACACATATGCTAGGGACACATGCAAGTTTTCGAGATGATTCCGACGTTCTTGGGACTTCCACCGTGAAACCTCGATGATCTGCGGGCCTCGGATCGTCTACCCCCTAGACATTCTTCCGACAGGGGTAGCCAGTAGCTCTCTCTTGTGTTGTGTCTCACTAGGTCATAGGATGATGTGAAACCATGTTGCTTCACAAGTTGGGGCACTATACGGCCGGTTTCACCGTAACGGGGAGATTCCCCCTTATACAGGTCCATAACCTTTCGCTTCTAGGTTAGAGCGCATGGATGCGAGAGGGGCACATGCAATCACCTATACCAACCTTGCACCACACTCACACATATGCTAGGGACACATGCAAGTTTTCAGATGATTCCGGCGTTCTTGGGACTTCCACCTGAAACGATGATCTGCGGGCCTCGGATCGTCTACCCCCTAGACATCCTTCGGCGAGGGGTAGCCAGTAGATCTCTCTTGTGTTGTGTCTCACTAGGTCATAGGATGATGTGAAACCATGTTGGTTCACAAGTTGGGGCACTATACGGTTTCACCGTAACGGGAGATTCCCCTTATACAGTCCATAACCTTCGCTTCTAGGTTAGGCGCATGGATGCGAGGGGACACATGCAATCACTTATACCAACCTTGCACCACACTCACACACATATGCTAGGGACACATGCAAGTTTTGATGATTCCGACGTTCTTGGACTTCCACCGTGAAACTCGATGATCTGCGGGCCTCGGATCGTCTACCTAATGGAAATGAAGTTCAAGATCCTCTAGAACCTTATGGTCTATTGCAAAGTTAGTGTTTCCATGGTCGAATACTAACAAATAGGCAACAAAAGTTAAATCATTTGAAAGAAAAATAAAAATAAAATTAGAAAATAGCATGAGACACACGGCAAAGGACAAAGCACACGGCAAAGATGTCCTTTGCCGTTGGTCTAATCAAACACACGGCAAGGTCCTTTGCCGTGTCTCTATCCCAGACACACGGCAAAAAGAACTTTTTCACCTTTAGCAAGGCTTTTATTCCATATATGTTAGGTGATATTATTTCATAGGATCATGAGATCACACATATGATGATAGGTTATTGTGGTCTTGATCACTATATACATGCACCCCGATTCCGACGTTCTTAGGACTTCCACCGTGAAACCACGATGATCTGCGGGCCTCGGATCGCCTACCCCCTAGACATTCTTCGACAGGGTAGCCCGTAGCTCTCTTGTGTTGTGTCTCACTAGGTCATAGGGTGATGTGAAACCATGTTGGTTCACAAGTTGGGGCACTATACGGCCCGGTTTCACCGTAACGGGGAGATTCCCCCTTATACAGGTCCATAACCTTTCGCTTCTAGGTTAGAGCGCATGGATGCGAGGGGGGGCACATGCAATCACCTATACCAACCTTGCACCACACTCACACACATATGCTAGGGACACATGCAAGTTTTCAGATGATTCCGACGTTCTCGGGGACTTACTCCGGCGAAACCCTGATGATCTGCGGGCCTCGGATCGTCTACCCCCCTAGACATTCTTCTGACAGGGGTAGCCCGGCGTAGCTCTCTCTTGTGTTGTGTCTCACTAGGTCATAGGATGATGTGAAACCATGTTGGTTCACAAGTTGGGGCACTATACGGCCCGGTTTCACCGTAACGGGGAGATTCCCCCTTATCTGAGTCCATAACCTTTCGCTTCTAGGTTAGAGCGCATGGATGCGAGGGGGGGCACATGCAATCACCTATACCAACCTTGCACCACACTCACACACATATGCTAGGGACACATGCAAGTTTTCAGATGATTCCGACGTTCTCGGGGACTTACTCCGGCGAAACCCTGATGATCTGCGGGCCTCGGATCGTCTACCCCCCTAGACATTCTTCCACAGGGTAGCCGTGTAGCTCTCTCTTGTGTTGTGTCTCACTAGGTCATAGGATGATGTGAAACCATGTTGGTTCACAAGTTGGGGCACTATCTGGCCCGGTTTCACCGTGAACGGGAGATTCCCCTTCTGAGTCCATAACCTTTCGCTTCTAGGTTAGGCGCATGGATGCGAGGGGCACATGCAATCACCTATACCAATCTTGCACCACACTCACACACATATGCTAGGGACACATGCAAGTTTTCAGATGATTCCGACGTTCTTGCGGACTTCCACCGGCGAAACCCTGATGATCTGCGGGCCTCGGATCGTCTACCCCCCTAGACATTCTTCTGACAGGGGTAGCCCGGCGTAGCTATCTCTTGTGTTGTGTCTCACTAGGTCATAGGATGATGTGAAACCATGTTGGTTCACAAGTTGGGGCACTATACTCTGCCGGTTTCACCGTACGGGAGATTCCCCTTATACAGTCCATAACCTTTCGCTTCTAGGTTAGGCGCATGGATGCGAGGGGACACATGCAATCACTTATACCAACCTTGCACCACACTCACACACATATGCTAGGGACACATGCAAGTTTTAGGATGATTAGGCGTTCTTAGGACTTCCACCGTGAAACCACGATGATCTCGGGCCTCGGATCGTCTACCTAATGGAAATGAAGTTCAGCATCCTCTAGAACCTTATGGTCTATTGCAAAGTTAGTGTTTCCATGGTCGAATACTAACAAATAGGCAACAAAAGTTAAATCATTTGAAAGAAAAATAAAATAAAATTAGAAAATAGCATGAGACACACGGCAAAGGACAAAGCACACGGCAAGATGTCCTTTGCCGTGTGCCTTGGTCGTCAAACACACGGCAAGGTCCTTTGCCGTGTGTCTCTATCCCAGACACCGGCAAGAACTTTTTAACCTTTAGCAAAGCTTTTATTCCATATATGTTAGGTGATATTATTTCATAGGATCATGAGATCACACATATGATGATAGGTTATTGTGGTCTTGATCACTATATACATGCACCCCGATTGACGTTCTTGGGACTTCCACCGTGAAACCTCGATGATCTGCGGGCCTCGGATCGTCTACCCCTAGACATTCTTCCGACAGGTAGCCGGCGTAGAGCTCTCTTGTGTTGTGTCTCACTAGGTCATAGGATGATGTGAAACCATGTTGGTTCACAAGTTGGGGCACTATACGGCCCGGTTTCACCGTAACGGGGAGATTCCCCCTTATACAGGTCCATAACCTTTCGCTTCTAGGTTAGAGCGCATGCATGCGAGGGGGGGCACATGCAATCACCTATACCAATCTTGCACCACACTCACACACATATGCTAGGGACACATGCAAGTTTTCAGATGATTCCGACGTTCTTGCGGACTTCCACCGGCGAAACCCTGATGATCTGCGGGCCTCGGATCGTCTACCCCCCTAGACATTCTTCTGACAGGGGTAGCCCGGCGTAGCTATCTCTTGTGTTGTGTCTCACTAGGTCATAGGATGATGTGAAACCATGTTGGTTCACAAGTTGGGGCACTATACGGCCCGGTTTCACCGTAACGGGGAGATTCCCCCTTATACAGGTCCATAACCTTTCGCTTCTAGGTTAGAGCGCATGGATGCGAGGGGGGACACATGCAATCACTTATACCAACCTTGCACCAACACTCACACACATATGCTAGGGACACATGCAAGTTTTCAGATGATTCCGACGTTCTTCCGGACTTCCACCGGCGAAACCCTGATGATCTGCGGGCCTCGGATCGTCTACCTAATGGAAATGAAGTTCAGCATCCTCTAGAACCTTATGGTCTATTGCAAAGTTAGTGTTTCCATGGTCTGAATACTAACAAATAGGCAACAAAAAGTTAAATCATTTGAAAGAAAAAATAAAAATAAAATTAGAAAATAGCATGAGACACACGGCAAAGGACAAAGCACGGCAAGATGTCCTTTGCGGTGCCTTTCGTCAAATCAAACACAGCAAGGTCCTTTGCCGTGTGTCTCTATCCCACAGACACACGGCAAAGAACTTTTTTCACCTTTAGCAAGGCTTTTATTCCATATATGTTAGGTGATATTATTTCATAGGATCATGAGATCACACATATGATGATAGGTTATTGTGGTCTTGATCACTATATACATGCACCCCCCTGATTCCGACGTTCTTCCGGACTTCCACCGGCGAAACCCTGATGATCTGCGGGCCTCGGATCGTCTACCCCCCTAGACATTCTTCTGCGGGCGTGGGAGGCGTGCGAGGACTCCTAGTCCCCCTCCGGTCTTCGAGGAGGACGAGCAGGAGCAGGAGCAGGAGCAGGAGGGGAGGAGGAGGAGGAGGAGTTCGGCGTCGGGAGGATGAGGGGCCTTTTCGGATTACAGCGAGGAGGAGCAGGGAGCAGCGGAGGATGAGGATGAGGGTTGGGGTCTTTACCCTACGAGCTTGACATGTCCTTGAGGTGGGCGCCTCCGGAGGATGAGACGGAGTACCTTCAGGAGTCTGTGACCATGGACCCGAGCACAGTGCCACGGAGAAGGCTCCATATCGGCGTGGGGTTTGAGACTCCCGACCTACCTTATCCCTATGCGGACAAGGTACTCGTGCACTGGGTCGAGGTACATGATTTGATCCTAAACCATACATTGTAATTTTATCACATCGACCTTGTCCTTTTCATTTTGCGGTGCCTTTTATATGAGGATGGGATCAAGCCATATCGTGGCTACTCAAGCATCCTTGGAGCCTTGGTTAGAAAGTATTTTCCTGGGATTGTCACTCTCCCAAATGGTTCAAAGGATGTGGCTTGGACTTGGAAGCATTATCACTATGCCGAAGATCCCGACAAAAAGTACACCACCATCGCGGAGAAGGTTCAGGTTTTGTTCTGGGTAAGTTTGTTTTGCTTGTCATAATTCAATCGCCTTGAGGATGAAATACACTTGAACTCGTGGCTTGTCATAATTCAATCGCCTTTGACCCCCCTTTTTTCCCTATGTGCATACTTGTAGAAGTTCTTCGACATGGACAGGACGCGCAAAAGGGAGTGTTTGATGATTGTTCACGAGCTTGCCAAGAGGAAGGTGCAAGACATGCACTACGAGGCACGCGTGAACTGCGTTCGCAACTGGTTCGGCGATCGCAAGATTTGGATGAACAAGAGCCAAGCCCGGGAGATGCTCTTCGAGCCGTGGCGATACTGCAGTAGTTGCATTTTGTTTTATTGATTTCTTGACCTTATTCTATTTTCTATTGTACTAATCGTGTGTCTTGTGGAAGTAGAACCCTCCTCGGTTCGTGGGTAATGACGGTGCTTCACGGCAATGGTAGCGTGGTGGACACCCCAATTACCTCGAAACACGCCGATGCAAAGAAGCGGCGAGAGGAGATGGGGGTGGATCACCGCCAAGGCAGCATCCCCTCGCCCTTCTTAGGCAAAAAGAGGTGAGAAAATGCTTTATTTGTTCTTGCTTGTAATTTTATTCTTTACTTAGCCTTTGGAGTCCCCTTCACTTAACCGTGCTCTTTTGTGCGAAAATAAAGACAGTCAAGAGTCCGTGTTTGCCGTTTGGAAGAAGACACGACGTTAGATGAGCCTAGGAACGGAGCCTATGGATGAACGAGGGAGCCAGCTCGGGGTGAGAAGTACCGAGAAGTACAAGGATGTGCATGGAGAAGATTCTAACCGAGACCGCCCCTTCGACCCGAGGTCGCCGTCTTTGGAGAGAAGGCCATAAGAATGGTCGCCTATGGATCGGTCACGGGTCCGTCGACCCTAAGACCATCCCATCTATGCGCCAGGTCCGGCGTGGTAGGACGAGCGACCAGCCTGCTATAGAGACCCGCCCACGGCCTTCGGTTGTAGCTCTCGGCGATTCTGGTATGTTCTTCCTCGGTCATCTATGTTTTACTACATGTTTTGTGTTGCAATGTTCATCTAATCGTGGCGACACGACGTTAGGAGGAGATGGCTGATAGGAGCGCAGGCGGAGGCGGCCGAAGCAATGGCAGTATTGAGCGGCAGATGGCCCATCATCGCCAGGGGTTCCGGAGCAACAGGCGATGATGCGGTGGATGACACAAAGAAATGCTCATCAATTCTCAACCAGGGACTCTTCCCACCTCCTTTTGCCTTCTCGTGGGTAAGTGATCAAGTGTCTTATTGTCCAATGCTCGCAATTTTCAATCTTGCCTTATTTTCTAATGCTCACAATTTCCAATGCTGCAGATGGACGATGCGATGTCGCTTTGGTGGGTCCGCCGGTGGATCGAACAACCAGCGCCGCCTTTTTTACCGTCAACAATCCGTCCGTCCGGAGGCTGAATCGTAGTCCTCTGTTTGTTTTCTTATACTTGTCAAATTTATCCATGCCATCGCATTTGTAGAAATTTTAGCCATGATATGACACTTGTAGAAATTTTAGCCTTGTCATGATACTTATAGAAAATTTAGAAATTCCATGACACTTGTAGGAAATTTAGCCTTGCCATGATACTTATAGCAAATTTAGCAATTCCATGACACTTGTAGATAATTCTATGCCATTGTCAAAATTTTAGCCATGCTATGACACTTGTAGAAATTTTAGCCTTGCCATGACACTTATAGAAATTCAAGAGTTGCCATGGGACTTGTAGATATTCGTGATTTTACTTGTCATATTGATGTAATTTGCCATGAGACTCGTCAAAATCCCATGTTATTTCCATTTCCATCAACTTGCCTAGAAACTTGTACATATTGATGATTTTACTTCTCATATTTATGTGCTTGTCTTGAACTTGTAGGATCTCACGATGGAGCATGAGCTTGTGGAGCACTCGGAGTTGATGATCTTGTAATATTTGTCTAGTTTAGGTCTTATAACTTGTTGGTTATGCACTTGGTAGTATTTGACACTTGTGGCAAGAATAAACACTAGCATTTGACAATTGTAATATTTGTGAAATCTCTTGCTTTCGTGGTGATGATGTTTGCTAGTGTTGATGATGCATTTTGGTGTTGGTGATGATTATATTGTTGTTGTTGATGAGTATATTATTGTTGTTGATGAGTATATTATTGTTGTTGATGATCTGTAGATCATATATATATATTATGTTTTGAATTGCAGGAAATGACTGGAAACAGGAAAAAAATTGAAAAATGACAGCCCCTTTGCCGTGTGTATACACACGGCAAAGTTAATGGTCACTTTGCCGTGTATACACACGCAAAGAAGCCACGGTGAGCCACCTGCGCCCTGGCACAACACAGGGCCTTTGCCGTGTGTAGTGCGCAGTAGACACACGGCAAAGGAGAGAACGTTGCCGTGTGTCCCCCCTAATGAGCACACGGCAAAGAGCACACACACGGCAACAACAATGCACACGGCAAAGGTTGAGGCACACGGCAAAGGTTGAGGCACACGGCAAAGAGGAGGCACACGGCAAAGGTTGAGGCACACGGCAAAGATCTGGGACACGGCAAAGAGGAGGCACACGGCAAAGAAAGAACACACAGCAAAGAGTCATCACACACGGCAAAGGAGGAACACGGCAAAGATGTGTCGGCTCCGTTAGACGGACGAAACCGTCAAGTACTTTACTTTGCCGTGTGGATGCAGTAAACACACGGCAAAGGCTTTGCCGTGTTCCGGGCGCAAAGACACACGGCAAAGAGCCTTTGCCGTGGCTGCCGTTGCCGTGTGGCTTTTGCCGTGTGCATGCACACGGCAAAGCCTTTGCCGAGTTCCGGGGGGCTTTGCCGTGTATTTTTCCCACACGGCAAAGAGCCTGTGTGCCGTAGTGATGATGTTATTAGCACATGCACATGATATGTTTTCTCTTCCAACAACGCCGCTATCAGAGTATATAAATGCACATGATGACCTGAGCAGTAGTCTTGAGCTCGTGTGCATGCCCAAGACGGAACATGCATGCTGTATGCACTCTTTTGCACGTACGTTCTCTAAAGCGTTGGACGTGTCGACCTTCTACTGCTATAGGTAATTAATTCTATATAGTCCAACCTTTTTTTTTAGTTCACGGTAATTCTATATATTGCATGCGTACGTATTGCCTCCGGACTCTTCTTTATGTCGTGTACATGCCACAACCGTGTATCGTGTCATTGTGTTGGTTGTCCGGCCTATAAGGTGCATGCCCATATATTTTAAATCTCCACCGTTGAAATTTGGTGTTACGAAAAATTAACGGATTAGATTATTTAGCCTATGTGGATCGACGTGGTGGCTCGAAACAACCCCTTATATTGCTTTTAGTATATAATAGATAGATTCTTGGTCAAAGAAAAAACACACAAAACGAGGACGCCTTAAGCCCTGAAACAGAGGAGTAGCATTTAGTGTAGCAGCCCGAACGACAATGGTATCTCTACGTCTCCTGCTCTCTCTTCTCTCCAATCGCTCACAATTTGTCTCTCTTCCCTAGTCTCCTTTGTTCAGCCGCACCACCTCCTTCTCCACACACACAGAAGCAAATCGACACCAAGCGAGCTCCAATCAACAACATCCCGAGCCTCTGTCTCTTCTCCACGCAACAGCAATTCCAAGCACAACCCATCACCCCAACATGGCCAGGACGTAGTGCCGCTGCTCCCAGTATTCCAACCTTGTTAAAGAAGAATAGCATGAGGAACCAGAGCACAGGCAACACCAATGAAACCAGCAAATAGATCAAGTCGGTGTGTTGACGATGCCATCTGTGTCGACGACCTCCGGCCCAACTTTCCGGCGAGGAACTGGACGCCCCCAACTGTAGCTCGATGCCACATCCCTCGCTTCTTCCTTAGATCCCACCGCCAGCTGCCCGTCCGCGAACATAGGTAGGGAAGTGGCCTCCTCCCCGTCTTTGGCGGTGGGCTGGTGGCGGCGGCGCTTTTCTCCTGGGAGTCGCTCGAAGAAACAGTTGAGATCTCCTAAAGACATAAATACTATGGGAGGTTATGTGGAATCATGAATTTAACTTAAGAAAGACATTAAAGATGTTGCTTGCATATTCTCGCCAAAGACTAGCACAAAGGCAACCACATCTTCACCGGTGCAACTTATGAGACTACAGGAAAATTAAACATGACGACGACACGGAAGGCAATCAGATACCGAGATCATGTCATATCACTACTCTTCCTCTTTTGATAATGCTAGCTCAAGAACTCTTATGAGCTAGTGCCACCTGTTTCACTGGTACTGCATTGCTCACAATATTTGCACTAGTATCATGTGCTAAAACAAGTCTTCGTTGAGAATCTTGTGCTGGGGTAGCTCCTGAATCTCAGACTATACACCCAACAGAGGCAGCCTATGTTCGTGATCCCTCTCATCCCTACCGATTAAACCACAAACTTGAACTTTCTTCTCTTAGCTTGCTTTTTATGTTCTTTTTCGATTGGCTAGAGTCTCCTTCATGGACGTGTATCGCAATTCGCAAGTGCCACCTCCTCTTATATCATCTTCCTTAGCCTAAAACCAATGTGGTCGCACGCACTACTCTGAAATCAATCAATGGCGAGAAAGAGGATGTGTACAAAAAAGGACCTATAGTGTAGCTTTTTTGCACGCTTGTCACTACGGGACGCATCGCCCGAGGGCAAGGCCGTCGTGAGCCAAAATGCCTCGGCGTATGGTACCGAGGGCTGCCTCAGCGTAGCCTCCTCGGCAAAGATCTCCTCGGTGAACCGGTCAAGCCGTCGGCGTATCAAAATGCCGTCGGTGTATGCTACGCCGAGGGCTTTGCCGTCGGCGTAGCGGCCGTCGGCATAGCCAGTCGACCGATTGCAAAAATATTTATTTTTTTGATTTTTTTTTATTTTTGAAAATAATAATTTTTTTTATTTTTTTTCTCAATTTTTTTATTCTTTTAATTGTTTCACTTGTTAATCTCCTACTTTGAATATTTTTAACACTAATTATACTTATTATTTGATTAAATTCCAGTCTTAGTCAAACTTCCCAGCAGGTCACCCATCCTAATACTACTCTTTTCAAAGACGCTTAACTTCCTCGTTCATTCAGAATCCGTTTCCGCAAAGTAATTCATACATTGGTGTCAATACTATGATATCAATCTTATTAACTCTTATATCATCATGTCACATGTTTGTATTTTTTGAAATTACAAACAATTATTTAAGTAAATATTAATGAATAAGTAAAAATATTATTGAATTCAAATAAAAATATAATAATTTTATTTTTTTGTATTTTTCTATTTAATATAGAATAATTAATATCTTTAAATCTGTAAATCGAAATTCAACAAATAATATGTGTAATTGATCAGAAAAATGAGAGGAATCCAAATATGATATCCATATCAACTAATCACAAACCCTCCGTTTTTGAATTAGCTATTTGGTGGTTGCTTTAGAAAATTCCCTTTTTGCGCTCGGATAATGAAAAATGCCTTTTTGGTGCGATGAAAAGGAAAACTTGCATTGGATCTTTGATAAAATAGCATATTGTGAACCTAAAAATGATTTTTGTAAAAAAACATGAGCATCGGATCATGTACCTGTAGTTCATATCTGACCCACTTCCTACCGATTCAGCAGGAATTTGTCTTTTTCACCAAATGTGGACGGAAAGGTTTCGGATCCCCCTGTTGGTACGTTGTCCATATAAGGTGGTATAGTATTTTTTGTAAAATGTGGTGGTAGTATTTTTAATTAGCCATTTGGTGGTTGCTTCATAAAACCGTCTGTTTTTTATGCTCGAAAAATAGAAAATGCCTTTTTGGTGTGACGAAAAGGAAAACTTCCTCCTGCAACATTGTTCGCCATCCCATGATGCATGTGTATACATAATATGGGCACATTATCACAAACTATGTCTTGATTCTAGCCATAACATTGGTCATTTGACCCGAATGCCAAGAAACCTCAAATGAGATAGGTCATTTTGTGAAGGGTTTTTTGAGACATAATCAATATATCAAGTTTGCTATTTTTCCTTATAAATATGTCACATAATATGACACCACGCGAAGGTTTCGTATTGTTTCGATCGTTTTTGATTTTTTTATGCCCGTTTTAAACTATCGTCAAACTTTGTCGAACGGCGGACATTAAGATTCTTAGCTCGGGGCAGAGCCTCGCTAAACTTTCATTAGATCTTTGATAAAATAGCATATTGTGAACCTAAAAATGATTTTTGTAAAAAAACATGAGCATCGGATCATGTACCTGTAGTTCATATCTGACCCACTTCCTACCGATTCGGCAGGAATTTGTCTTTTTCACCAAAGGTGGACGGAAAGGTTTCGGATCCCCCTGTTGGGACATTGTTCATATAAGGTGGTATAGTATTTTTGTAAAATGTGGTGGTAGTATTTTGAATTAGCCATTTGGTGGTTGCTTCACAAAACCGTCCGTTTTTATGCTCGAAAAATAGAAAATGGCTTTTTGGTGCGACGAAAAGGAAAACTTTCTCCTGCAACATTGTTCGCCATCCCAAGATGCATGTGTATGCATAATATGGGCACATTATCACAAACTATGCCTTAATTCTAGTCATAACATTGGTCATTTGACCCGAAAGCCAAGAAACCTCAAATGAGATAGGTCATTTTGTGAAGGGTTTTTGAGACATAATCAATATATCAAGTTTGCTATTTTTCCTTATAAATATGTCACATAATATGACACCACGCGAAGGTTTCGCATTGTTTTGATCGTTTTTTATTTTTTTATGCCCGTTTTAAACTATCGTCAAACTTTGTCGAACGACGGACATAAAGATTCTTAGCTCGGGGCAGAGCCTCGCTAAAATTTCATTAGATCTTTGATAAAATAGCATATTTTGAACCTAAAAATGATTTTTGTAAAAAAACATGAGCATCGGATCATGTATCTGTAGTTCATATCTGACCCACTTCCTACCGATCCGGCAGAAATTTGTCTTTTTCACCAAAGGTGGACGGAAAGGTTCCGGATCCCCCTGTTGGTACATTGTCCGTACAAGGTGGTACAGTATTTTTTGTAAAATGTGGTGATAGTATTTTGAATTAGCCATTTGGTGGTTGCTTCACAAAACCGGCCGTTTTTTATGCTCGGAAAATGGGAAATGGCTTTTTGGTGTGACGAAAAGGAAAACTTCCTCCTGCAACATTTTTCGCCATCCCATGATGCATGTGTATGCACAATATGGGCACATTATCACAAACTATGCCTTGATTCTAGCCATAACATTGGTCATTTGACCCGAAAGTCAAGAAACCTCGAATGAGATAGGTCATTTTGTGAAGGTTTATTTGAGACATAATCAATATACCAAGTTTGATATTTTTCCTTCTGACTATGTCACATAATATAACACCACTGAAGGTTTCGCATTGTTTGATCGTTTTAAATTTTTATGCCCGTTTTAAACTATATATAATGTTTTATGTTTTACTTAATTTTTATTTATAAATGTGAAATATTTGAGTGTAGATAGATAGGTCTTATTTTTCTGCAAATTTTGATATATTATTTGTATTTTTCTGAATTAGAATGATTTAGTTATGATTTTTCAAAGTTTAATGAGATAAAATAAAAAATAGCTACGCCGAGGGCAGCCGTCGGCGTAGCATAGAATATGTCGAGGGCAATTTTATGCCGACGGCTGCTTGGCGGGGCTGGCCTGGACGATGGCTACGCCGACAGCCCCGACGTTTGGCCGTCGGCGTAGCAACCGGCCGTCGGCGTAGCTTCCCATTCCTGTAGTGTGTTGTGCCTCGCCTCTCTCTCACAGTCTCTCACACACACAATTTATCTTCTCAGTACTCCCTTCGATCCTTAATAAGTGTCACGGTTTTGAACTAACTCTAGTTTAAAATAGTGACACTTATTTAGGATCGGAGGTAGTATCTATTACTGTCTGATGAGTTGTCAGCTGACAATAGGGCTATAAAATCCTGCTAGCAATAGACACTGACACATTTTTTCTAAAAATAAACTGGATGGCCCGGAGACAAGGTATACACAAGGACGGTTGATCTCGATTACTCACAACCGGCATGTATGCCTCGGCAGGACGGCCATCGGTCCTAGATGAGTGCAGAGCGTGACTACTTGGTTTCATTGACACAAATTTAGCAGTTGTCCACACAACACATCACTTCAGATAATCACACTATGCAATTATCTCAGACAGAAAATTATCTCTCCGGAGCTTCACATAATTCACTAACTCCATGCGTTTGTGTTCACTACTGAATCAAAGATTGGCTCTCACCCTCCCCTCTAAATTTCGTATAATGTCATATCCAAGGACGCCTCAGATCGCATGATACCACTTTCATGATTAATATATACATGTATATGTAACCCTATACAAAACACCGTATAACTCACTACAGGACTGGGAAGCTACGCCGACGACCGGTCGCTACGCCGACGGCCAAACGTCGGGGCCGTCGGCGTAGCCATCGTTCAGGCCAGCCCCGCCAAGCAGCCGTCGGCGTAAAATTGCCCTCGGCATATTCTATGCTACGCCGACGGCTGCCCTCGGCGTAGCATACGCCGACGGCTGCCCTCGGCGTAGCTATTTTTTATTTTATCTCATTAAACTTTGAAAAATCATAACTAAATCATTCTAATTCGGAAAAATACAAATAATATATCAAAATTTACAGAAAAATAAGACCTATCTATCTACACTTAAATATTACACATTTATAAATAAAAATTAAGTAAAATATAAAACATTATATATAGTTTAAAACGGGCATAAAAAATTCAAAAACGATCGAAACAATGCGAAACCTTCGCGTGGTGTCATATTATGTGACATAGTTAGAAGGAAAAATATTAAACTTGGTATATTAATTATGTCTCAAAGAAACCTTCACAAAATGAACTATCTCATTCGAGGTTTCTTGGCTTTTGGGTCAAATGACCAATGTTATGGCTAGAATTAAGACATAGTTTGTGATAATGTGCCCATATTGTGCATACACATGCATCATGGGATGGCGAACAATGTTGCAGGAGGAAGTTTTCCTTTTCGTCGCACCAAAAAGCTATTTCCCATTTTCCGAGCATAAAAAACGGACGGTTTTGTGAAGCAACCACCAAATGGATAATTCAAAATACTACCACCACATTTTACAAAAATACTATACCACATTATATGGACAATGTCCCAACAGGGGGATCCGAAACCTTTCCGTCCATCTTCGGTGAAAAAGACAAATTCCTGCCGAATCGGGAAGTGGGTCGAATATGAACTGGGTACATGATCCGATGCTCATGTTTTTTAAAAAATCATTTTAGGTTCACAATGTGCTATTTTATCAAAGATCTAATGAAAGTTTAGCGAGGCTCGGCCCGAGCTAAGAATCTTTATGTCCGCTGCTTTGACAAAGTTTAACGATAGTTTAAAGCGGGCATAAAAATTGAAAATGATCGAAACAATGCGAAACCTTCGCGTGGTGTCATATTATGTGACATATTTATAAGGAAAAATAGCAAACTTGATATATTGATTATGTCTCAAAAAACCCTTCACAAAATGACCTATCTCATTCGAGGTTTCTTGTTCGGGTCAAATGACCAATGTTATGGCTAGAATCAAGGCATAGTTTGTGATAATGTGCCCATATTGTGCATACACATGCATCATGGGATGGCGAACAATGTTGCAGGAGGAAGTTTTCCTTTTCGTCGCACCAAAAAGCCATTTCCCATTTTCCGAGCATAAAAAATGGACGGTTTTATGAAGCAACCTCCAAATGGCTAATTCAAAATACTACCACCACATTTTACAAAAATACTATACCACATTATATGGACAATGTCCTAACAGGGGGATCCGAAACCTTTCCGTCCACCTTCGGTGAAAAAGACAAATTCCTGCCGAATCGGCAGGAAGTGGGTCAGATATGAACTACAGGTACATGATCCTATGCTCATGTTTTTTTAAAAAAATCATTTTTAGGTTCACAATATGCTATTTTATCAAAGATCTAATGAAAGTTTAGCGAGGCTCGGCCCGAGCTAAGAATCTTTATGTCCATGGTTGACAAAGTTTAACGATAGTTTAAAACGGGCATAAAAATTGAAAATGATCGAAACAATGCGAAACCTTCGTGGTGTCATGTTATGTGACATATTTATAAGTAAAAATAGCAAACTTGATATATTAATTATGTCTCAAAAACCTTCACAAAATGACCTATCTCATTCGAGGTTTCTTGGCTTTGTCAAATGACCAATGTTATGGCTAGAATCAAGTCATAGTTTGTGATAATGTGCCCATATTGTGCATACACATGCATCATGGGATGGCGAACAATGTTGCAGGAGGAAGTTTTCCTTTTCGCGCAAAAGCCATTTCCATTTTCCGAGCATAAAAACGACGGTTTTGTGAAGCAACCACCAAATGGCTAATTCAAACTACTACCACCACATTTTACAAAATACTATACCAACTTATATGGACAATGTCCCAACAGGGGATCCAAACCTTTAGTCCACCTTTGAAAAGACAAATTCCTTAGAATCGGGAAGTGTCGATATGAACTACAGTACATGATCCGATGCTCATGTTTTTTACAAAAATCATTTTAAGTTCACAATATGCTATTTTATCAAAGATCTAATGAAATTTTAGCGAGGCTCGGCCCGAGCTAAGAATCTTTATGTCCGCTGCTTTGACAAAGTTTAACGATAGTTTAAAACGGGCATAAAAATTGAAAAATGATCGAAACAATGCGAAACCTTCGTGGTGTCATGTTATGTGACATATTTATAAGGAAAAATAGCAAACTTGATATATTAATTATGTCTCAAAAACCCTTCACAAAATGACCTATCTCATTCGAGGTTTCTTGGCTTTGGGTCAAATGACCAATGTTATGGCTAGAATCAAGGTATAGTTTGTGATAATGTGCCCATATTATGCATACACATGCATCATGGGATGGCGAACAGTGTTGCAGGAGGAAGTTTTCCTTTTAAATGCACCAAAAGGCCATTTTCTATTTTAGAGTATAAAAACGACGGTTTGTGAAGCAACCACCAAATGGCTAATTCAAACTACTACCACCACATTTTACAAAATACTATACCAACTTATATGGACAATGTCCCAACAGGATCCGAAACCTTTCCGTCCTTCGTGAAAAGACAAATTCTGCCGAATCGGCAGGAAGTGTCGAATATGAACTTCGTACATGATACGATGCTCATGTTTTTTACAAAAATCATTTTAGGTTCACAATATGCTATTTTATCAAAGATCCAATGCAAGTTTTCCTTTTCATCGCACAAAAAGGCATTTTCATTATCCGAGCGCAAAGGGAATTTTCTAAAGCAACCACCAAATAGCTAATTCAAAAACGGAGGGTTTGTGATTAGTTGATATGGATATCATATTTGGATTCCTCTCATTTTTCTGATCAATTTAAACATATTATTTGTTGAATTTGATTCTGATTTAAAGATATTAATTATTCTATATTAAATAGAAAATACAAAAAAAATAAAATTATTATATTTTATTTGAATTCAATAATATTTTACTTATTCATTAATATTTACTTAAATAATTGTTTGTAATTTCAAAAATACAAACATGTGACATGATGATATAAGAGTTAATAGGATTGATAACATAGTATTGACACCAATGTATGAATTACTTTGGAAGCGGATTACGAAGGAACGAGGATGTTAAGCGTCTTTGAAATGGAGTAGTATTAGGATGGGTGACCCTTTGGGAAGTTTGACTAAGACTAGAATTTAATCAAATATTAAGTATAATTAGTGTTAAAATGTTCAAAGTAGGAGATTAACAAGTGAAACAATTCAAAGAATAAAAATTGAGAAAAAAATAAAAAATATTATTTTTCAAAAAAATCAAAAAATATTTTTTAACGATCGACAGAGCTATGCCGACCCGCTCATACCGACAGCAAAGCCCTCGGCGTGCACGCCGACGGCATTTTGATCTGGACGGCTTGAGTGTGCTCGCGAGGAGATCTTTGCCGAGGCTCGCCGAGGCTGCCCTCGGCGTACCATACCGAGGCATTTTGGCCTACGCCGACGGCCTTTTGCCCTCGGCGTAGCGCGCGTGTCCCGTAGTGACTCAACTAAATAATTTGTAGCCGCACATGTACTACTACGAGATCTATGCAAAGGAAAAGAAAGTATGGATGTACGATGGATCATTGCATGCGACGGACATGTCCGCGCGCGGTGGTAAAGGTGGCGGTTGGGTCTGGCGAGCCGGTAACTCAGCCTGGCTGGCTCACGCCTTGGCTGGCCTTGTAGGTGTGTGTCGATAGGGCTAGTGCGGCAGCAGCAGACGCAGGCGGAGAAGGTGGCAGAGCTTGGTGACGGCGGTTAAATGTCTGGTGGCTCGCAGACTGTCCACCGACTTGTGCGGCGGGGCCACACGGGAGAGCTGGGTGTCGGCGGTCATGACGATGCCGGCGGCGGCGGCGGTCAGGGTGCGGGATGGTGATGGGCAAACAGGATCGTGTGCGTGCGGAAATCCATATATCTATAGATCCCGATCCGTATGCCTCTACAAGGGTAATACGGTTTGAATACAGGTTTTAAAATATACGTGGACGTATTTATGCATGTTTAGGGGAGGCGGTAGTACTGGATCAAACTCCATTAAAGATTAGCCATTCAAATAAATTTAGCAAAGAGGTTTGGCACGGTCTACACACATTTCTGCTACAGTATTTCCCACGGCCTTGATAGCATGGTCAAAACGCAAGAAAAATTAGTTTTACAGGAACACGTACACAAGGAAGCCCGGATGCCAAGTTGGAGGGATTCCACATGTTAACTACTCCCTCCATTCAAGAATAAATGTCTTAGTTTTTTTAAATTTTAGATGAATCTATATACTAAATAGTGTTTAGATTCATTTAAATTTTAACAAATTTGAGACATCTATTTTAAGACGGAGTATATGGCAGCATGGCTGGAGAAGTAGTATTGAATTCCTAGCTCAGATTTCCCGTTGCATGGAGTGAAAATGTGTAGCCTTAATTATTAATAGACTAATCCCCTGATTCTTAGTTCGTCGTGGGAAGGTGGGCATCATGCAACCTCGTGTGGCGTTGCTGACTGAATAACCTTCAGCAGCATATCCACCACCTTAAGTCAACTGAGATATAAGCAAAACGCGATACCTCTCCACACTTAATGCCTCCCAAACTTAGACCTAAAATGTGAGTTCCTAGTATACCATGGTTGCCTAGTTTCACAACCATTTCAATGAAAATTTTAGAGTTTGCCATATTTTTGGCATGCACCTCTTGTTTACTAAAACCTCATTCCATCTAGTGCTACTACTTTTAAGAAAGAGAAGGGCATTATATTTACTTGAATCTAGTCAAATGCAATAAACATGCAATGGATGCATTAATGAATGTGCCACGAGACCAACGTACTCCAGTGAGGTGTACTGAATTTGAATCAGTTGAGTAAAAGGAGGCTTTCTTTCCTCGTCACCAAATATATATGATCCTGGCATTTGTTCCCCCTTTCTATAAAAAAAACGAATGGCAGGTTAGAAGATCAAAAACAGAATTCCTTTGAAATTACACAATTTAATAGTGATTCCTGAAAATTAGTCACTCTATACCTTAGCCTTGAAATTGCACAACCTTGTTCATTATATTATTCAATAGAATCTAACAAAAAGAATACATCGATTCCCCATAGCCACCTTCATGGCCATAGAAGTCGCTAAACCTACAACTTGATAATGGGGATGTCCATGATTGGGGAAGTGTGCCCTAACCTTACCCCTACACACATCATCTAAAACTGAGAGGTCTCACATAGCCACCCAAGAGCAAGCCGGTAGCACAAATTGGTCAACGGACCTTGAGAGCGCACCATATATGCATGCTCCAAACCTGGTTTTGTCGTCTTCTGCCAACCTATCTTCATAGAGACTGCTTCGGTCCCCCTCCCCCTAAACTTAAGTTGTATGGGCCGTTTTATTTTTTTGACCCGTCGAAACCCATATCGAGGGCACATATATCTCCGTATATGCGTACTCGGTCGAACTGGGTATATTCCACTTTTCGGTCGGCTGATCTCATCTCCCATTATCGGGATCTACGTCTTTGCAGGTCATATTTTGCCTTCCACATGCACATGAGTATACGTGTATGGTGAGTATATTTCTAGAAGAACCATACGGACTTCATGTGAATTCGTACGGTCCTCTAAACAATTGATATCGAGTTTTTATTTGTCAAAGTTTGAAAGAAAGGGGGACCGAAGCAAAACGGATCCACACATTGATCTTGCCAGGCCTATTGATGCCGCCAAAATGCCAGACAAGACCACCACCATGCACGTGTTCATCGTGACGTGTCCACCACCAAGACTCCGCACACCAAATGCTACCGGGACTAGCCGTCATCTATGTTGTAGATACCATGCGCGCTCCGCCTCCTGACCCTTCCAGCTCATGCTCCAAAAACCAATGTCCCCAAAAGGGAGAGTGGCGTCGACTGTTCATAGTCCGATCCAGGAGACAGAAATCTAGTGTTTCCCCTAAATCAGCCCAAGCAAAAAGACGAGACTTTCAATGACAATGCCTTCATGATTTTCGATCCCTAACCTTGTAAAACAAGTCTAAAAACGATTGAGCATCTCAAAGACTCAAACAACTACACTGCCCCTACTCTTGTCCATAATTACCATCGTGATACTTTCAACCATCATCATTGAACCCGGGGGAGATGAATAGAACAATATAAAAGAGCGATCACTCTACAACAACTACAACAGATACATTGGACTATGTTTTCTATTATATACTCTCCTTGTGTAGAGACAAGTGTCCTTAGAAGGATAGAAGCAATGTTCAATAGTATAAGCACTACGTAGACTAAATGGAGAGCCAACAAGAACGTTGTGTTGCTACATTCCTCGGTGCCTCCCAAACTTAGACGTAAAATGTGCCCTCCTACCAATTACACATTGGTTAGCCAATTTCGCATACATTATGCCAAATTCTAGATTAAATATATTATATGGTTTGCAGTATATAGAATTATGGATAGGTATCTATGTACTTATAGCCGAAGTTCATGACGAGCTTTCTCTCTGTTATCGAAGCATCTATCTTTCCTTCATCCTCGTTTTAACAACATGAAAACACATTGCCTTGAACTGAAAACTAATCCTACTCAACAACCATGCAATAAATTCAGAAATGAATGTGCCTAGGCACTATTGGACTAATTTCCATGAGTTGCATTGAATTTGAACCATTTTGGGATATGTCAATTGAGGAAAAAAATCACCGAGCCAAAAGGACCCAAATGTTGGCCAACTGAGCTAGGCCACATTCCCGCGGCGCGCCCCAGGGCGCCACCGGGGGCCCCCGTCGCCGCCGCCCAAGTTCTCCCTCCATATCCTGTCTCCCTTCCGCCGCTGCCGCCGGCGTGGCCGCGGTGGCGGCGGCCCCTGGTGCCGAAGGCGCTATGGGAGGAGGGTGACGAGGACTTCGACGGGCTGCTGGGGCGGCACCAGCGGATGTGCTCGGGCGCGGTGGTCGGACGGCGATCTGGACCAGGCGACGGCCATTGCCGTTCTTGGCTCGTCCTCTCGGACAGAGAAGGCTGGTCGTGGATCTCGATTCCCATCTAGATCCGGTGCTTCAGGCCTCGGCCAGTTGCTGCACGGTTGGGAGGCTAGTGCGGAGCCGATCTGCACGAATCGGCAGAGATCCATCCGACTGTGGGTGTCGAGAGGCGGGGGATCCGGTGAAAACCGGGCTCTCACTAGATGACGGCGGGCGATGGCGGTGCAACAACGCCGTTACCTTGTTGGAGGCATCGACCTTGCAACCTTCGTCTCTTCGTCGCTCGAGCTGCTTCGGGGGAAACCCCTGATCTGGGCCTTCCCGGATTACTCGATGGCGGCGCGTTCAGCGTCATCTCCCTCTTGAGGGCATCGTTCTTGGAGCAAGTGCTGGATGTGGAAGGAATAAGGTGGAGTGGTCTTTCATCGGTGGCGTTGTAGACGGCGAGTCTCGGCGGCAAGGTGCCGCAGAGTCTCGGTGTTGGATGTGGCCTGATGGACTCGCGCAGGTTGGTGGAGCTGTCTGACGTCGAGGTGGCGTCGATGGTTGGCCTGGCTTGGTCCTTTGGTTTCTTTCGCACGAAGACGAAGATCTGCTTGATGTCTGCCCTCGTGGATCTGGTCTGGGAGGCGGGTTCCGGAAGGTTCCGCCGTCGAACTCCCATTGGCGTATCATGCCTAGAGATTGCTGGATCGGAAGGTATTCGGTCGTGCGCACCTTTTTTTTTGGCTATTTGGTTTCAGCGGGAGCGTTGCAAAGCTCTGTTGTTTGTTCCCACCAAGTACCATCTTAGAGCCATGGTGAAGTCAGATGCAGAGAATGTCAGAAAAGCGGAAATATGAGGGTAGCAAGGGTGATTTGTGCTCTTGTGGCGACGGAGATCTGGCTGAGTGATCTAGGACTCATTGCAGTGACAGTTGGTGCGGGAAGACAACACATGGGGAGTTCCCAGTCTTACCTTGCATGATGAAAATCCAAGGTCTGGCCTTAACTGGTTGTGCCTGACAATGACCTTGTTGAAGGCATTGTTTTTCTGATGGTGTTAGTGTCGTTGCTTTGAGGATTAGTTCTCTATAGCGGGGCTTTTTTTTTTAATTTTTTTTCTGGGCTGTGTGCATCCGTAGAGCCGCTAGGGCATGCGTTGTTGCAGAGGCTGGGTGTAATTGATATTCTGTGATATTAATATATACTTTTTTCCAAAAAAAAGGCCACATTAAGGTGAGACGTCTATTTAGGTTGGGGGTCTGTACTTCTACTTTTGAAAGCTTGCTTGAGTATACCATTTTTAAAAACACTTCGCAATATTGATGCACATGATGTGGACGTTGCAACATACCCCTTTGTTGAAAGGGAAATGCTGTCTTGTTTAGCCCAACCCATGTCTTCTAATCGCTCAGTACCTATATCCTCGCCGTCACATTTCTGCGTCATCACGGCCTCTTATTGTAAAATCAATCATGGGAAGAACGCTGATTCACACACAAAAGGGCCCATTTTTCTTTTTGTGTGCTCATCATGGTGGTTTTTCTTCTCCCGCAATATCTCATCCTATAAATCCATCTGCAATATCTCATCTGTCAATGTTAGGTCGTCTTCGATGTGTTCTAGACTCATGTGCTGTCAGCTGGCAATAGCGCTATAAATTCATCTTGGCCACCGCAGTGACAGATCTCATGTATTTGGATCCGGTGTAGAGAATAAAATGTCTGGCCAACAGGGCAACTACAAAGGGTCGCTGAAGTCGTCCATATATGTGCAAACGAGCATATATGCTTCACCAAACAGGTTCATCAGTCTGAAGTGAGTGCAGAGAGAAACAACAAGGTTTCATTAACAAAAAAATTAGCAACACACTACTTTAGAAAATAATACGTCATGGAAAGATCTTGGCCACCCCCAACAAATTGCTAACTGATGCACCCCAACAAATTGAGAAAAGATTTCGACATAATGGCAACTGTGTAGTGAGTAACATATGTCGAAGGAGGATGCAGAAGCTAAAAATCAATTACAAGAAGCAGGAGCAGCGGTGAATAATTAACTAAAAGGAAAATATGCTATTTTCAATTAGAAAGATGGACCGTATCGAATCAAGGCTTATTATTGTTTTCAATACTCAAGACCATATTTCCTTGATGTTTACAAGTACCACACTTAATGGTTTGTATTAATATATAGAATTGTTTTTCATATTAGTGTTAATGGTCCCTGAAATATGTTCTAATTGACGAGTTTCTGAGTTATATCGTGATAGAGTTTTAGCCTTTTGTTCGACTCAGACCATATGTAGCAAAGTGGAGAAGTGTCTCGAGCAACGATAGCAAACCAAATAATGAGTAACAAGGTACCTTAAGTCACTGGAGATATAAGAACCGTAATGAGAACCTCATACCTGCCAAACTTAGACCTGAAATATTAATTTGCATCTACGGACGCATCTGCGTCCATGGATATGTATCTATGTTTTGTTTGCCAAAGTTCATGGTGAGGTGTCTCCCAGATATTGAGACATCTGTCTTTCCTTCTAGTAATGCTCCTTTTAAAAAAGAATGGGAAAGAACCGTCTTTAACTAAATCTAGTCTAATGCAGCAACCATGCAACGGTGCATAAATGAATGTTCCTACGTATTGATTTACCATGAGCTGCATTAAATTTGAACCAATAATAAGGGACTTGCTTTGCATTTCTAATGTTAATAATGCCAATCTGCCACTATTCAATTTTAAGACACTGAGACTTCTGAATATCAGTTCACTACAGGAATGGGAAGCTACGCCGACGGCCGGTCGCTACGCCGACGGCCAAATATCGGGGCCGTCGGCGTAGCCATCGTCTAGGCCAGCTCCGCCAAGCAGCCGTCGGCGTAGAATTGCCCTCGGCATATCCTATGCGACGGCTGCCCTCGGCGTAGCTATTTTTTATTTTATCTCATTAAACTTTGAAAAATCATAACTAAATCATTTTAATTCGGAAAAATACAAATAATATATCAAAATTTGCAGAAAAATAAGACCTATCTATCTACACTCAAATATTACACATTTGTAAATAAAAATTAATTAAAACATAAGACATTATATATAGTTTAAAACAGGCATAAAAAATTCAAAAATGATCGAAACAATGCGAAACCTTCGCGTGGTGTTATATTATGTGACATAGTTAGAAGGAAAATATCAAACTTGGTATATTGATTATGTCTCAAAGAAACCTTCACAAAATGACCTATCTCGTTCGAGGTTTCTTGGCTTTCGGGTCAAATGACCAATGTTATGGCTAGAATCAAGGCATAGTTTGTGATAATGTGCCCATATTGTGCATACACATGCATCATGGGATGGCGAACAATGTTGCAGGAGGAAATTTTCCTTTTCGTCGCATCAAAAAGCCATTTCCCATTTTCCGAGCACAAAAAACGGACGATTTTGTAAAGCAACCACCAAATGGATAATTCAAAATGGTACCAACACATTTTACAAAAATACTATACCACCTTATATAGACAATGTCCCAATAGGGGAATCCGAAACCTTTCCGTCCACCTCTGGTGAAAAAGACAAATTCCTGCCGAATCGGTAGGAAGTGGGTCAGATATGAATTACAGGTACATGATCCGATGCTCATGTTTTTTTACAAAAATCATTTTTAGGTTCACAATATGCTATTTTATCAAAGATACAATGCAAGTTTAGCGAGGCTCGGCCCCGAGCTAAGAATCTTCATGCCCGTCGTTCGACAAAGTTTGACGATAGTTTAAAACGGGCATAAAAAAATCAAAAAGATCGAAACAAGGCGAAACCTCCGCGTGGTGTTATATTATGTGACATAGTTAGAAGGAAAAATATCAAACTTGGTATATTGATTATGTGTCAAAAAAACCTTCACAAAATGACCTATCTCATTCGAGGTTTCTTGGCTTTCGGTTCAAATGACCAATGTTATGGCTAGAACCAAGGCATAGTTTGTGATAATGTGCCCATATTGTGCATACACATGCATCATGGGATGGCTAACAATGTTGCAGGAGGAATTTTCCTTTTCGTCGCACCGAAAAGCCATTTCCCATTTTCCGAGCACAAAAAACGGACGATTTTATGAAGCAACCACCAAATGGCTAATTCAAAATGGTACCACCACATTTTACAAAAATACTATACCAACCTATATAGACAATGTCCCAACAGGGGAATCCGAAACCTTTCCGTCCACCTCTGATGAAAAAGACAAATTCCTGCCGAATCGGTAGGAAGTGGGTCAGATATGAACTACAGGTACATGATCCGATGCTCATGTTTTTTTACAAAAATCATTTTTAAGTTCACAATATTCTATTTATCAAAGATTCAATGCAATTTTTCCTTTTCATCGCACCAAAAAGCCATTTTTCATTATCCGAGCGCAAAAAGGGAATTTTCTAAAGCAACCACCAAATAGATAATTCAAAAACGGAGGGTTTGTGATTAGTTGATATGGATATCATATTTGGATTCCTCTCATTTTTCTGATCAATTTAGACATATTATTTGTTAAATTCCGATTTATAGATTTAAAGATATTAATTATTCCATATTAAATAGAAAAATACAAAAAAGTAAAATTATTATATTTTTATTTGAATTCAATAATATTTTTACTTATTCATTAATGTTTATTTAAATAATTGTTTGTAATTTCAAAAAATACAAACATGTGACATGTTGATATAAGGGTTAATAGGATTGATATCATAGTATTGACAACAATGTATAAATTACTTTATGAAATGATTCAAGGAACGAGGAAGTTAAGCGTGCTGGAGCTAGAGTAGTATTAGGATGGGTGACCTTCTGGGAAGTTCGACCAAGACTGTAATTTAATTAAATATTAAGTGTAATTAGTGTTAAAAATATTCAAAGTGAGAGATTAACGAGTCAAATAATTCAAAGATTCAAAAATTGAGAAAAAAAAGAAAATAAAAAAATTATTTTTTTAAAAATTTTTTTTGCAACATGTCGACAAGCTATGCCGACGGCCGATACGCCGACGGCATTGCCCTCGGTATAATGACCAGCATTTTGATACGCGACGCCTCTATGTGCTTCGAGGAGCCCTTCCGAGGAGGCTACTGTAGAGGGCGGCCAGCGTAGCATACGCCGAGGGCATTTTAGCCTACGCCGACGGCTTTTTGCCCTCGGCGTAGCACGCGCGTCCTGTAGTGGTTTCGGTTTGTCGGCTCCGTCGCCAAGAATGACCCTGGCATTTCTTGCCCTCTCTGTCATCAAAAAACTGAATGGCAAATGGAAGAATCAACATACACACTTGTCGTGGAATACACACAATAGTAGGTAGGATGTTTGATAATAACAACTATTGACGACTAGCACTAGAGGAAAAAGGGCCATCCGTTCGCGACCCCTCGGAGCATTAGTCCCGGTTGCGCCACCAACCGGGATCGGCACGCCGCTGGAGCGGGCACGCCGGGGCATGGGTCCCGGTTGGTAAGGGGGCATGCGTCCCGGTTGGAGCCACCAACCGGTACTAAAGGTTTGGCCACAGCCACGTGGCCTGGCACGCACCTTTAGTCCCGGTTGCTGGCTTCAACCGGGACTAAAGACCCCTTGCCCTCTATAAATGCAACGACCCCTCTCCGCCTCCACTGCTTTTTTGAATGGTGTAAGGTGTGAGGGTGTGTGCTAGTTTTTTTCATGCATGCATTGAAGGTGTTTGTTGAAATGTTTGAGTGAAAAATCGCTGAATTTCTCATAGAACAAAAATATAGAAGGTGTCCGAGACGCACTTGAGCTTTCTCCTCTTTATTTCCCTCGATCGAGGTTAGCAATCTTATCTTTTCTAGGTCATTGATACAATTCATGTCGGTGTGAATTGGTTATTTCACTATTTATGATGTCTGTTTTGATAAACTTACTTATATGATGCAGATGAGCGGTCGGGAATGGATGTACGGTGACGGCGGGTAGCGGTATATCAAAGGCGTGGATAAATTTATCGATGTGGCTACGCAAACAAAGAGAATGGATTTATCGTTGTCCATGTGTTCAATGTCGAACAACAAGGAGTACTCTTCCTAAAATCATTCGCGACCACCGATTATGAAAGGTTTCATGCCCAACTATAATTGCTGGACCAAGCACGGGAAAGAGGGGTTATGATGGAAGATGGTGAAGAAGAAGATGATGATAACAACTATCATCATATGTTTCCGAATCTGATATCGCAATGGAAGATAATGGAGAGGAAAAAGGTGAAGAACGGGCATCGGATGAGTGGTGATGAACTTGGTAGGGTCATTTCGATGCAAAGCGACCGTGAAACAGTAAAATGAGAAGTTGAAGTTAGAGGGCATGTTAGAAGATCACAAGAAATTGTTGTACCCAAATTGTGAAGATGGCAGCACAAAGCTCAAGACCTTTGGAATTGTTGCGATGGAAGGCAGAGTGTGGTCTAACTGACTCCTCATTTGAAAAGATCTGAAAATAATGAAGCCAAGTTTCCAAACATAACGAACTTCCCGAGAGTACCTCTGAAGCAAAGAAGACTCTCGTCCTCTGGGATTAGATATGCAAAAGATACATGCATGCATTAATGATCGCATCCTCTACATGTAAGGAGTATGAGAATTTAGATAAATGCCGGTATGCAACGCTGCGGTATAAGATCGACGAGATGACCACGTGATGTTGAGGAGAGCCCCTCAGGAAGAGGGTTCTGCTAAGGTTATGTGGTATGCTCCTATAATAGCAAGGTTGAAACGCATGTTCGTAAACAAAGAGCATGCCAGTTGTTGCGATGGCACAAAGAAGACCGTAAGAAAGATGGGGAGTTGAGACACCTCCGATGGGTCATGGAGAAAAATCGAGAGACTTCCTGACTTTGCGTGACGCAAGGAACTTATGGTTTGGTCTAAGTACGGATGGCATGAATCCTTTTGGGAGAGCTGCGAATACAGCACTGCCCGTGACTCTATGTATCTACAACCTGCCTCCTTGGTTGTGCATGAAGCGTAAGTTCATTATGATGCCAGTGCTCATCCAAGGCCCGAAGCAACCGGGCAACGACATTGATGTGTACCTTAGGCCATTAGTTGAAGAACTCTTACAGTTGTGGGGCAAACCAGGTGTACGTGTGTGGGATGAGAACAAACAAGAGCCATTTAATCTACGAGGGTTGTTAGAAATTCAGATAATTCAAAACAGGCATAATAAATTCAAAAAAAAATCCGAACAATGAAAATCCTTCGCGTGGTGTCATATTATGTTACATAGTTGAAAGGAAAAATACCAGACTTGGTATATTGATCATGTTTCAAAAACCTTCACAAAATGACCTATCATGTTCGAGAGGTTTCATGGCTTTCGGTCCAAATGACGGATGTTATGTGCTGAATCACGGCATAGTTTGTGATGTTGTGCCCATATTATGCATGTGTGTGGACATTGGTATGGAGAACAATATTGCAGGAGGAAGTTTTCCTTTTTGCATACGGAAAAGCCCTTTTCCATTTTCCGAAGCGCAAAAACGGTCGCTTTGTGAAGTAACCACCAAAATGCCGTTTCACAATGCTACCGTCCCATTTTCCTAAAATACTAGACCACCTTACAAGGACTATCTCCCAACGGTACATCTCAAACCTTTTCGTCCATCCGGGTAAAAGGACAAATGTCTCCGAATCGGTAGGAAGTGGGTCGGTTTGTACTACTGTACATGATCTATCGCCGTGATTTTTTGAAAAATCATTTTAGACTCCCAATATGTGGTTTCTTGAGATCCAATGCAAGTTCTAACGATGCCCGTCCCTATCTTCATGCACACGTTCGACCATAATTAGAAATTCGATAATTCAAAGCGGGCATAATAAATTCAAAAAAAATCCGAACAATGAAAATCCTTTGCGTGGTGTCATATTATGTTACATAGTTGAAAGTAAAAATACCAGACTTGGTATATTGATCATGTTTCGAAAAAACCTTCACAAAATGACCTATCATGTTTGAGGTTTCATGGCTTTCGGTCCAAATGACCGATGTTATGTCTTTGAATCACGGCATAGTTTGTGATGTTGTGCCCATATTATGCATGTGTGTGGACATTGGTATGGAGAACAATGTTGCGGAGGAAGTTTTCCTTTTGTCGCATACGAAAAGCCCTTTTCCATTTTCCGAGCGAAAAAAAGTCGTTTTGTGAAGTAACCACCAAAATGCGTTTCACAATGCTACCGGCCCTATTTTCCTAAAATACTAGACCACCTTACATGGACTATCTCCCAACGGTACATCTCAAACCTTTCGTCCATCCCGGTAAAAGGACAAATGTCTGTAGAATCGGTAGGAAGTGGGTCGTTTGTACTACAGTACATGATCTATCGCCCGTGATTTTTTGAAAAATCATTTTTAGACTCGCAATATGTGGTTTCTTCAGAGATCCAATGCAAGTTCTAACGATGCCCGTCCCCTATCTTCATGCACACCGGTTCGACCATAGTTAGAAATTCAGATAATTCAAAACGGACATAATAAATTCAAAAAAATCCGAACAATGAAAATCCTTCGCGTGGTGTCATATTATGTTACATAGTTGAAAGGAAAAATACCAGACTTGGTATATTGATCATGTTTCGAAAAAACCTTCACAAAATGACCTATCATGTTCGAGGTTTCATGGCTTTCGGTCCAAATTACCGATGTTATGTGCTGAATCACGGCATAGTTTGTGATGTTGTGCCCATATTATGCATGTGTGTGGAAATTGGTATGGAGAACAATGTTGCAGGAGGAAGTTTTCCTTTTTGTCGCACGGAAAAGCCCTTTTCCATTTTCCGAGCGCAAAAAACGGATCGTTTTGTGAAGTAACCACCAAAATGCCGTTTCACAATGCTACCGTCCCATTTTCCAAAAATACTAGACCACCTTACATGGACTATCTCCCAACCGGTACATCTCAAACCTTTTCGTCCATCCCGGGTAAAAAGGACAAATGTCTGCCGAATCGGCAGGAAGTGGGTCCGGTTTGTACTACAGGTACATGATCTATCGCCCGTGATTTTTTGAAAAAATCATTTTTAGACTCGCAATATGTGGTTTCTTCAGAGATCCAATGCAAGTTCTAACGATGCTCCCCTATCTTCATGCACACCGTCGACCATAGTTAGAAATTCGGATAATTCAAAACGGGCATAATAAATTCAAAAAAATCCAAAATGAAAATCCTTGGCGTGGTGTCATATTATGTTACATAGTTGAAAGGAAAATACCAGACTTGGTATATTGATCATGTTTCAAAAACCTTCACAAAATGACCTATCATGTTCGAGGTTTCATGGCTTTCGGTCAAATGACCGATGTTATGTCTAGAATCAGGAAGTGGTCCAAACCTTTGTTTTTGAATTATTTATTTAAATCCAAACACTTTTATGTTTAAATTTTTCTAAATTCCAAATTGATATTAAAAAATATAAGTTAATTCATTTTAATTGTAAATGGTTCATATTTTAAATGGTTACATTAATTATTTTTTAAAATGAAAATGTTTTTGAATTATTTATTTAAATCCAAACACTTTTTATGTTTAAATTTTTCTAAATTCCAAATTAATATTCAAAATATAAGTTAATTCATTTTAAAAGGTTACATTAATTATTTTTAAAATAGAATATGTTTTTGAATTATTTATTCAAATCCATACACTTCTTATGTTTAAAGTTTTTCTAAATTCCAAATTGATATTAAAAAATATAAGTTAATTCATTTTAATTGTAAATGGTTCATATTTTAAATGGTTACATTAATTATTTTTAAAACAGAAAATGTTTTTGAATTATTTATTTAAATCCAAACACTTTTTATGTTTAAATTTTTTCTAAATTCCAAATTGATATTAAAAAAATATAAGTTAATTCATTTTTAATTGTAAATGGTTCATATTTTAAATGGTTACATTAATTATTTTTTAAAACAGAAAATGTTTTTGAATTATTTATTTAAATCCAAACACTTTTCATGTTTAAAATTTTGTAAATTCCAAATTAATATTCAAAAATATAAGTTAATTCATTTTAAAAGGTTACATTAATTATTTTTTAAAAATAGAATATGTTTTTGAATTATTTATTCAAATCCAAACACTTCTTATGTTTAAAGTTTTTCTAAATTCCAAATTGATATTAAAAAATATAAGTTAATTCATTTTTAATTGTAAATGGTTCATATTTTAAATGGTTACATTAATTATTTTTTAAAAGAGAAAATGTTTTTGAATTATTTATTTAAATCCAAACACTTTTTATGTTTAAATTTTTTCTAAATTCCAAATTGATATTAAAAAATATAAGTTAATTCATTTTTAATTGTAAATGGTTCATATTTTAAATGGTTACATTAATTATTTTTTAAAACAGAAAATGTTTTTGAATTATTTATTTAAATCCAAACACTTTTTATGTTTAAATTTTTTCTAAATTCCAAATTAATTTTCAAAAATATAAGTTAATTCATTTTAAAAGGTTACATTAATTATTTTTTAAAAATAAATATGTTTTTGAATTATTTATTCAAATCCAAACACTTCTTATGTTTAAAGTTTTTCTAAATTCCAAATTGATATTAAAAAAATATAAGTTAATTCATTTTTAATTGTAAATGGTTCATATTTTAAATGGTTACATTAATTATTTTTTAAAACAGAAAATGTTTTTGAATTATTTATTCAAATCCAAACACTTCTTATGTTTAAATTTTTCCTAAATTCCAAATTAATTATCATTTAAAAAACAATACAAATTTAAACCCCAAAATAAAAAATAAGGCGGGAACAGAGAGAAAATACCTGAAAAAATTTGAAATCAGGGGAATATGTCCCGGTTGGAGCCACCAACCGGGACTAAAGACCCCCTGCGCGCCAACCCTTGGTCTGCTGAAAATATTGGACTATACGTCCGGTGGTGGCTCCAACCGACGTATGTTTTAGTCCCGTTTGGAGCCACCAACCGACTAAAGGCCCTTCGCTTATAACCGACGCGCCTCTCTTCTTCTTCTTCCCCATCTCACTTCTTCGCTTCACCGACGCGTCGACGCCGGCTGCCCGAGCTCGCCACCCGCTGCCTGCCCGCCACCGCCACCGCCGCCCCTGCTACTTTTCCTCATGGCGTGACCTCAATCGCTGATTGGAAGCTCCGCCCGCGCCGTCGATTCCGGCGTCTCGAGATCGCCGACCTCGCCACCACCTCCGTCGTGTTCTGGTGAGCCGATCCTCACGGTGTTCTTCTTTCTCTCCTCTCTCCTCTGTACTACTCCTCGCGTGTGCCGACGACGCCGCCGGCCGAGGACGGAGGCGACGCCCGGTGACCAACAAGGAGCGGCGCAGCACTTTCTCCCCGCATCGCGCTCTCTAACGCGCCCATCCGCGCTGTGGTGCTCGCTATCGCCGCCGCCGCCGCTCATGAGCTCAGCTTGACGTCGTCAGGCCGACGTCACTCGTGCTCGCGTGGCAGCTGATGTGTCCTAGGGCCCATCAGTCAGCCTCAGTGGGTAGACTTCTCTGTGGTAGGAAAATGATCTGTGCGCGTGGAGGCTGAGTTGGCACTAGGGCCCTTCTGTCAGTCTCACTGGCTAGGGGGCGCCCCGGTGTAAAAACTATTTGCCTTATTTTTAATTCCAGAAAATGACTTAATATTGTAAAATCAATAACTTATTATTTATAAGTCAGAAAAATACAAATAATATATCAAAATTGTTCAGAAAAATGAAACCTATCTATCTAAACTATAATCATGCATTGTTCAACAACTTAAATGACAAGTATAATTAGAAGAACAAATGCACCCCTCTCATATGTTCCGGAGTTTCCCGAGTTAGATTTTCACCCTGAACCCCGATGAAATCGTCGAGCATGTCTTAGGGTTACATTCAATGCAAATTAACTTGTCATATCATCATACTTGCTTGAACATTGCATCGATGCCATGTGTTGATTGTTTCCTTTCTTTTCGGTGTTTCGATTATTAGGTTTATTATTAGTTAGGTATTATTAGGTTTATTAATTACTTTGGTATTATTGGTCTTGACCTAATCGGTCATCATGGGTAGCCCTGACCCAATTCACATTGTCAAGCAACTTAGGTGCATGTGGGTTCGACGATGTGCCTATCTACTACGGTTTCCTTTCTCTTCATTTTTATTATTGTGTATGTATATATTAGGGTTTCTCTGAATTAGGGTTTATATCTCTCAACACCGTACTTAACTTTCTCCTTTAGCTGCTTTGACTTATTCGCTTTTCCACCCAAAGTAAAATATGGACCCACACGTCGAGACGAAGAAAAGGAAGAGTTGATCCAAGGTGTGATCCGTGGGAAGATAATTTAGACGTATCAACGTTTACGAACAACTCGGTGAGGGTGATCCTCTTTACCGGAGTAGACAACTTGTTTGAGGTTGAAGGTGTTGCCTCATGAGGGAGAAGGCGATGCCTTGTGTAATCGAGAAGACGACCGCTCCGGCAAGGTGCATGTAATATAAATCAATTCATTAATTAATCATCGCTATCTATATAGAAATAGTAACGGCGATCTTTCTTCTTTTAGCCCTCCGGATCGAAGGAATCTCTTGAAAAGAGCGACGAGGCCCAACCAAAAGTTGCAAGACCATGAGAGGTTCAGGATCAAGATGTCAGAGACGGCAGACCGACAGCCTCAAGTTGTTGCAACCAAATTTGTGGCACAATGCGAGTAATCGTTAGGGACTTAATCCCGATCACCATTAGAAATTGGAATAGGCCTGCTAATGCGGATGAAGAGGAACATGTTTATTTGTCCCTAACCACGCCAAAGATTTACCGTGGAAGAGGCTCATGGTTAATTTCAAACTACCGAAGATAGAGCTGGATCCAAATGCGGAGGATCCGATTGAGGACGCCTTACAACATGGGAGAGCCATGGAGGCTAAGGTCGTGGAGTGGGCTTTGAAGAAGATGGCCATGTTTCACCAACTGGAAGAAAAGATTGCACCTTGACTATGTCGTGAAAAAGAAGACTCGATTTCAAGAATATTCAGTTTGAGAAGATAAAACCATTCGGGATGAGTTTGTGGAATACAAGAAATCGTAAAAAGCTAAGAAAATGTACAAACGAATAAGTTGAATCTTGCTAACAAGAAGTATCACCATACTATGGGGCAAGGTGGCTCTGGTGGCATTCCTAAGTGGGAGAAACTTGAGCAGAACTGCGTGATAAAAATATCACCCTGCAGACGATTGGGTAGAACGTGCAAGGAATTGGTTTTACGGGCATGGGGCACGTTGGAATCGGAAGGAGGTGTATATATACCATACGACATAAAGAAGACCCTTGCCAATCGAGAGGATGAGAAAAGTAAAGGCTGTTAAAGATGGGGACTTCATTCCCGATAGAGAGAATGATGAGCTCACACTCGCCTTGAAAATAAGGAACATGATGGACGAACACGAGGCACAATAGGCTCCCAATCATGGAGGACTGGGTTTCAAGAGAGGAAGAAATATCCCGATAGAAGCCGTCGAGGAGTAAGGGCATGGCAGTTTGAAGCAGAAAGTCGAAAGAGCGAATGCGTTAATTGAAGAACGATTAAAGCAACAACAAGATGAAATTAACTCACTTAAAGATCAAAGTACTACCGGCCCCCATCTCGAAGACACTGCATTCGATGCTACCGCCTATCGAATAATCGAAAAGCAGGTGGCTACCACCGAGGTCCCGGTGATGACAATGGCGATGCCGATGATGCACCGACGATGGCTCTGTTGGCTACCGTGGATGATATCACGAGATGACACAATCGCGAGCTACATGTCAAAGTTGTGAACATATCAATGAAGGTGGCGTCGGCTATGCCTTACCAATTGGACCCACACCAACTTACCACATCGTCCGGTTCCGAGGGCTACGCTGTTGTCGGCGTGGATGAAATCATGCCCACCTTTGAGGTTTTGGATCTTCACTACCTGCCGGTGAAGGGATGTGACTATCTTTGGGTGACGCAAAAACGCCACCATTCTATGGTCAAGGATTGTATCGTGCTTCAAAATCACATGCCAAGGCCATCTTCACCGCCGCCACCCGTCTCCGCGAGGTCGCCGCTGCAGCCGTGTTCGTCGCCTCACCCGCCGTCGCCTCACCAATCTCGGTGCAGCCATCGCCATGGAGCCATCGCGGCCTCGGGATAAAAAGCGTAAGCGCATTGCCATCTTGTCGTAAGAGATCGCCGAAACGTAAACAAGAGCCTCTTCCAAAAGTACCAACAGTTCCTCCCAAGAGAGCTTATGACTGTACTGAAGAGGAGACTACGGCGATCGTTGATGCGGAAAGAGCCAGAGTTCCCCAGCACCAAAGAAGAAAAAGCCAAAGTGTTGAAAATGCTAAAGACTCTTCATCAACCCGAGCCAAAGCTGTCATCAGACTATGAGCGTTCTATTCTCAAGTCACATGCACAAAAGCCTCAAGAGCAAGATCGATGCAAGCGGAAATCTGTTGCCCAGCTGGAGAACAAGCAAAACAGACTTGCGCCTCTCAAGGTGATTTCTCAAACCAATGTGGGGTCGAGCAAATATGGGGCGAAGAGCGGTATGATCCGAGGTAGTTGCTAATACGGAGAAGCGCCGCTGCTCCGGTATGAGTATTGCCCAAGACTTATCCCGCTTAGAGTTCTTCCCGTGAGTGAAGTAGCATACCAATACCGACGGAAAACCTCTCGTCAAACTGAAGAGGTAAACAATCTTCCAACAAAATGCGAAGATTGCATAATCTACATGCATGCCACAAGGGCCGGGCTAAGCTGGATAGTGCCGAGGGTTACAAAAAGCATCATGGGAAAGAAAACGATGACATGATATCCATTGAATTTGATGAACTATTTCAATTATTCAATCAAGACGCCTTGGACAAATCTCTCATGAGTGCCTATTGTCTGTAAGTACTAATTCTGTAATTAATTTAGTCTCCATCTATAATATTTTGTTTATTGCATGTATATAATCATACTTTAATATGCAGAATGAAGATTCTCGAATGCAGCAGAGGACAAATCTATGACATTGGCTTCATTGACCCATATTGGGTTCATCAAGATAATCTCAAAATAAGCCCCCAGGATACGGAGGATAATATAGTACACGCGTTAAGGTTTCAAGAAACCAAAAGGGAAATACTATTTCCTTACAACTTCCAGTGAGTGTTATTGTCTTGTATACACTTTCTATTTCGCTTACTCGATGTTAAGTATATAATTGATTAGTTTTGCATTCGCAGGTACCACTATATTCTGTTAATCATTCAACTTGACAAAGGGCGTGTACTAGTCATGGACTCGAAACATAAACCCCTTGAGACGTGGAAGGACATGCAGATACTTCTCCAGCGATAATTCTAATCATTACGACACTATATCGGCAACGTTCGTGAATTTTATGATATCAAGTACTTAATAACTTATTTTATTCGTTTTCTACGCCGGGCAGCGCTTGGAAACGGTTCACCAAGAAGGCTAGGGGTGTTTGGAAAGAGGAGCTTACATTTCAACCACTAGATGTAAGCACCACTAGCTATATCCGCGCATCTCTTTGATTCTAGTTTTGATACAGTTATTATCATGTTTGATTCTAGTTTTGTATGTAGTGCATGAACTCGATCTGTGTATTGAATGTAATGTTGTCATGATGATCTTGTGTAATATAAGGTTCCTTCATTGATAAGTGCAAAACACTAAATAAACAATAAAACAACCTAAATGAATTCTCTGCCGCGACACAAAAAGTGGCGAAAATGCTGCCGCGGCAACAAAATGTGCCAAAATGAATTCTCGCGGCAGAGAATGGGCCAAATCTCTGCCGGCAGCAGGTTATTAGTCGGTTCGTTATTAACCGACTATCTCCACCCTCGCCTGATGCCGCCACGTGCCCCCATTTGTCCCGGTTGGTGGGGCAACCGGACTAATGGTTGGAGCTTTAGTCGATGCCCCGTCCGGTTGGGCAACCGACTAATGGCCCTACCAACCGGGACGCATGGGGCGTTTTCTACCAGCGTAGGAGTAGCACATCCAGAATTACACTGCTACTACGAGCATGAGCAGGAACAAACAACCGAGTTCCAGGTTAAAAGTTAAGATAAATGGAGTCACTTGTGGGCCACGAGGATTACAAATCTGTTATTCCTAGAGATGTACGTGAGTTTTAACCCGGTCCAGGTGTGTATACTATCAATCTTCATCACTACCCAACGGAATCAAAATTCCAAACTGATGGAAAGCGTCTAGACAATGTATTTCAACACATCTCTACGAGTCTAGCCTATTTCAGTCCTTCGACGTGGGTTCAATAAAAGCCGTAGAATCTTTTTTAATACTGTGTCTTGCCACGGTTTTTTATTAGACATGTAATACCGGTAGCTGAGACCTTTTGTCTCTGAGACCATATCAAGCTTCATACATTATCTAACACAAACAAAATTCTGAACTGATGAAAAGGTACTACATAATATATTTCAACATAGACAATGGTCTGGCTACATCCTTCCACTTTGACACAAGCAAGTCGTAAAAAAGGCAACACACAAATTTCCAACTCATCTGTTCTACTAAATAGAATATGTATCCTGTATGTTCAGGTGGGGAGGGTTGTCATGGCTTGTAGCCTGCCGACATAGCCAGACATAGCCAGCGCATGGAGCGATGCTAGAAGAAATAGCTTCATTAAATTGATTATTCGCGACTGTGTTCGCTAAAGCTCGGAGAACACTCTGACCTACTTTTAACATGGATACAAGACCTCTAAAATATCGTTGATTTCATGCTCCTGGAAAACAAACATTGTAAACAAATTAACAGAGATTATAACCATAAATGTATACCAAACTTTCGATTGGGGATCTCGCGTAGCTAGACTTTGGGGAGTAATGAATTTGTGGGATCTGCTAGTTTTCTTATTTTGAACTGAGGAACTGCCTTAGTTTCTTAAGGCAAAAGGGTAGGAAGGGGTAAATTTGTAACTTTGGACATAATGAAGTTGTTAATTTTCCCTATAGATGCTATCGTGTTGCTTGTACTCAATATCGCCATTACCCCATGTCGGAGTTCTCGCTGCCATGTGTTCCCATCCCAAATCCATGCACAATTTGCCTTTACACATGCATGGCGAGGCAAAACAGGATCCTTGTATTGCTTAGCCCCCTTACTCGTTAGGTTTTCCGCTCAGTCGCGTGTACATAAAGGGCACCATTGCTTTTTACATGCCTCTCACCGATAATTATTCAAGTCTTCAATCTGTTCCTATCTCATGAGGGGTCAGCTGACAAAAGAGCTATAAGGGCATGTGCAGCGTGAGGCATTGCTAGACTCATGCTAAGAAAATTGCTAGACTCAAGTCTAAGAAATAAAATATACTCCACCGTTTAGCATATGTAAAGGCCCCATCAACCAGAATAGAAAGAATCAATATAAAAAGTCTACCATAACTGACAAGTGGAACTATCTTGCATATGATTTTCTTGGACATGTGTCTAATATTAGACACAGAGTCTAAGAAACTTGGCTAGACTCACCTCCTCCACTGTTTAGACATAGGTCTAACACCAAAAATATTCTCTTAGACATAGGTTATTCACCGTACGGCACATGCTCTAAAATCCTCCGAGCCACACACAGTGGCACACTTTACTCATGTCCATAGATCTAGAGAACAAACTGGCTAGCCAAAGAGGCGACGGGGCAACTACAATGGGTCAATTGATCTCGTGCATACAATGGCCATGTATGCAGTGGCGGACCTTGAACAATGTTGTAGGAGGGGCCAAAAGACAATAAATAGCAGTTGGGGGGGCTAAATTGTATTATTTTGTGTTTTGTATGGTAAAAAAGGTAAATAATGAGTAGTATGGTGTAAATTGTAGTTAAGTTGGGGGGGACATAGCCCCTTTTGGCCTCCACTAAGGTCCGCCTCTGCATGTATGCCTCACCAAGTGTGCTAACACTCCTACATGAGAACATAGCGCAACAACCAGGTTTCATCAACACAAATTTTGTAGTTGCCCAGAAAAAACACATCACTTCAGATAATTACGCAATGCAACTTTATCGAACAGGAAATCATCTATGTGAAGCTTCAGAGAATCACGAAGTGATGTGAAAAGCTATACTAAGATAGGGATGACTAGATCTTGTAATTTTACTATCCCTATCTTAGTATAGCTCTCATGTGTGTTCTGGGAAAAACTTCCTAAGTTACAATATGACTGAGCATTAGCCGTTTGGCTCGTGCTCACTTCTGATCCCAGATTGATAGAACACGGCCGGCAAGAGAGGGTTCCACTTACAGAGCATCCAAGATCCAAACCATAATATGCCCCTACTACCGTCTTTGTTTCACATGTACAGATCCATGTAGAGAGAAGCGAATATGTCTCCCAAGCTCAACAGTGAACAGCGAGCAACAACATACCCACAACCTTAAGTTAATGCAGATATAAGCACCGAGATTAAAAAAGGCCTCCCAAACTTAGATCTCAAATATGACCTCCTACTATACCGTTTTTGCCCAATTTCACAACCATTACCAAAGAAATTTTAGATGAGTTTGCATATATGGTGGCACGCAATTCCTTTTTGTCAAAATTCATGGTGAGGTTTCTCGCGATTATTAACCATCTTTCTTCTAGTTCTGCTCCTCTTAAGAAAGAGAAAGGAGGGTCTTTAACTGAATCTAGTCCAATGCAACAACCATGCAAAGAGTGCATAAATGAATTTCCCTCAAGATCATTGTACTAATTTAACATGGACTGCATTGAATTTGAAAAGCGGTCTCGGTTTGTCTATTCGTCACCAAACATGATCCTGGCATTTCTGGCCATGTCTATAAATAAACTGAATGTCAAATGATGGGATCAAAGCAAGAGTTCCTAGGAATATACATAATTAAATAGTGATTCCTGAAGAATTACTCTGGAGTTTAGGCTACAGATTACAAAAGCAGTTAGTATGTATGATTATAAAAAGTATGGACCATCATGAGAAGCATTGACAAAATTACACTGCTAGTTCCACCATGAACAGAATAGCAAACAGCTAAGTTCCAGGTTAAAAGTTAAGACCAATGGAGGCACTTCTGGCCAAAGAGGATTAAAGATAATTTGTTCTTCAAGGAGAAGTACATGAAATTTTAGGGGTAAATGCCACAACAAAGATCGCCAATCTTACGGGCTTACATATACACCCAGTTGCGCTAGAACCCGATCCATGTGTGTTAATTCACAGATACAACGCTCTAGTAGTCTCATGCCATTTTGACCCACGGAGGTCATAAAAGAAAGGCAACACACAAATTTCTCAGCCATCTGTTCTACATATGGATGTTAGCATTGGCATATATGTTCAGGAGGAACAGTTCTCATGGCTTGTACCTCGCATATAGTCTCCATGCATTTTTTCGATGCCTGAGGAAATTGAATCAATAATTCGCCACCGAGTTTGTTCAAGCTAGTAATATACGCTGACCATTGATCCTTGAGAACCCGCATTATTCAAAGTTCAACAGAGGTTAGAACCATAAAGTACACCTACTAATTACTCATAGAACTAAAAAAGTCAAACTGACAGGAGATGCCCTTACTAAGATGCACCAACATTCTATCTCTATGCTAGGTTGTGAATTTTGTGATCTATAACCATAAATGAAAATCATGGGTCACATAGAATCGATGCATATATCAACCATACATAGACTAAAGATAACATGTAGTGATGTTGCATCACCATGTTATTCTGTGATCAAAACGCCAGCTACATTGGTTGTATAAATCCTAAGCAATCATCTCTAGCCAGTTGCAGCCAATATCCATAGCCTCTCTTGTCCATTGGTTGTAGGTAAGAACACGTAAGGATCAAATTTATAGCCATCGTAATGAGCGTGCAATGTTACGAGTCCAATGTACTCTAGTGAGCAACATTGAATTTGAATCAGCTGAGGTGAAAGGCGACTTGCTTTTCTTTTCCAATGCTAACACCAATCTCTCACTATGCCATTTTACCACACTCACAAAAACTTCCGAAGAGCTATTTTAGCTTATCTTCTTGGTCACCAAACATGGCCATGCCATTTCCAGCCTTTTTATCACAAACAAATTGAATGGGAAGTTACAAGATCAAAACCAGAGTTCCCCTGAAAAATTAGTAACTCTGGAGTTTAAAATCTTTTGTGAAAAGTACACAACCTTTTTATTATATTATTCAACTAAATCTGATAAAATGATTACATCGATCCACCCAAATCCACCTTCATGGTAACAAAAGTCGCTAAGCCTACAACTTGATAGTGGGGGTGCCAATGACCGGGACATTGATATCGACCTAGATTGAAGAACCTGAGATTATAGTCAAGTGTTTGGGGCATGACAGCAAACAAACAACGAGTAACAGGGTAGGTACCTTAAGTCAATGCAGATATATGCACCGACAAACAACCTCCTTTGTAAGCAAACCCCAGTTTCTACAAAAATATTAATTTGCATCTATAGATGGCAGATCATGTACTCCCTCCGTCCAAGAATAGATGTCTTAGGTTTTTTAAATTTTGAATGAATCTATATACTAAATAGTGTCTGGATTCATTCAAATTTTAACAAATTTAAGACATCTATTTCGGGACGAAGGGAGTACTATACATTAATTCTTTCGTACTATAGAGGGCAGTCAATCATTGTAAGCAACCTGGGCACGGTGTTCATCGTCTGTTTTGCCTGCTTTTTAGCTTTTTTCCCCTTTTGTAACTACGGATTATAATGTGTCACTTATAGGAGATACTTGTAGCCGGTTTATTCAACGTGTTGAGAGCCAGAAATGATCATTTGATATCTCACAAAGACATAACTACTATGAGAGGTCACGCTGAAAGACATTAAAGATGTTGCTTGCGTGTTCTCGCCGAATAGTAAAATTGTTTCGATTATTTTGTTACAGAAGTTCTCGTGATGGTGTGTTACATTGTGGTTTTGTGAAATTTGATGCTCACAAAAAGGCGACTGCATTTTCAACAGTTGAACGTATGACACTGGAGAATGAAAATTACAACAAGAACCTAACACGGAAGCCAATCTGATACCCAGATCAAAATCGATGTTCCTGCTCAGTAATCCTCGTAAAATGCTTGAACCACAAACTCGGTGCTCAAGAACTCTCTGAGATAGTGCCACTTTGGTCCTCGTTACGGCATTGCTCACAATATGTGCACTATTGTCCTGCGCTAAAACAAGTTTGCTTCAAGAAACTTGTGCCGTGGTACCTGGTGAAACTCAGAATGGACATCCAACAGAGCCAGCCTACCTTCCTGATCCCTCTCAGTCCTACCGATAAGACAGAAAACTTGAGCGTTCTTCTCCTAGTGTGCTCTTTATGTTCTGTTTCTGCTGGCTAAAATCTACTTCATTGACGTGTGTCGGAAGTGCTATGGAGGAAAGCCATGCCACCTCCTCTTATATCATCTTCCAATGCCGAGAAAATGGATGTATACAGAAGAGGACATCGTTGCTTTTTTCATGGTTGTTGTGTCTCGCCTCTCTCTCACAACTTTTCTTCCCATTATTATCATTGATGTTTCCCATGAGTTGTCAGATGACAATAACGCTATAAAATCCTGCTAGCCACTTCGTGTAGTTCCCTGACGGCCGCTGTGCTAATAAGGTCATGTGAAACATCGTGAAGCCAGCCACCAGCTATACCCTCATGAACCTTGCGCGTGCTAGCTGTGCCCGCTAGGACCGCCGCAAACAGGTTCGGGATATCTCCCAGATATGTCCACAAGGAAGCCACTTATCCGTCCAGAAGAAAGTATTGGCTCCATCGTCTAGCACCAAGACAGTTGCAGCATCAGAGTTGTCTCGCCAATTCCGATACCCGAATGCCAAGCTCGCGCCATGGTTTGTCCGTCTCCACTCACCTCAGTGTAACACCCTCAGAATCGGACCTATGCAAGTTTTAGCAAAATTCGCCAAACCCGCATAGAAACGATTCAAAGGTGCCCACCAGGCACTTTCGTGCGGGTGGATAACGAAGTAATAACATTACACAACAGTCCTCGATGGGACCCACAGAACAGATATATATAACAGCGACTCAATGAGTCAAGAATACAGATATAATATACAAGATCCAAATCACCTTGAAAACGATAGAGCGTCCAGCTACGGACAAGAGGCAAATGGGGCTAAGAGCCCTGAAGAATAACCAATGGCGTCCATAACCCTGCCCAGGCCAAGCCGGAAGGGTAACCCTGCTAACGACGTCGATCTCAAAACCTGCTTAAACAAAAGGGGTGCCGACAAAGGGCAAAGGAAAAAGAAGGAGCGTCAGTACTGAGGCCAGTACACGGCGAGGCTAGAATTCGGCGGTCCTCGCCTACATAGGTGTGGTGGACTGAGCGGCAGCGGCAGCATGCACTAAACATCCTATAGAGACTCGATACAACTGGCGGTTATCAGAGAGGGGTGAGAAAAACCTATTCGGATCCAACCTGATACTGTCATCAATCAAACCCATCCTGGCGTTTCCCCCTCGAGACCAAACGAGGAAGTCAACCGAGGAACTCACACGGTTGGCAGTTTTAATTATTCAGTTATAGTTGTGGCACTTTACTAGTCAGGTTTAGATAATCGTCCTGATAAAGTAAGCAGTGGGCACTTTTAGTTGACCATTCCGTTGTAGTTGCAACAATTACTAATCAGATACAGATAGCATGATGTAAACCCATAACCCAGCAGTTGTTGGTACTTTTAATCAGCCAATTCCGTTGTAGTTGCAAGATTTACTAGTCAGGTACAATTGTCGCAAGCGACAACCAAACAAGCAATTGTGGGCAGTATTAATTAGCCATTCCATTATAGTGAAGCTGATTACTAGTCATTATAAGTCAAATTTACAACAATATACTTTAGTTATGCTTGTCTATGATCGAGATACTGTGCTCCAAGTCGTCCATATCCGCGGACACGGCTTTCAGAAAGTTTTACCCGGCCGGGGTGCACCAATAGCAACACACGCTCGATCAGCCTCGGAAAAACCAAATCAAAACCCAACGAGGCTTTCACGACTGAACAATCAAAGGATTCAGAAATATTTCAGGGGGCCACCCTTAAGTAGATCCCGCAACGAAGCCAGCTGACCCCGAGACGGGCTCAAGGTTATGGGGACGGCTGTGAACGACTGGGAACCCGAAAGTGTGGCTGGGCTTGTCGACACATGAATCGGGCCATGATCCTAAAGATGCAGTGTGCTCCTCGCACAATTTAAATACGTAAGTAGCATGGCATAAGTACATGATAGTAAATAAAACCTCAAACTAGTTTGTGGCCCCAAGAAATAAGACTGAATCAAGCTCGCTCAGGGGTCCCATATACCTCCCGGATGTGGATAGCGCGCAAAAATCAAGGAACAGGTATCAAGTACTCGGGGTCTTACGGGACACAAGTGGGCGTTCGGAAACCAAATATTATCTATCACCCACCGATGCCTCTGCTTATTTCAATTTTAGTTGTTAAACAGAAATTAAAGTGACGATAAGTAAAACTAGAACCATCTCCAACATCAACATGCGGCAAAACATCAGCAACTGTGGCATTTGACGACACGCGACAACACTTGAGCAAGCGACTACGACACGCAAGTCCAACTATCTACCAAACAACAGGTAATAGGATGTGTCCAAGGCAATATACGGCTGCAGGGGATATCAAAGGGTACGAAAACTAGAGCATCGCAACACAGATAGCAATAGATCAACAGGAGGGAATAAAGACTATAAAAGTAAGATAGGTAGAAAGAGGGAGATGCTCGCCTGAAAACATTGTCGAAGGTTTTCCCCGAAGATCGGGGCGAAGCTCAAATCAACTCAACGGCCTTATCCGCGAAGAAGCAAAACGCTAGAAGAAACACCGGATGCAATATTTATTTCTACGGCAGAAGATCGGGCATGATGCATGTAAGATGCATGGCATGGCAAGATGCGATGCAACTAGGTCATATTAAGTGGAACCGGGATCCCGACAATTACTTAGGTGGTTCATGTTATTTAACTACCCCGCAATTTATATGTTGTTTTAACATGGCCAAAATATAGTACCGGTTCGCTACATCAATTTAAATGAGGCCAATATGAGACTAGCTTTGCCCGCATATGGCCCCATATTTAATTATTAGGTGAATCGGCAAAAGGCCCCCAAACCAATGATATGCATGCGGGAATGACAATTTAATATGCACAACTTGATTTGTTATAAAATAGGGTTCGAGGAAAAGGGGTCACACATCAGAGGGGGCTCGACGATCTTGGGTGTTCCGGGGTTCGGGGCTCGACAGGGTCCAGGGTTCGACGGTTCGGGCTCGGCGGGATCGTTCTCGGACTCCGGGGTCGTTCTTGTCGCATTCGCGGTCTTCGGGTCATGGTGTCGATCTTGTCGTCTCTCGCGGGGTCCTTGGCGTTCCGGGGGCGCACTTGGTCTGGCGTCGAGGCATCGGACTCGCCCTGGCCGGTGTCGAACTTGTCGGGTTCTCGTGCCGTTTCGGTTTTGCGTCGGGGTGAAGCACTTGGCGTCCTGCGTCGGTGTCCTTACCGTTCGCGTTCTCGAGCATCGCATCCGGGGAGGGGTACTTGTCGTCAGGGTCTCAGTGTCGGGGAAGATCTTGAGGTTCCGCGGGATCGGTCTTCGCCTCCGGGAACGGGTCTTCGGGTCCTCGATGAACTGGGTGTTCTGGCAATCTCTGGGTAGTGGGTCTTGACGCTCCATGTCGAAGGTCCGAGGAAGATCCTCACGGTGGACTCTGAGGCACACCCGAACACGCTCAGCTTGTGGGCATTGCCCATCTGACTCGCGTCGATGTCCTCCAGGACGAAGACGCAGATCTGCACGCACCGGGGCCGTTGCTGACGAGGCAGAGCTGCACCCCTTCGTGGTCCCTTGGCTGATGCGGTTGTACAGGGTGAGGCTCCGGGCGACGACGGCGTCGGGGAAGAAAGGCGGGGCCCGCAGGGGTTGGTCTCGGCGTACTGTGGAGCACGCGGCTTCATGGCGAGAGGATGCAGCCGTCGGGAGGAGCTGCGGCGCTCGGCGTGGGGCCTGGAGGACGGGGCGGGGATGGCGGCTTAGCAGCCTTGGCGAGGACGTCAGCGAGTCTGCGGAGGCTGGCAGCGTCTTGGCGGGGCAGCAGTGAGGCCACGGCGAGGTGCTGCGGAGAGGGCGCGGCGAGGCGAATTGGGCGGTCGGCGGGACGTCCGCGGAAGGAGGAGCGACGGAGGAGGCCTGGAGGGGGAGGCGGCGGAGCACGGGGGCTGCTCGGAGGGCTGGCGAGAGGAGCGGCGGCGAGCTTGGGGGGGCTAGGCGGCGGCGAGAGCAGGTGGAGCCTGGCCGGGCGGATGGTGGGGAGGCTGAGGCGGTGTGCGGGGAGCGACGGGAGGCGAGGTGCGGGGAAGAGGGCGGTGCAGGGAGAGAAGGGAGGGAGCGCGGCCGGCGGCGAGGGAGGTGGGGCAGGGGCAGCGCCGGCGACTGGAGCTAGAGGGGAGGAGAGGCCGAGCGGGAGGCGTCTGTGTGATCGCGGAGACGAGAGGAAGAAGAGAGAGAGAGGGGCCAGGCGCCTGGCAGACGGTGGGGCCAGGCGTGGGGCCCAGGGGGCGGGGCTGGCTTGGGGGGCTAGGCAGGTGGCCACGCGGGGCCCGCGCGTCAGGGAGGGTAGTGGAGTAGGTGGCTGCTGTGGGGGGTGCGTGTGGGGCCGGGGGTAGAGAGGGTGGGTAAAGGTGGGCTGGGTGAGAAAAAGGGGGAGAGGGGGCTGGATTGTTGAGGTGGCAGGTGGGTATGTTTTGGGTGAGAGGGGGAGGTGGCACGTTTTGATTGGAGGGTAGATAGGATTTGGGTGGGAATAGATTTAGGATTGGGCTGTGCTAGTTTTTGTGTTTGTTTAGCTCTGTATAAAATAGAACAAAGCCACTTTACAAAATAGTTTTGAGACAAATAAAACCTCCAAAGCGATCGGGGTTTTGTGTTTGCAGATAAGAGGGGTTTTTGTACAATTCAAAACTAGGCTTTTCAAATAATGCAGTCAAACAATGCATGATGATGACGATGCAATGCACAAATTCAACGCGATTTTCTAGTAGTGGTTTTGCGGGATGCCACACTCAGCCATAGACATCTAGCCCTTAGCGCAATGTTCATAAAGCGCAAGTTGGGTATGCCTAGGCCCTCAATCGCCTTGGGCATGCATACCCTATCCCATGCCCAGTGGCTGCCCATGCCACTAGTCAATGTCCGCCATGCACATCCTTCCTCCTTTTCCAGCGGAATCCATGTATGATTTTCTCGATGGCGATGATGACTTGTATAGGTATGTCGAGGGACATCATAGCGAAGATTGGATGACCGAAAGCGTTGTCTTCACAAGCTCCAACCACCCGCATGTGTTGAGCATAGAGGCTTTCCATGATGGCAGTTTGGCAACCACCAGATCGACAAAGACAGTAGCTGTGCCGCCAATGGCTTCCGCACTGAAAGAGGCAGCCGTAGGTAGCGGAGCGGGAACTGTGTGATTGGGTACTGTAGATCATGGTTTACTAGCATCATATCCTTGTCAGTGCACCTTATCAGGTTGGTCAAGCACTTGGCAAAGTTGGTGCGGAGGCCAAACGTCGTGCCGAATTCTTCGATGGTCCCGGAGATCACTCGGAAATCCACCATTGTTGGTTGTAGGAAGGTGACCACATCATCAGCATAAATCGAGGTGCACTGCCGCAAGCCCGACGTCGCAATTCGGTGAGTAGCCGCCGGCTCTCAGCTTTGACGATCATCAAATGGAACACTTACATGATTAGGATGAAAATCTTTGGGGAGAGGGGAACCCCCGGCCAAAGTCACCGCATATTGGCCACCTTTGCCCCCGGGCTGCCATTCATGAGGATGCATGTGGAAGCTTTGGAGAGCAGCACGCAGATACGGTGAGGAGGCATTCCCCAAAGTACAACTTCCTAAGCACTTCAAGAAGGAAGGCCCAATCCACCATGTCGAAAGCTTTTGTGATGTCTAGCTTGAGCAATACCGTTGGGGTCTTGATATCATGTAGTTTGTGGGTTGTCCCCTGTACCATCATGAAATTGCCGTGCAAGCATCGTCCACGCACAAAAGCGCCCTGGTGCACCCCCACCATTTGCTGGAGGATCGGGGTTATGCGGCTCGCGATCACCTTGTCCACCCTTAGGCTGATAGGCTTGAAATCCCGAATCACCTCTACGCCCGGCTTTTGGCAAGTAGCGTGACCAAGGCATTGTTCACTGCTCCAAAGGCATGGCAATCCAACCGAGAGAGTGAATAGGAAGCTCCTTGAACAAAGTTGCGGATTAAAGCACACCACTTTGAGGAGAAGCCTTTGATTTTAAGGACTTTAAAAAAGGCCATTTGACTTTATTGTAGGCCTTCTCAAAATCAATCTTCAAAATCACACCATTTAGGTTTTTCAGCGCAGCTCTTATGCTGATTTATGAAGGGTTACTACTCAGCCGAGTATATATCATCTTGTCACAAAAGCAGTTTGAGTTGGGAAAAACACATTATCTGCCATTGAATTTAAACTAATATTTGCATCATTCGTGAAAATTTTAAACCTAATATTAAGGATACAAAACGTCCTATACTGCGGAATTCGTTGTGCCTCATTAACCTTAGGCAACAAAATGATTTCACCGAAGTTAAGATTGAAGAGTTCGAGTTGTCCCATATAAAGATCATTGAACAACTCTAACAAATCCGATTTGAAAATATCCCAATTTTTTATAAAATCCACTGGAAATCCTTCCGCACTAGGGGCTTTATTAGGTTCCGCGCTCCATACTTCCTCATATGTGAAAAGAGCACGAAGAAGGCATTCTCTTCATTGGATACTTGAGGGATAACTCCCGTGCATTTGTGACTCATCCAAATAGATATTTCCTTCCTCTGGTGGACCAAATAGGGTCTTATAATATTTTGTTATATACATTTTCAATTTATCATGGCCCCAATTATACCCTCATTCTGATACACCGTATGTATATACTTATTCCTATGATGGTCATTGGCCACCATATGAAAGTATCTTGTATTACTATTGCCTTCCAAGATAAGTTGGGCTTTGGATCTTTGATACTATTTGACTTCTTTCTCTCTTAACAAGCGAGCTATTTGTTCATTTGCTTGGTTCTTCAACTCAAGATCATGTTAAATAGGACCCGTGATTTAGTGAGGGATTCAAGAGTATCGATTATCCCTAAGAGTATTTTTCTGTATAGACCACTTATGTGCCTTTCCCATCCTATGTGGTGTTTATGTAAATCTCAGATTTTATTATTCCACCTTAAGATAGCCATTCTCTAACCACTAGTCTGTTCCATACTTCTTTGACCATATCCTTAAAACCATCCTGGGAGAGCCAACCCAACTCAAATTTGAATGGGGGCTCTTCCCATGCAATTTATCGGGACCAGTGTCACGAAGTATTGGTGCATGATCAAAGAGTTTCTCGATAAGTTCCATAGCCCGCACTAGTACTATAGGCTACTTTGTTTCCCATTCAGCATCCATTAGTACGAGATCTAATTTCTCTTATGTTGGCATAGGTACATTATTAGTTCATGTGTATTAGCTAGTCATACTAACCTTAGTAAGATTCAAGATATTGATGAAAACATTGAACAAGGAAGTCTAGTAATCATCAAAACATTCATTGTTCTTATCTTGCCAAAATCTTAGGATTGTCCTTCCCAATATTGACCAACACCCAAATGAAAGAAGCTTTGTACTCATCCTGGTAGGCACTATATACGACGACAAGGCTCCAAACGAACTGATAAGATTTGTTACAAATATGAAAGTTAATTTGAAATTCCCCAACCCAATAATCCAACAATTCTAAGGAAGAAGCCTACATACCAAGTAAAATCCCCCTAGACCTTCCACATGATGGTGTCCATGAAATGGGAAATAACGTCGACCTTATTCTATGATCGCAACAAAGTCCAGCTCATGCTCCTTAATATAGTCGGGGATATGTAAATGTTTAGTCAAGTCAGTAGACCAGTGGTGGGAGAACGAACTAGCCTGGTCATGATGAAGAAGCCGTCCTTCTTGCCACTAGAGATTTCTGCAAGAACTGCGGAGGAGCAAAAGTAGTTGTGTCCAACAAAGCCATGTTCATAGGAACCGGCCCCCTTATTGATGTGATTGCGAGGCAGAAGTCTCTTCCCTTGGATCTTTTGTTTGCACATTTATCCGCACCTCCCTTCGAAAGTTCCGACCCGTGGTCATCTCCATCCTCCCGCTTTTTATACATGAATGGTTTGAAATCCGCTTCCGGAACATAGTCCTCCTTCTCTAACTCATAAGTGAATTTATATCCTTTAAGTTTGAAAACCAGGTTAGATGAAAGTGAAGTGTACTCGCAGGAGTCACCCATAAAGGCCGAAGTATCAATCATGCCTACAAGTATATTCGAACCTTCGCACGACGCCTCAAGCTGAACATATCAACATCAAGTGTCTGACCAATGAGTGAACCCACTCCCAATAGGCCATGGGGAACACGGTGACATGCACATAGACAACATAACCTTATTAACTCTCACCATGAACTACCTAGAATCTTTGTAGGTCCGACTTGCGAATAACTAATTTCTTCACCAATAATAGCAAAGTTACATGTCATGTACGACACACACCCACAAGAATATTATTTAATTTATAATTTAGACCTCATTTTCTCCAAGATAATGATTAGGTACACTCTGGATATTAATTGCATATATAGATGCTTGATGCCTAATGTATAATGTATATTAAAATTCTTAATCGGTCATGTAAATATGTTCAAAATGAAACTATATATATTTGCTATATGCAACAAAATTAAATTGTAGACGTTGCTAACTAGAAACTTTAGGATGCTTTAAATTTCATAAATACTAATTTAACTGTCTAAATGAAATATTAAAATCTTGAAAAATGGAGAAGCGCCATAGAAATTCTTCATGATAGTTTCTTGCTGCCCAAAATTTTAATTGGCTTGGACAAAACAGTTGATATCTCACAAAGACATAACTAATATGAGGTTACGTGGAATCATGAATTGAACTAGAAGACATTAAAGATTGTTTCTGATTATTTGTTGCAAAATTTCTCGAAATGAATTGTGGGTTTGTGCAATTTGATGTTAACAAAAAGGCAACCACATCTTCACCATCGAACATATGAGACTAGAGAATGAAAATTACAACAAGACACCGACACGGAAGGCAAAGTGATACCCAGATCAAAATCTTGATGTTCCTCCTTGGTAGTCCTCGTACAAATCATGAACCGCGTACTCTACTCTAGCAGATGCTCAAGTACTTAATGAGCTAGTTTGCTCATTGGGACAGCATTGCTCAAAATATTTGCATAAATGTCGTCCGCTAAAACAAGTCTGCGGCTAGAAAATTGTGCGACAGTAGCTGGTGAACCTTAAGCTGTACATCCGACAGAGCCAGCCTACGTTCCTGATCCCTCTCATTCCTACCGATAAGATTTCAAACTTGAGCTTTCTTCTCCTAGCATGCTCTTTATTTTGTTTCTGCTAGCTGCAGTCTTCTTTATGGACTGGTATTGCAAGTGCCACGGAGGAAAGCATAAACCAATGTGGTCACATATACTTACTCTAAAATCAATCATGCGAGAGAAAGTGGATGTGTACATAAAAGTGCACCGTTGCTTTTTACATGCCTCTAACCGATAATTATTCAATTCTTTAGTCTGTTCCTATCTCACGAGGGATCAGCTGACAATATATAGCGCTAGAAAATTGTCTATGCGAAGCTTCACAGAATCACCAAATCCAAGCATATGTGCGCACTACTACCCGTGTTAAAGATTAACCATTAAAATACAGAGGTTGGACACGCGACATGCCTACACGTGTTTCTGCTACACACTATAGGAATGGAAAGCTACGCCGACGACCGGTCGCTACACGGACGGCCAAACATCGGGGCCGTCGGCGTAGCCATCGTCTAGACCAGCCGTCGGCGTAGCATACGCCGACGGCTGTCCTCGGCGTAGCTATTTTTTATTTTATCTCATTAAACTTTGAAAAATCATAACTAAATCATTCTAATTCGGAAAAATACAAATAATATATCAAAATTTGCAGAAAAATAAGACCTATCTATCTACACTCAAATATTACACATTTGTAAATAATAATTAAGTAAAACATAAAACATTATATATAGTTTAAAACGGGCATAAAAAATTCAAAAATGATCGAAACAATGCGAAACCTTCGCGTGGTGTTATATTATGTGACATAGTTAGAAGGAAAATTATCAAACTTGGTATATTGATTATGTCTCAAAGAAACCTTCATAAAATGACCTATCTCATTCGAGGTTTCTTGGCTTTCTGGTCAAATGACCAATGTTATCCTTAGAATCAAGGCATAGTTTGTGATAATATGCCCATATTGTACATACATGTGCATCATAGGATGGCGAACAATGTTGCAGAAGGAAGCTTTCCTTTTTGTCGCACCAAAAAGGCATTTTCCATTTTCCGAGCATAAAAAACAGACGGTTTTATGAAGCAACCACCAAATGGCTAATTAAAAATACTACCACCACATTTTACAAAAATAATAGATCACCTTATATGGACAATGTCCCAACAGGGGTCCGAAACCTTTCCGTCCACCTTTGGTGAAAAAGACAAATTCCTGTCGAATCGGCAGGAAGTGGGTCAGATATAAACTACAGGTACATGATCCGATGCTCATGTTTTTTTATAAAAAATCATTTTTTGGTTCACAATATGCTATTTTATCAAAGATCCAATGCAAGTTTAGCGAGGCTCGGCCCCGAGCTAAGAATCTTCATGCCCACCGTTCGACAAAGTTTGACGATAGTTTAAAACGGGCATAAAAAATTCAAAAACGATCGAAACAATGCGAAACCTTCGCGTGGTGTCATATTATGTGACATAGTTATAAGTAAAAATATTAAACGTGATATATTGATTATGTCTCAAAAAAAACTTCACAAAATGACCTATCTCATTCGAGGTTTCTTGGCTTTCTGGTCAAATGACCAATGTTATGGCTAGAATCAAGGCATAGTTTGTGATAATGTGCCCATATTGTGCATACACATGCATCATGGGATGGCGAACAATGTTGCAGGAGGAAGTTTTCCTTTTCATCGCACCAAAAAGCCATTTCCCATTTTCCGAGCATAAAAAACGGACGATTTTGTGAAGCAACCACCAAATGGCTAATTCAAAATGCTACCACCATATTTTACAAAAAATACTATACCACCTTATATGGACAATGTACCAACAGGGGGATCCGAAACCTTTCCGTCCACCTCTGGTGAAAAAGACAAATTCCTGTCGAATCGGCAGGAAGTGGGTCAGATATGAGCTACATGTACATGATCTGATGCTCATGTTTTTTTACAAAAATCATTTTTAGGTTCACAATATGCTATTTTATTAAATATTCAATGCAATTTTTCCTTTTTATCGCACAAAAAAGCCATTTTTAATTATCCGAGCGCAAAAAGGGAATTTTCTAAAGCAACCACCAAATAGATAATTCAAAAACGTAGGGTTTGTGATTAGTTGATATGAATATCATATTTGGAATTCTCTCATTTTTCTGATCAATTTAGACATATTATTTGTTAAATTCCGATTTACAGATTTAAAGATATTAATTATTCCATATTGAATAGAAAAATACAAAAAAGTAAAATTATTATATTTTTATTTGAATTCAATAATATTTTTAATTATTCATTAATGTTTACTTAAATAATTGTTTATAATTTCAAAAAATACAAACATGTGACATGTTGATATAAGAGTTAATATGATTGATATCATAGTATTGACAACAATGTATGAATTACTTTGCGGAAACAGATTCTGAAGGAACGAGGAAGTTAAGCGTGCTGGAGCAGTATTAGTATGGGTGACCGGCCGGGAAGTTCGACCAAGATTGCAATTTAATTAAATATTAAGTGTAATTAGTGTTAAAAATGTTTAAAGTGAGAGATTAACGAGTCAAATAATTCAAAGATTCAAAAATTGAGAAAAATAAAAAAAATTATTAAAAAAAATGTTTTTGCAACCTTTCGACAAGCTATACCGACGGCCGCAATGCCCTCGGCGTAGCATACGCCGACGGCATTTTGATACGCCGATGGCCTCTATGTGCTCCGCCGAGGGAGCCCTTTGTCGAGGAGGCTACGCCGAGAGCAGCCATCGGCGTATCATACGCCGAGGGCATTTTAGCCTACGCCGACGGCTTTTTGCCCTCGGCGTAGCGCGCGCGTGCTGTAGTGACAGTATTTCCCATGGCCTGGATGATGGGATGATAGTTTTACAAGAACGTCACAAGTGATAGAATCGGTTTAGGTTGACCACAATTGTGGGTTCGTTATCTCATATATATAGGCGGAATTACAAGATATACAAGGAAAACAATCAACGCTAGTCAATGCTAATCCTAACCATAATGGCCTGATTATAACAAATCTCAGGCACTAATGATGGCAGGATATGACCGAATATGCTACACTTATTCGGTTGCCTAACAACAAGGAGTCCCGGATGCGAGCGAACGTTGAACGAAGGAGAAAAAGTATGGAGTAGTTCTTTATAATTAGGATCGAACTGTCGCTAGGGAATTTCGACAGGGCCCAGCTTTTTTCCCTTGAACAAATAGCCAAAAAATATTCTATTCAACAATACCAAGCAAAATAATACATCCATGCCGAACAAAACATGCTTTGTCACTTACCTATACCAGTATTAGCTATCATATGCCGGTAGTTTCACAAATGAATATTAAACACCATGAACAACATTTACTAAATGAGTACATGTAATCCTAATCTTGCTAGAATAATTATTTTGCTTGAGTACTAAAAATGAAATTTTTCAGTGGACCCTATGGTACAAGGAATGTGTATCTCTTCTGTGCCGAAGTCCAAGGTGAGGTTTCCAAGTGAAGCATCTATGTACATCTATTTCTGCCTTCCTACTTTGGAGTGATGGCAGCATTGGTTCAATAAAGCAACCATGCGGAGGATGCACCAATGTGCTTGGTTATCGGGATATGCTGATGTATGATCGAGCTAGCTATAAACTAAACGAACCAGTTATATCTACCATGGAGAAAACAATTATGCCAAGAAGAAAGGACTCTAGATGTTAACCAAAGATGCAACCACATAGCAATATGGTCGGAGAAGTATTGAATCCCCTAGTGACAGTTTTTCAGTTGCATGGATTGAACATTGGTAGGAAATGGTAGCCTTAATGACTAGTCCCCTACTTGATAGTTCTTGGTGCGAAGTTGGACAGCATGCATCCTCGTGTGGCATGACTGGATCTTGTAATTTGACTATCCCTATCTTAGTATAGCTCTCTTCTGTGTTCCGGAGAAAACTTCCTAGCTAAGTCGCATTTTGATTGAGCATTAGCCTTTTGGTGCTCGTGTTCACTTATGATCTCCACCCTGATAGAACATGGCTGGCAAGATAGAAGGTTCCACTTACGGAGCATCTATCCAAGCTCCAAACCATAATATGCCCGTACTACTATCGTTGTTTCATATGTCCAGAATTCTAGATCCATATAGCGAGAAGAGAAGAAGTCTCCCAAGTGCAACAGCGAACAACGAGCAACAGCATGTCCACAACCTTAAGTAAATGGCGAAATAAGCACCGAGATAAAAAGGCCTCTGTATTCCTGCATTCATCGATGCCTCCCAAACTTAGACATCAAATATGACCTCCTACTATACACCGTTTTTGCCCAATTTCACAACCATTACCACAGAAATTTTAGATGAGTTTGCATATATTATATGGTGGCATGCAACTTCTTTTTGTCAAAATTCATGGTGAGGTTTCTCTCGATTATTAAACATCTTTCCTTCTATTGCTGCTCCTTTTAAGAAAAGAGAAAGGACGGTATTTAACTGAATCTAGTCCAATACAACAACCATGCAATGAGTGCATAAATGAATGTGCCTCAAGATCATTGTCCTGATTTAACGTGGCCTGCATTGAATTTGAGAAGCGGTCTCAGTTTGTCTGCTTCGTCACCAAACATGAACCTGACATTTCTGGACCTGTCTATCAACAAACTGCATGGCAAATGACCAGATCAAAGCAAGAGTTCCTAGGAATATCAACAATAACATAGTGATTCCTGAAGAACAGGTAACTCTGAAGTTCAGGCTATAGATTACAAAAGCAGTTAGCATGTACGATTATAGAAAGTATGGACCATCATGACCAGCATAGACAAAATTACACTGCTACTTCTAGTTCCACCATCAGCAGAACAGCAAACAGATAAGTTCCAGGTTAAAAGTTATGACCAATGGAGACACTTCTGGGCAAAGAGGATTACAGATAATTTGTTCTTCCAGGAGATTACATAAATTTTTAGGGGTAATCTATCTATTATATACTAAAAGCAATATAAGGTGTTTTAGAATGCACCACGTTAAGCCACATCATCTAAAAAAATTTAACTGTTAGATATGTAACATACGCTAGGCATGGAAATAGTTGTAAGCTATTTTTCCGTTTGCACGTGAAAGGTTACACGTAAAAATTCAATACTTCGTATCCGTGTACTTGAAGGAAACAGAAACCGAGTAGTTTCCTTTTGGGGGTGTCTGTCTTTGGATTATTTGATTGTTTGTTAGTACATAACAAACTTTTACTGTAGTATTATTCCATGTAAAGGAAAATTGCAACCATAACGTGAAAGACATAAGAAGTCGTGTTTGCAGCCGAGTTTGGATCGAACGTGGAGTCTGTATTGCATAGGTCAAATGACAGCATTGCTGATCTAAGATAGAAATAAAAAATCCGAGTTCTACGCTGCTAGGCATGCATATATATGTCTCTAAAAGGTGCACCTATAACACCCGGTCTGCACAAGAAGAAATAGATTTTTTTTTTGTGGCAGAAATACTCGAGATTTTTATTTAGACTCATAGGATTACAATCAGCTAGCGCCAGCTGTAACACAACATCCGGAGACGTAACCAACATTTGGTACACCCTCCGATTCTACCCAAATTGGCTAGACTATGTGCAACCTAAATAGGTGACGAGCAATCTTGACAAGCTTGACTTTACGGAGATTGATCAGTCGTTCGACTTCAATAAGAATACATTTAACATGACTACACCTAAGTTTTTTTTTGAAAAGAACACTGCATATTGACTAGGATCAGTCCGGGGAATAGCCCATTTCAAAAAAGAAATATGAGAAAATTAAGATCTGTGGGTGTGTTCCATCATAAGCTCAATATAAATAACGGTGTGTCCTTAGCGCAAGATTTCAAGCATAGTATCAATCAACAACATGATGAGATTCAATAGTCCGTAGCTAATCCATCTCGCTATTTCTGCTACCTAAATCTTGAGTCGACACTGAAATTTTATAATTTTATCTTCTATAAGCTCATGAATTCTTCATCCATGGGTAAGATATCTCAAATATTGAAGGTACTTTCAATATGAAGAGGAAATTAAGATTTATCCCTGTGCTCGATGATCAGCTCAATATAATTCACAATGCGTCTTTCGCATAAGATTTCGAAGCACATAGTCAATCTACAGCACAAGGAGAAATTCAATAGTCACTAGCTAATCTATCTTTTCATTTCTCCAATCATGGGTAAGTAAAAGTCTATTCGACTACTACTAAAATCTTGAGTGGACATCAAATTTTTGTAATTCTGTCGATTCCAACCTCGTGAAATCTTCATCCATGTGTAATATGTCTCAAATAATAATAATTTATTTGAGCGCACTTTAAGTTTGAACTACAAAACACATAAACATATGAGTTCCTTTGTTTCAATATGTACTACCTTGTAGAATATCACGGAGACTAAAGAAAGCAGTACCATTAGTTTTGGGGGAAAATAATTTCTTGGCTTTCAATATTTTAAAATATATTTATAGAAGTGTTCGATGCTCAATATATTTTGAACTACTATTTTAAATAATAGAATTATCAAATTTGTAAGCACATAGCAAATATATTTTCATGTTTAGATGTTTACTTCTGTTAAAGTTAGCTAATATCATAGATCTGACTTGCAATATACAATAAAAATATTTTCTACGATAAACATCAAAATAAAAAATACATTATCCATTTAATAGCCATGGGTAACCTCTTAACGTCACACATCATGATGTTTAATTTAGCCTATAGGATTGAAAGAAATAGATAATAGATAATATGTTATATGTGTGTCACAAGAATTATGTAAAGTTTTAACGGAAGTAATGGTGATGTACGTAGAGTTTTAATGACTTTATGAAAGGTTATGTTACTTAAGACACATAGTTATTTGAAAACATTCAAATTATTTTGGGAATTTAACAAGAGATCAAAAATTCTTATGAACCCCTAATCCCGCTTCACATAATATGTATTGATGTTGTCCATTGAATATGAACACGAAAAGAAAATACCAAATTATGATCGATAGATTTTGGTTTCATTTTAGCCATTTGTGTTGAGACCGTGCGAAAACACTAACAATACTAGAAATTCCTTGGAAAAGAGATGCTACACCATAATATATATTTTAGTTACATTCAACGATCCCTATCTAATTCATATTTCTATTCTCCAAGCATGAGTAAGTGAAAGTCTAATCCTTCGCTAATAAAATTCTGAGCCAATGTAGAGAGTTTTTTTTTAATTATGTTGTCTACAACCTCATGCTTTTTTTTAGATCAACAGGGATTCACCCCGGTTCCATTCCAAAGAAATGAAACCACAGCCCGTGTTCCAGATTCAGATACAGCAAAACTAAAGAGCAGAAATGCAAGAAAAGGAAGCTAAAACTTCCAAACTAGGCGCTAAACTTCCAAACCTCATGCTTTATTCTTCCATGGATAATATATACTCCCTCCAATCCAAAATAAGTGTCGTTGATTTAGTATAACTTTGTACTAAATCAATGACACTTATTATGGATCAGATGAAGTATGAAGTTTTAATGATTTGTTTGGGGCACTCTAAATTTTAATTCTAGAAAATTGGTAATAATAGGACTACCTTTGTTTCAATATATACATGACTTTCGTGAATATTGGAGAGATTAAACACAGTAGTATCATTAAATTTGAGCACAAAAGATATTTCTTTATTTTTAGTTTTAGAATACATTTAGTCCAAAGTAATATATCGGAGATGGTGTTTATGTCTAAAATGTGACACATTTTATAATGAAAAGAGAACATAAAGTATTTAATAATCATGGGAGCAAATGAGAAAAGTAGTTTATTTGGGAAAAATAAAATAAACATGCACTATGTAGTTCCCATACTAATCAAAATGATTTCTTTTGTTCTCCTCTCCAATAAAATTCTTCCCATCGTTCCACTAAAAATTTAGTCGTATCTTCAAATGGTTATACAATCAAACATTATAATTTTCATATGTTTGGGTGTTATAAAAATCTTTCATGAGTTAAATTGCACCCTTGTGTGTGTTCCTAATGAATAATCGTACTAAAGCACATGCACCAAAAAATAGAGAATTGGTCAGAACATCTCATCGTAACCCAATATATTCAACTAGCATGAAAAGTTATCTTTCTAGAAGTGCATAATTTTTTTTAATATTAATGTAATGTATATTTATTATAAAAGACCACAACTAATTGATCTTAGTAACCGTACCTAAATTTTATTGGGCAAGAAATTATTAGTGAAACATCAATATATAAATTTGTTAAGTCTCGGGTTATCTAAAATCAACAAGTAAAATTTGAGATTTGACCTTGCACTGGATAACGTTACATCTTAGCTTGCAGTATAAATTTATAAACTCTATAAACAGATAATTAATTTACCCAAATAAAAAACTGATTAAATATGTTCCACATAAAATTATTATTTTATCTAACAAAAGATTTATGGTTACAAGAGCCGTGCTAATTCTAATTGCATAAGAATCTAAGTTTCAATAGATCCATTAAATATTTTTTATAGCAAATTTTAGATTTTGCCCTCGCATTTGAGAGAGCCACCATGCTAGTTACGACAACAACGATGGCCCAGCTTACAGGCTTACATTACAGTGGCACAGATAATATATACCGAGTTACACCACAACCCGGCCATGTATGTTAATTCACCGATACAACGCAGCCTCATGTCATTTTCACACAAGGAGGTCACAAAAGAAAGCCAACACACAAATTGCTTAGCAGTCTGTTTTACTGTATGTACGGTAGCATTAGCATATATGTTCGGGAGGAAACGGTTGCTGTCATGGCTTGTACCTTGCCGACAGTCGCCGGTGCATTTTTTCCGATGCCTGAGGAAATGCCTGAATTGAATCGATAATTCGCCACCGAGTCTGTTAAAGCTAGTAATATACGCTGACCACTGTTAACAAGCATCCAGTACCCCATAATATTCTCGGTTTCAAGCTCCTTGAAAACCTACATAGAACCATTAATTTGTGGGCAATAGATCATGAAAACAGCCATAAAACGGGAAAATTGCAAGTTTTGGGTCATATCATTACAACGTGTATCAGGTCTTAAGGTCGTTGTAACAAGCCCTAGAACCCCTAAACAGTGGGCAATAGCTCATGAAAATGTCCATAAAACACGAAAACTACGAGTTTTTATTCATATATCTCAAACATGTAACGGTTCTTACAGGCCTTGCAAATCCAACTGGAACCCAAAAACTGTGGGAAATAACTCTTGAAAATGACTATAAAACACGAAAACGACGAGTTTTTAGCGATAAATCTGGATCATATCTCTCAAACATGTAAGGGTTCTTACGAGGCATGCAAATCCGCCTGGAATCCAAAAACTATGGGCAATAACTAATGAAAATGACCATAAAACACAAAAAACGACGAGTTTTTCGTCATAACTCTCAAACATGTATCGTGTCTTAAGGTTGCTGCAAATCGCCCTAGAACAATAAAAATGTAGGAAATAGCTCATGAAAACGGCCATAAAATGCAAAAACGACGAGTTTCTGGTCATATCTCTCAAACATGTAAGGGATCTTACGAGGCATGCAAATCCGCCTAGAACCCAAAAACTCTGGGCAATAACTCATGAAAATGACAATAAAACACGGAAACGACGAGTTTTTGGTCATAACTCTTAAACATGTATCGTGTCTTAAGGTTGCTGTAAATTTCCCTAGAACTATAATATTCTAGCAAATAGCTCATGATAATGGCCATAAAACGCGAAAACGATAAGTTTCTGGTCATATCTCTCAAACATGTAAGGGTTCTTACGTGGCATGCAAATCCACCTAGAACCCAAAAACTGTGGGCAATAACTCATGAAAATGACCATAAAACACAAAAACGAAGAGTTTTTGGTCGTATCTCTCAAACATGTATCGGGTCTTAAGGTTGTTATAAATCGCCCTAGAACCCCAAATCTGTGGACAATAGCTCATGAAAACGGCCATAAAACGCGAGAACAACGAGTTTCTGGTCATAGCTGTCAAAGATGTCAGGTTTCTTACGAGGCATGCAAATCCGCCTAGAACCCCAAAACTGTGGGCAATAACTCATGAAAATGACTATAAAACACGAATACGACGAGTTTTTAGGCATAAGTCTCAAACATGCACCGGGTCTTAAGGTCGTTGTAAATCGCTCTGGAAACCCAAAACTGTGGGTAATAGCTCATGAAAATGCCCATAAAACGCGAAAATGACGAGTTTCTTGTCATATCTCTCAGACCTGTAAGGGTTCTTACGAGGCATGCAAATTCGCCTGGAACACAAAAACTGTTGGCAATAACTCATGAAAATGACCATAAAACACAAAAACAACGAGTTTTTGGTCATAACTCTCAAACATGTATCGTGTCTTAATTAAGGTTGCTGCAAATCGCCCTACACCATAAAACTGTGGGAAATAGCTCATGTAAATGGCCATAAAACGCGAAAATGACAAGTTTCTGGTCATATCTCTAAAAAATGTAAGGTTTATTCAGAGGCATGCAAATCCGCCTAGAACCCAAAAACTGTGGGAAATATGTCATCAGAATGAACATAAAACACGAAAATGACAATTTTTTGGGCATGACTCTCAAACATGAATCGGGTCTTTAGGTTCCTGTAATCGCCCTAGAACCATAAAACGGTGGGAAATAGCTCATGAAAACATCCATAAAACGCGAAAACTGCAAGTTTTGGGTCATATCATTCCAATGTGTATCAGGTCTTAAGGTCGTTGTAACTCGCCTTAGAACCCCTAAACAGTGGCAATATACCATGAAAATGTCCACAAAACACGAAAACTATGAGTTTTTATTCATATATCTCAAACATGTAACGGTTCTTACAGGCCTTGCGAATCCAACTGGAATCCAAAAAGTGTAGGCAATAAATTATAAAAATGGCCTTAAACACGAAAACAAAGAGTTTTTGGTCATATCTCTCAAACATGTATCGGGTCTTAAATTTGTTGTAAATCGCCCTAGAACCCCAAAACTGTGGGCAATAGCTCATGAAAACGGCCATAAAACGCGAGAACGACGAGTTTGTGGTCATATCTCTCAAAGATGTAAGGGTTCTTACGAGGCATGCAAATCCGCCTAGAACCCAAAAACTGTGGGCAATAACTCATGAAAAATGACTATAAAACACGAAAACGATGAGTTTTTAGGCATAACTCTCAAACATGTACCGGGTCTCAAGGTCGTTGTAAATTGCCCTGGAACCCCAAAACTATGGGTAATAGCTCATGAAAATGGCCATAAAACAGGAAAACGACGAGTTGCTTGTCATATCTCTCAGACATGTAAGGGTTCTTACGAGGCATGCAAATTCGCCTGGAACACAAAAACTGTTGGAAATAACTCATGAAAATGACTATAAAACACGAAAACGACGATTTTTTGGTCATATCTCTCAAACATGTATCGGGTCTTAAGGTTGCTGTAATCGCCCTAGAGCCATAAAATTATGGGCAATAGATCATGAAAACAACCATAAAACGCGAGAATTGCGAGTTCTCGGTCATATCATTCCAACGTGTATCAGGTCTTAAGGTTGTTGTAAATCGCCCTAGAACCCCTAAATAGTGGGCAATAGCTCATAAAAATTTCCATAAAACACGAAAACTACGAGTTTTTATTCATATATCTCAAACATGTAACGGTTCTTCCAGGCCTTGCAAATCCAACTGGAACCCAAAACTATGGGCACTAACTCTTGAAACTGACTATAAAACACGAAAACAACGAGTTTTTAGGCATAACTCTGGATCATATCTCTCAGACATGTAAGGGTTCTTACGAGGCATGCAAATTCTGCTGGAACACAAAAACCGTGGGCAGTAACTCATGAAAATGACCATAAAACACGAAAACGACGAGTTTTTGGTCGTAACTCTCAAACATGTATCATGTCTTAATGTTGATGCAAATCGCCCTAGAACCATAAAAAAGTAGGAAATAGAACATGAAAACGGCCATAAAACGCGAAAACGATGATTTTCTGGTCATATCTCTCAAAAATGTAAGGGTTATTCCGAGGCATGCAAATCCGCCCGGAACCCCAAGAACTGTAGGCAATAAGTCATGAAAATGACCATAAAACACGAAAAGGACGATTTTTTGGTCATGACTCTCAAACATGTATCGGGTCTTAAGGTTGCTGTAATCGCCCTAGAACCATTAAACTGTGGGCAATAGATCATGAAAACAACCATAAAACGGGAAAATTGCAAGTTTTGGGTCATATCATTACAACGTGAATCAGGTCTTAAGGTCGTTGTAACAAGCCCTAGAACCCCTAAACAGTTGGCAATTGCTCATGAAAATGTCCATAAAACAAGAAAACTACGAGTTTTTATTCATATATCTCAAACATGTAACGGTTCTTATAGGCCTTGCAAATCCAACTGGAACCCAAAAACTGTGGGAAATAACTCTTGAAAATGACTATAAAACACGAAAACGACGAGTTTTTAGGGATAAATCTGGATCATATTTCTCAAACATGTAAGGGTTGTTACGAGGCATGCAAATCTGCTTGGAATCCAAAAACTATGGGCAATAACTAATGAAAATGACCATAAAACATAAAAACGACGAGTTTTTGGTGATAACTCTCAAACATGTATCGTGTCTTAAGGTTGCTGCAAATCGCCCTAGAACCATAAAAATGTGGGAAATAGCTCATGAAAACGGCCATAAAATGCAAAAACGACGAGTTTCTGGTCATATCTCTCAAACATGTAAGGGCTCTTACGAGGCATGCAAATCCGCCTAGAACCCAAAAACTCTTGGCAATAACTCATGAAAATGACAATAAAACTCGGAAACGACGAGTTTTTGGTCATAACTCTTAAACATGTATCATGTCTTAAGGTTGCTGTATATTTCCCTAGAACTATAATATTCTAGCAAATAGCTCATGATAATGGCTATAAAACGCGAAAACGATAAGTTTCTGGTCATATCTCTCAAACATGTAAGGGTTCTTACGTGGCATGCAAATCCACCTAGAACCCAAAAACTTTGGGCAATAACTCATGAAAATGACCATAAAACACAAAAACGAAGATTTTTTGGTCGTATCTCTCAAACATGTATCGGGTCTTAAGGTTGTTGTAAATCGCCCTAGAACCCCAAATTTGTGGACAATAGCTCATGCAAACGACCATAAAACGCGAGAACGACGAGTTTCTGGTCATAGCTGTCAAAGATGTCAGGTTTCTTACGAGGCATGCAAATCCGTCTAGAACCCCAAAACTGTGGGCAATAACTCATGAAAATGACTATAAAACACGAATACGACGAGTTTTTAGGCATAACTCTGAAACATGCACCGGGTCTTAAGGTCGTTGTAAATCGCCCTGGAAACCCAAAACTGTGGGTTATAGCTCATGAATATGCCCATAAAACGCGAAAATGACGAGTTTCTTGTCATATCTCTCAGACCTGTAAGGGTTCTTACGAGGCATGCAAATTCGCCTGGAACACAAAAACTGTTGGCAATAACTCATGAAAATGACCATAAAACACAAAAACAACGAGTTTTTGGTCATAACTCTCAAACATGTATCGTGTATTAATTAAGGTTGCTGCAAATCGCCCTACACCAGAAAACTGTGGGAAATAGCTCATGTAAATGGCCATAAAACGCGAAAATAACTTGTTTCTGGTCATATCTCTAAAAAATGTAAGGTCTATTCCGAGGCATGCAAATCCGCCTAGAACCCAAAAACTGTGGGAAATATGTCATCAAAATGAACATAAAACACGAAATGACAATTTTTTGGGCATGACTCTCAAACATGTATCGGGTCTTTAGGTTGCTGTAATCGCCCTAGAACCATAAAACAGTGGGAAATAGCTCATGAAAACGTCCATAAAACGCGAAAACTGCGAGTTTTGGGTCATATCATTCCAATGTGTATCAGGTCTTAAGGTCGTTGTAACTCGCCTTAGAACCCCTAAACAGTGGCAATAGACCATGAAAATGTCCACAAAACACGAAAACTATGAGTTTTTATTGATATATCTCAAACATGTAACGGTTCTTACAGGCCTTGCGAATCCAACTGGAATCCAAAAACTGTGGGAAATAAATTATAAAAATGGCCTTAAACACGAAAACAAAGAGTTTTTGGTCGTATCTGTCAAACATGTATCGGGTCTTAAAGTTGTTGTAAATCGCCCTAGAACCCCAAAACTGTGGGCAATAGCTCATGAAAACGTCCATAAAACGCGAGAACGACGAGTTTGTGGTCATATGTCTCAAAAAATGTAAGGGTTCTTACGAGGCATGCAAATCCGCCTAGAACCCAAAAACTGTGGGCAATAACTCATGAAAAATGACTATAAAACACGAAAACGACGAGTTTTTCGGCCTAACTCTCAAACATGTATCGGGTCTCAAGGTCGTTGTAAATTGCCCTGGAACCCCAAAACTATGGGTAATAGCTCATGAAAATGGCCATAAAACAGGAAAACAACGAGTTGCTTGTCAAATCTCTCAGACATGTAAGGGTTCTTACGAGGCATGCAAATTCGCCTGGAACACAAAAACTGTTGGAAATAACTCATGAAAATGACCATAAAATACGAAAACGACGATTTTTTGGTCATATTTCTCAAACATGTATCGGGTCTTAAGGTTGCTGTAATCGCCCTAGAGCCATAAAATTGTGGGCAATAGATCATGAAAACAGCCATAAAACGCGAGAATTATGAGTTTTGGGTCATATCGTTCCAACGTGTATCAGGTCTTAAGGTTGTTGTAACTCGCCCTAGAACCCCTAAATAGTGGGCAATAGCTCATAAAATTTTTCATAAAACACGAAAACTACGAGTTTTTATTCATATATCTCAAACATGTAACGGTTCTTCCAGGCCTTGCAAATCCAACTGGAACCCAAAACTGTGGGCACTAACTCTTGAAAATGACTATAAAACACGAAAACAACAAGTTTTTAGGCATAACTCTGGATCATATCTCTCAGACATGTAAGGGTTCTTACGAGGCATGCAAATTCGCCTGGAACACAAAAACCGTGGGCAATAACTCATGAAAATGACCATAAAACACGAAAACGACGAGTTTTTGGTCATAACTCTCAAACATGTATCATGTCTTAAGGTTGCTGCAAATCGCCCTAGAACCATAAAAATGTGGGAAATAGAACATGAAAACGGCCATAAAACGCGAAAACGACGATTTTCTGGTCATATCTCTCAAAAATGTAACAGTTATTCCGAAGCATGCGAATCCTCCTGGAACCCCAAGAACTGTAGGCAATAAGTCATGAAAATGACCATAAAACACGAAAAGGACAATTTTTTGGTCATGACTCTCAAACATGTATCGGGTCTCAAGGTTGCTGTAATCGCCCTAGAACCATTAAACTGTGGGCAATAGATCATGAAAACAGCCATAAAACGGGAAAATTGCAAGTTTTGGGTCATATCATTACAACGTGAATCAGTTCTTAAGGTCGTTGTAACAAGCCCTAGAACCCCTAAACAGTGGGCAATTGCTCATGAAAATGTCCATAAAACACGAAAACTACGAGTTTTTATTCATATATCTCAAACATGTAACGGTTCTTACAGGCCTTGCAAATCCAACTGGAACCCAAAAACTGTGGGAAATAACTCTTTAAAATGACTATAAAACACGAAAACGACGAGTTTTTAGGGATAAATCTGGATCATATCTCTCAAACATGTAAGGGTTCTTACGAGGCATGCAAATCCGCCTGGAATCCAAAAACTATGGGCAATAACTAATGAAAATGACCATAAAACACAAAAACGACGAGTTTTTGGTCATAACTCTCAAACATGTATCGTGTCTTAAGGTTGCTGCAAATCGCCCTAGAACCATAAAAATGTGGGAAATAGCTCATGAAAACGGCCATAAAATGCAAAAACGACGAGTTTCTGGTCATATCTCTCAAACATGTAAGGGATCTTACGAGGCATGCAAATCCGCCTAGAACCCAAAAACTCTGGGCAATAACTCATGAAAATGACAATAAAACACGGAAACGACGAGTTTTTGGTCATAACTCTTAAACATGTATCGTGTCTTAAGGTTGCTGTAAATTTCCCTAGAACTATAATATTCTAGCAAATAGCTCATGATAATGGCCATAAAACGCGAAAACGATAATTTTCTGGTCATATCTCTCAAACATGTAGGGTTCTTACGTGGCATCTAAATCCACCTAGAACCCAAAAACTGTGGGCAATAACTCATGAAAATGACCATAAAACACAAAAACAAAGAGTTTTTGGTCGTATCTCTCAAACATGTATCGGGTCTTAAGATTGTTGTAAATCGCCCTAGAACCCCAAATCTGTGGACAATAGCTCATGAAAACGGCCATAAAACGCGAGAACGACGAATTTCTGGTCATAGTTGTCAAAGATGTCAGGTTTCTTACGAGGCACGCCTAGAACCCCAAAACTGTGGGCAATAACTCATGAAAATGACTATAAAACACGAATACGACGAGTTTTTAGGCATAACTCTCAAACATGCACCGGGTCTTAAGGTCGTTGTAAATTGCCCTGGAAACCCAAAACTGTGGGTAATAGCTCATGAAAATGCTCATAAAACGCGAAAATGACGAGTTTCTTGTCATATCTCTCAGACATGTAAGGGTTCTTACGAGGCATGCAAATTCGCCTCGAACACAAAAACTGTTGGCAATAACTCATGAAAATGACCATAAAACACAAAAACAACGAGTTTTCGGTCATAACTCTCAAACATGTATCGTGTCTTAAGGTTGCTGCAAATCGCCGTAGAACCATAAAACTGTGGGAAATAGCTCATGTAAATGGCCATAAAACGCGAAAATGACAAGTTTCTGGTCATATCTCTAAAAACGTAAGGTTTATTCCGAGGCATGCAAATCCGCCTAGAACCCAAAAACTATGGGAAATATGTCATCAAAATGAACATAAAACACGAAAATGACAATTTTTTGGGCATGACTCTCAAACATGTATCGGGTCTTTAGGTTGCTGTAATCGCCCTAGAACCATAAAACAGTGGGAATAGCTCATGAAAACGTCCATAAAACGCGAAAATTGCGAGTTTTGGGTCATATCATTCCAATGTGTATCAGGTCTTAAGGTCATTGTAACTCGCCTTAGAACCCCTAAACAGTGGCAATAGACCATGAAAATGTCCACAAAACACGAAAACTATGAGTTTTTATTCATATATCTCAAATATGTAACGGTTCTTACAGGCCTTGCGAATCCAACTGGAATCCAAAAACTGTGGGTCATAAATTATAAAAATGGCCTTAAACACGAAAACAAAGAGTTTTTGGTCGTATCTCTCAAATATGTATCGGGTCTTAAAGTTGTTGTAAATCGCCCTAGAACCCCAAAACTGTGGGCAATAGCTCATGAAAACGACCATAAAACGCGAGAACGACGAGTTTGTGGTCATATCTCTCAAAGATGTAAGGGTTCTTACGAGACATGCAAATCCGCCTAGAACCCAAAAACTGTGGCAATAACTCATGAAAAATGACTATAAAACACGTAAACGACGAGTTTTTAGGCATAACTCTCAAACATGTACCGGGTCTCAAGGTCGTTGTAAATTGCCCTGGAACCCCAAAATTATGGGTAATAGTTCATGAAAATGGCCATAAAACAGGAAAACGATGAGTTGCTTGTCATATCTCTCAGACATGTAAGGGTTCTTACGAGGCATGCAAATTCGCCTGGAACACAAAAACTGTTGGAAATAACTCATGAAAATGACCATGAAACACGAAAACGACGATTTTTTGGTCATATCTCTCAAACATGTATCGGGTCTTAAGGTTGCTGTAATCGCCCTAGAGCCATAAAATTGTGGGCAATAGATCATGAAAACAGCCATAAAACGCGAGAATTGCGAGTTTTGGGTCATATCATTCCAACGTGTATCAGGTCTTAAGGTTGTTGTAACTCGCCCTAGAACCCCTAAACAGTGGGCAATAGCTCATAAAAATTTCCATAAAACACGAAAACTACGAGTTTTTATTCATATATCTCAAACATGTAACGGTTCTTACAGGCCTTGCAAATCCAACTGGAACCCAAAACTGTGGGCACTAACTCTTGAAAATGACTATAAAACACGAAAACAACGAGTTTTTAGGCATAACTCTGGATCATATCTCTCAGACATGTAAGGGTTCTTACGAGGCATGCAAATTAGCCTCGAACACAAAAACCGTGGGCAATAACTCATGAAAATGACCATAAAACACGAAAACGACGAGTTTTTGGTCATAACTCTCAAACATGTATCATGTCTTAAGGTTGCTGCAAATCGCCCTAGAACCATAAAAATGTGGGAAATAGAACATGAAAACGGCCATAAAACGCGAAAACGACGATTTTCTGGTCGTATCTCTCAAAAATGTAACAGTTATTCCGAAGCATGCGAATCCGCCTGGAACCCCAAAAACTGTAGGCAATAAGTCATGAAAATGACCATAAAACACGAAAAGGACGATTTTTTGGTCATGACTCTCAAACATGTATCGGGTCTTAAGGTTGCTGTAATCGCCCTAGAACCATTAAACTGTGGGAAATAGATCATGAAAACATCCATAAAACGGGAAAATTGCAAGTTTTGGATCATATCATTACAACGTGAATCAGGTCTTAAGGTCGTTGTAACAAGCCCTAGAACCCCTAAACAGTGGGCAATTGCTCATGAAAATGTCCATAAAACACGAAAACTACGAGTTTTTATTCATATATCTCAAACATGTAACGGTTCTTACAGGCCTTGCAAATCCAACTGGAACCCAAAAACTGTGGGAAATAACTCTTTAAAATGACTATAAAACACGAAAACGACGAGTTTTTAGGGATAAATCTGGATCATATCTCTCAAACATGTAAGGGTTCTTACGAGGCATGCAAATCCTGAATCCAAAAAACTATGGGCAATAACTAATGAAAATGACCATAAAACACAAAAACGACGAGTTTTGGTCATAACTCAAACATGTATCGTGTCTTAAGGTTGCGCAAATCGCCCTAGAACCATAAAAATATGGGAAATAGCTCATGAAACGGCCATAAAATGCAAAAACGACGAAGTCGTCATATCTCTCAAACTTGTAAGGGATCTTACGAGGCATGCAAATCCTATGGGAACACAAAAACTCAGGCCATAACTCATGAAAATGACCTTAAAACACGAAAACTACGAGTTTTTGGTCATAACTCTCAAACATGTATCATGTCTTAAGGTTGCTGCAAATCGCCCTAGAACCATAAAAATGTGGGAAATAGAACATGAAAACGGCCATAAAACGCGAAAACTACGATTTTCTGGTCATATCTCTCAAAAATGTAACAGTTATTCCGAAGCATACGAATCCGCCTGGAACCCCAAGAACTGTAGGCAATAAGTCATGAAAATGACCATAAAACACGAAAAGGACGATTTTTTGGTCATGACTCTCAAACATGTATCGGGTCTTAAGGTTGCTGTAATCGCCCTAGAACCATTAAACTGTGGGAAATAGATCATGAAAACAACCATAAAACGGGAAAATTGCAAGTTTTGGGTCATATCATTACAACGTGAATCAGGTCTTAAGGTCGTTGTAACAAGCCCTAGAACCCCTAAACAGTGGGCAATTGCTCAAGAAAATGTCCATAAAACACGAAAACTATGAGTTTTTATTCATATATCTCAAACATGTAACGGTTCTTACAGGCCTTGCAAATCCAACTGGAACCCAAAAACTGTTGGAAATAACTCTTTAAAATGACTATAAAACACGAAAACGACGAGTTTTTAGTCATAAATCTGTATCATATCTCTCAAACATGTAAGGGTTCTTACGAGGCATGCAAATCCGCATGGAATCCAAAAACTATGGGCAATAACTAATGAAAATGACCATAAAACACAAAAACGACGAGTTTTTGGTCATAACTCTCAAACATGTATCGTGTCTTAAGGTTGCTGCAAATCGCCCTAGAACCATAAAAATATGGGAAATAGCTCATGAAAACGGCCATAAAATGCAAAAACGACGAGTTTCTGGTCATATCTCTCAATCTTGTAAGGGATCTTACGAGGCATGCAAATCCGCCTAGAACCCAAAAACTCTGGGCAATAACTCACGAAAATGACAATAAAACACGAAACAACGAGTTTTTGGTCATAACTCTTAAACATGTATCGTGTCTTAAGGTTGCTGTAAATTTCCCTAGAACTATAATATTCTAGCAAATAGCTCATGATAATAGCCATAAAACGCGAAAACGATAAGTTTCTGGTCATATCTCTCAAACATGTAGGGTTCTTACGTGGCATGCAAATCCACCTAGAACCCAAAAACTGTGGGCAATAACTCATGAAAATGACCATAAAACACAAAAACGAAGAGTTTTTGGTCGTATCTCTCAAACATGTATCGGGTCTTAAGATTGTTGTAAATCGCCCTAGAACCCCAAATCTGTGGACAATAGCTCATGAAAACGGCCATAAAACGCGAGAACGACGAATTTCTGGTCATAGCTGTCAAAGATGTCAGGTTTCTTACGAGGCATGCAAATCCGCCTAGAACCCCAAAACTGTGGGCAATAACTCATGAAAATGACAATAAAACACGAATACGACGAGTTTTTAGGCATAACTCTCAAACATGTACATGGTCTTAAGGTCGTTGTAAATCGCCCTGGAAACCCAAAACTGTGGGTAATAGCTCATGAAAATGCCCATAAAACGCGAAAATGACGAGTTTCTTGTCATATCTCTCAGACATGTAAGGGTTCTTACGAGGTATGCAAATTCGCTTGGAACACAAAAACTGTTGGCAATACCTCATGAAAATGACCATAAAACACAAAAACAACGAGTTTTCGATCATAACTTTCAAACATGTATCGTGTCTTAAGGTTGCTGCAAATCGCCCTAGAACCATAAAACTGTGGGAAATAGCTCATGTAAATGGCCATAAAACGCGAAAATGACAAGTTTCTGGTCATATCTCTAAAAATGTAAGGTTTATTCCGAGGCATGCAAATCCGCCTAGAACCCAAAAACTGTGTGAAATATGTCATCAAAATGAACATAAAACACGAAAATGACAATTTTTTGGGCATGACTCTCAAACATGTATTGGGTCTTTAGGTTGCTGTAATCGCCCTAGAACCATAAAATTGGGAATAGCTCATGAAAACGTCCATAAACGCGAAATCGCGAGTTTTGGGTCATATCTCCAATGTATCGGTCTTAAGGTCGTTGTAACTCGCCTAGAACCCTAAAAGGGCAATAGACCATGAAAATGTCCACAAAACACGAAAACTATGAGTTTTATTCATATATCTAAAACATGTAAGTTCTTACAGTGCATGAATCCAATCGAATCCAAAAACTGTGGGCCATAAATTATAAAAGTGGCCTTAAACACGAAAACAAAGAGTTTTTGGTCGTATCTCTCAAATATGTATCGGGTCTTAAAGTTGTTGTAAATCGTCCTAGAACCCCAAAACTGTGGGCAATAGCTCATGAAAACGGCCATAAAACGCGAGAACGACGAGTTTGTGGTCATATCTCTCAAAGATGTAAGGGTTCTTACGAGGCATGCAAATCCGCCTAGAACCCAAAAACTGTGGGCAATAACTCATGAAAAATGACTATAAAACACGAAAACGACGAGTTTTTAGGCATAACTCTCAAACATGTACCGGGTCTCAAGGTCGTTGTAAATTGCGCAGGAACCCCAAAATTATGGGTAATAGCTCATGAAAATGGCCATAAAACAGGAAAACGATGAGTTGCTTGTCGTATCTCTCAGACATGTAAGGGTTCTTACGAGGCATGCAAATTCGCCTGGAACACAAAAACCGTGGGCAATAACTCATGAAAATGACCGTAAAACACGAAAACGACGAGTTTTTGGTCATAACTCTCAAACATGTATGATGTCTTAAGGTTGCTGCAAATCGCCCTAGAACCATAAAAATGTGGGAAATAGAACATGAAAACGGCCATAAAACGCGAAAACGACGATTTTCTGGTCATATCTCTCAAAAATGTAAGGGTTATTCCGAGGCATGCAAATCCGCCTGGAACCCCAAGAATCCGTAATAAGTCATGAAAATGACCATAAAACACGAAAAGGACGATTTTTTGGTCATGAGTCTCAAACATGTATCGGGTCTTAAGGTTGCTGTAATCGCCCTAGAACCATTAAAATGTGGGCAATAGATCATGAAAACAGCCATAAAACGGGAAAATTGCAAGTTTTGGGTCATATCATTACAACGTGTATCAGGTCTTAAGGTCGTTGTAACAAGCCCTAGAACCCCTAAACAGTGGGCAATAGCTCATGAAAATGTCCATAAAACACGAAAACTACGAGTTTTTATTCATATATCTCAAACATGTAACGGTTCTTACAGGCCTTGCAAATCCAATGAACCCAAAACTGTGGGAAATAACTCTTCAAAATGACTATAAAACACGAAAACGACGAGTTTTTAGCGATAAATCTGGATCATATCTCTCAAACATGTAAGGGTTCTTACGAGGCATGCAAATCCGCCTGGAATCCAAAAACTATGGGCAATAACTAATGAAAATGACCATAAAACACAAAAACGACGAGATTTTGGTCATAACTCTCAAACATTTATCGTGTCTTAAGGTTGGTGCAAATCGCCCTAGAACCATAAAAATGTGGGAAATAGCTCATAAAAACGGCCATAAAATGGAAAAAACGACGAGTTTCTGGTCATATCTCTCAAACATGTAAGGGATCTTACGAGGCATGCAAATCCGCCTAGAACCCAAAAACTCTTGGCAATAACTCATGAAAATGACAATAAAACACGGAAACAACGAGTTTTTGGTCATAACTCTTAAACATGTATCGTGTCTTAAGGTTGCTGTAAATTACCCTAGAACCATAATATTCTAGCAAATAGCTCATGAAAATGGCCATAGAACGTGAAAACGATAAGTTTCTGGTCATATCTCTCAAACATGTAAGGGTTCTTACGAGGCATGCAAATCCACCTAGAACCCAAAAACTGTGGGCAATAACTCATGAAAATGACCGTAAAACACGAAAACGACGATTCTTTGGTCATATCTCTCAAACAAGGAAAGGGGCTTAAGGTTGCTGTAATCGCCCTAGAGCCATAAAATTGTGGGCAATAGATCATGAAAACAGCCATAAAACGCGAGAATTGCGAGTTTTTGGTTATATCATTCCAACGTGTATCAGGTCTTAAGGTTGTTGTAACTCGCCCTAGAACCCCTAAACAGTGGGCAATAACTCATAAAAATTTCCATAAAACACGAAAACTACGAGTTTTTATTCATATATCTCAAACATGTAACGGTTCTTACATGCCTTGCAAATCCAATTGGAACCCAAAACTATGGGCAGTAACTCTTAAAAATGACTATAAAACACGAAAACGATGAGGTTTTAGGCATAACTCTGGATCATATCTCTCAAACATGTAAGGGTTCTTACGAGGCATGCAAATTCGCCTGGAACACAAAAAATGTGGGCAATAACACATGAAAATGACCATAAAACACGAAAACGACGAGTTTTTGGTCATATCTCTCAAACATGTATCATGTCTTAAGGTTGCTACAAATCGCCCTAGAACCATAAAAATGTGGGAAATAGAACATGAAAACGGCCATAAAACGCGAAAACGACAATTTTCTGGTCATATATCTCAAAAATATAAGGGTTATTCTAAGGCATGCAAATCCGCCTGGAACCCTAAGAACTATAGGCAATAAGTCATGAAAATGACCATAAAACACGAAAAGGACGATTTTTTGGTCATGACTCTCAAACATGTATCGAGTCTTAAGGTTGCTGTAATCGCCCTAGAACCATTAAACTGTGGGCAATAGATTATGAAAAAGCCATAAAACGGGAAAATTGCAAGTTTTGGGTCATATCATTACAACGTGTATCAGGTCTTAAGGTCGTTGTAACTCGCCCTAGAACCCCTAAACAGTGGGCAATAGCTCATGAAAATGTCCATAAAATACGAAAACTAAGAGTTTGTATTCATATATCTCAAACATGTAACGGTTCTTACAGGCCTTGCAAATCCAACTGGAACCCAAAAACTGTGGGAAATAACTCTTGAAAATGACTATAAAAAACGAAAACGATGAGTTTTTAGGGATAAATCTGGATCATTCTCTCAAACATGTAAGGGTTGTTACGAGGCATGCAAATCCGCCTGGAATCCAAAAACTATGGGCAATAACTCATGAAAATGACCATAAAACACAAAAACGACGAGTTTTTGGTCATAACTCTCAAACATGTATCGTGTCTTAAGGATGCTGCAAATCGCCCTAGAACCATAAAACTGTGGGAAATAGCTCATAAAAACGGCCATAAAATGCAAAAACGACGAGTTTCTGGCCATATATCTCAAACATGTAAGGTTTCTTACGTGGCATGCAAATCCACGTAGAACCCAAAAACTGTGGGCAATAACTCATGAAATGACCATAGAACACAAAAACGAAGAGTTTTTGGTCGTATCTCTCAAACATGTATCAGGTCTTAAGGTTGTTGTAAATCGCCCTAGAACCCCAAAACTGTGGACAATAGCTCATGAAAACGGCCATAAAACGCGAGAACGACGAGTTTCTGGTCATAGCTGTCAAAGATGTAAGGTTTCTTACGAGGCATGCAAATCCGCCTAGAACCCCACTGTGGGAAATAACTCATGAAAATGACTATAAAACACGAATACGACGAGTTTTTAGGCATAACTCTCAAACATGTACCGGGTCTTAAGGTTGTAAATCGCCCTAGAACCCCAAAACTGTTGGTAATAGCTCATGAAAATGCCCATAAAACGCGAAAATGACGAGTTTCTTGTCATATCTGTCAGACATGTAAGGGTTCTTACGAGGCATGCAAATTCGCCTGTAACACAAAAACTGTTGGCAATAACTCATGAAAATGACCATAAAACACAAAAACAACGAGTTTTTGGTCATAACTCTCAAACATGTATCGTGTCTTAAGGTTGCTGCAAATCGCCCTAGAACCATAAAACTGTGGGAAATAGCTCATGAAAACGGCCATAAAATGCAAAAACGACGAGTTTCTGGCCATATATCTCAAACATGTAAGGTTTCTTACGTGGCATGCAAATCCACGTAGAACCCAAAAACTATGGGCAATAACTCATGAAATGACCATAGAACACAAAAACGAAGAGTTTTTGGTCGTATCTCTCAAACATGTATCAGGTCTTAAGGTTGTTGTAAATCGCCCTAGAACCCCAAAACTGTGGACAATAGCTCATGAAAACGGCCATAAAACGCGAGAACGACGAGTTTCTGGTCATAGCTGTCAAAGATGTAAGGTTTCTTACGAGGCATGCAAATCCGCCTAGAACCCCAAAACTATGGGCAATCACTCATGAAAATGACTATAAAACACGAATACGAAGAGTTTTTAGGCATTACTCTCAAACATGTACCGGGTCTTAAGGTCGTTGTAAATCGCCCTGGAAACCCAAATATGTGGGTAATAGCTCATGAAAATGCCCATAAAACGCGAAAATGACGAGTTTCTTGTCATATCTCTCAGACATGTAAGGGTTCTTACGAGGCATGCAAATTCGCCAGGAACACAAAAATTGTTGGCAATAACTCATGAAAATGACCATAAAACACAAAAACAACGAGTTTTTGGTCATAACTCGCAAACATGTATCGTGTCTTAAGGTTGCTGCGAATCACCCTAGAACCATAAAACTGTGGGAAATTGCTCATGTAAATGGCCATAAAACGCGAAAATGACAAGTTTCTGGTCATATCTCTAAAAAATGTAAGGGTTATTCCGAGGCATGCAAATCCGCCTAGAACCCAAAAACTGTGGGCAATATGTCATCAAAATGAACATAAAACACGAAAATGACGATTTTTTTGGCATGACTCTCAAACATGTATCGGGTCTTTAGGTTGCTGTAATCGCCTAGAACCATAAAACTGTGGGAAATAGCTCATGAAAACGTCCATAAAACGCGAAAACTGCGAGTTTTGGGTCATATCATTCCAATGTGTATCAGGTCTTAAGGTGGTTGTAACTCTCCTTAGAACCCCTAAAGAGTGGGCAATAGACCATGAAAATGTCCACAAAACACGAAAACTATGAGTTTTTATTCATATATCTCAAAAATGTAATGGTTCTTACAGGCCTTGTGAATCCAACTGGAATCCCAAAACTGTGGGCAATAAATTATAAAAATGGCCTTAAACACGAAAACAAAGAGTTTTTGGTCGTATCTCTCAAACATGTATCGGGTCTTAAAGTTGTTGTAAATCGCCCTAGAACCCCAAAACTATGGGCAATAGCTCATGAAAACGGCCATAAAACGCGAGAACGACGAGTTTGTGGTCATATCTCTCAAAGATGTAAGGGTTCTTATGAGACATGCAAATCCGCCTAGAACCCAAAAACTGTGGGCAATAACTCATGAAAATGACTATAACACACGAAAACGGCGAGTTTTTAGGCATAACTCTCAAACATGTACCGGGTCTCAAGGTCGTTGTAAATTGCCTTGGAACCCCAAAACTGTGGGTAATAGCTCATGAAAATGGCCATAAAACACGAAAACGACGATTTTTTGGTCATATCTCTCAAACATGTATCGGGTCTTAAGGTTGCTGTAATCGCCCTAGAGCCATAAAATTATGGGCAATAGATCATGAAAACAACCATAAAACGCGAGAATTGCGAGTTTTGGGTCATATCATTCCAACGTGTATCAGGTCTTAACGTTGTTGTAACTCGCCCTAGAACCCCTAAACAGTGGGCAATAGCTCATTAAAATTTCCATAAAACACGAAAACTACGAGTTTTTATTCATATATCTCAAACATGTAACGGTTCTTACAGGCCTTGCAAATCCAACTGGAACCCAAAACTGTGTGCAGTAACTCTTGAAAATGACTATAAAACACGAAAACGACGAGTTTTTAGGCATAACTCTGGATCATATCTCTCAGACATGTAAGGGTTCTTAGGAGGCATGCAAATTCGCCTGGAACACAAAAACTATGGGCAATAACTCATGCAAATGACCATAAAACACGAAAACGATGAGTTTTTGGTCATAACTCTCAAACATGTATGATGTCTTAAGGTTGCTGCAAATCGCCCTAGAACCATAAAAATGTGGGAAATAGAACATGAAAACGGCCATAAAACGCGAAAACGACGATTTTCTGGTCATATCTCTCAAAAATGTAAGGGTTATTCCGAGGCATGCAAATCCGCCTAGAACCGAAAGAACTGTAGGCAATAAGTCATGAAAATTACCATAAAACACGAAAAGGACGATTTTTTGGTCATGACTCTCAAACATTTATCGGGTCTTAAGGTTGCTGTAATCGCCCTAGAACCATTAAACTGTGGGCAATAGATCATGAAAACAGCCATAAAACGGGAAAATTGCAAGTTTTGGGTCATATCATTACAACGTGTATCAGGTCTTAAGGTCGTTCTAACTCTCCCTAGAACTCCTAAACAGTGGGCAATAGCTCATGAAAATGTCCATAAAACACGAAAACTATGAGTTTTCATTCATATATCTCAAACATGTAACGGTTCTTACAGGCCTTGCAAATCCAACTGGAACCCAAAAACTGTGGGAAATAACTCTTGAAAATGACTATAAAACACGAAAACGACGAGTTTTTAGCGATAAATCTGGATCATATCTCTCAAACATGTAAGGGTTCTTACGAGGCATGCAAATCCGCCTGGAATCCAAAAACTGTGTTCAATAACTAATGAAAATGACCATAAAACACAAAAACGACGAGTTTTTGGTCATAACTCTCAAACATGTATCGTGTCTTAAGGTTGGTTCAAATCGCACTAGAACCATAAAAATGTGGGAAATAGCTCATAAAAACGGCCATAAAATGCAAAAACGACGAGTTTCTGGTCATATCTCTCAAACATGTAAGGGATCTTACGAGGCATGCAAATCCGCCTAGAACCCAAAAACTCTTGGCAATAACTCATGAAAATGACAATAAAACACGGAAACAACGAGTTTTTGGTCGTAACTCTGAAACATGTATCGTGTCTTAAGGTTCTGTAAATTGCCCTAGAACCATAATATTCTAGCAAATAGCTAATGAAAATGGCCATAAAACGTGAAAACGATAAGTTTCTGGTCATATCTCTCAAACATGTAAGGGTTCTTACGAGGCATACAAATCCACCTACAACCCAAAAACTGTGGGCAATAACTCATGAAAATGACCATAAAACACGAAAACGATTTTTTGGTCATATCTCTCAAACATGTATCGGGTCTTAAGGTTGCTGTAATCGCCCTAGAGCCATAAAATTGTGGGCAATAGATCATGAAAACAGCCATAAAACGCGAGAATTGCGAGTTTTGGGTCATATCGTTCCAACGTGTATCAGGTCTTAAGGTTGTTGTAACTCGCCCTAGAACCCCTAAACAGTGGGCAATAGCTCATCAAAATTTCCATAAAACACGAAAACTACGAGTTTTTATTCATATATCTCAAACATGTAACGGTTCTTACAGGCCTTGCAAATCCAACTGGAACCCAAAACTATGGGCAGTAACTCTTGAAAATGACTATAAAACACGAAAACGATGAGGTTTTAGGCATAACTCTGGATCATATCTCCCAGACATGTAAGTGTTCTTACGAGGAATGCAAATTCGCCTGGAACACAAAAAATGTGTGCAATAACTCATGAAAATGACCATAAAACACGAAAACGACGAGTTTTTGGTCATAACTCTCAAACATGTATGATGTCTTAAGGTTGCTGCTAATCTCCCTAGAACCATAAAAATGTGGGAAATAGAACATGAAAACGACCATAAAACGCGAAAACGACGATTTTTTGGTCATATCTCTCAAAAATATAAGGGTTATTCCGAGGCATGCAAATCCGCCTGGAACCCCAAGAACTATAGGCAATAAGTCATGAAAATGACCATAAAACACGAAAAGGACGATTTTTTGGTCATGACTCTCAAACATGTATCGGGTCTTAAGGTTGCTGTAATCGCCCTAGAACCATTAAACTGTGGGCAATAGATCATGAAAACAGCCATAAAACGGGAAAATTGCAAGTTTTGGGTCATATCATTACAACGTGTATCAGGTCTTAAGGTCGTTGTAACAAGCCCTAGAACCCCTAAACAGTGGGCAATAACTCATGAAAATGTCCATAAAACACGAAAACTACGAGTTTTTATTCATATATCTCAAACATGAAACGGTTCTTACAACCCTTGCAAATCCAACTGGAACCCAAAAACTGTGGGAAATAACTCTTGAAAATGACTATAAAACACGAAAACGACGAGTTTTTAGCGATAAATCTGGATCATATCTCTCAAACATGTAAGGGTTCTTACGAGGCATGCAAATCCGCCTGGAATCCAAAAACTGTGTTCAATAACTAATGAAAATGACCATAAAACACAAAAACGACGAGTTTTTGGTCATAACTCTCAAACATGTATCGTGTCTTAAGGTTGGTGCAAATCGCACTAGAACCATAAAAATGTGTGAAATAGCTCATAAAAACGGCCATAAAATGCAAAACGACGAGTTTCTGGTCATATCTCTCAAACATGTAAGGGATCTTACGAGGCAAGCAAATTCGCCTAGAACCCAAAAACTCTTGGCAATAACTCATGAAAATGACAATAAAACATGTAAACAACGAGCTTTTGGTCGTAACTCTGAAACATGTATCGTGTCTTAAGGTTGCTGTAAATTGCCCTAGAACCATAATATTCTAGCAAATAGCTAATGAAAATGGCCATAAAACGTGAAAACGATAAGTTTCTGGTCATATCTCTCAAACATGTAAGGGTTCTTACGAGGCATGCAAATCCACCTACAACCCAAAAACTGTGGGCAATAACTCATGAAAATGACCATAAAACACGAAAACGACGATTTTTTGGTCATATCTCTCAAACATGTATCGGGTCTTAAGGTTGCTGTAATCGCCCTAGAGCCATAAAATTGTGGGCAATAGATCATGAAAACAGCCATAAAACGCGAGAATTGCGAGTTTTGGGTCATATCGTTCCAACGTGTATCAGGTCTTAAGGTTGTTGTAACTCGCCCTAGAACCCCTAAACAGTGGGCAATAGCTCATCAAAATTTCCATAAAACACGAAAACTACGAGTTTTTATTCATATATCTCAAACATGTAACGGTTCTTACAGGCCTTGCAAATCCAACTGGAACCCAAAACTATGGGCAGTAACTCTTGAAAATGACTATAAAACACGAAAACGATGAGGTTTTAGGCATAACTCTGGATCATATCTCTCAGACATGTAAGGGTTCTTACGAGGCATGCAAATTCGCCTGGAACACAAAAAATGTGTGCAATAACTCATGAAAATGACCATAAAACACGAAAACGACGAGTTTTTGGTCATAACTCTCAAACATGTATGATGTCTTAAGGTTGCTGCAAATCTCCCTAGAACCATAAAAATGTGGGAAATAGAACATGAAAACGGCCATAAAACGCGAAAACGACGATTTTTTGGTCATATCTCTCAAAAATATAAGGGTTATTCCGAGGCATGCAAATCCGCCTGGAACCCCAAGAACTATAGGCAATAAGTCATGAAAATGACCATAAAACACGAAAAGGACGATTTTTTGGTCATGACTCTCAAACATGTATCGGGTCTTAAGGTTGCTGTAATCGCCCTAGAACCATTAAACTGTGGGCAATAGATCATGAAAACAGCCATAAAACGGGAAAATTGCAAGTTTTGGGTCATATCATTACAACGTGTATCAGGTCTTAAGGTCGTTGTAACAAGCCCTAGAACCCCTAAACAGTGGGCAATAGCTCATGAAAATGTCCATAAAACACGAAAACTACGAGCTTTTATTCATATATCTCAAACATGTAACGGTTCTTACAGGCCTTGCAAATCCAACTGGAACCCTAAAACTGTGGGAAATAACTCTTGAAAATGACTATAAAACACTAAAACGACGAGTTTTTAGCGATAAATCTGGATCATATCTCTCAAACATGTAAGGGTTCTTACGAGGCATGCAAATCCGCCTGGAATCCAAAAACTGTGTTCAATAACTAATGAAAATGACCATAAAACACAAAAATGACGAGTTTTTGGTCATAAATCTCAAACATGTATCGTGTCTTAAGGTTGGTTCAAATCGCACTAGAACCATAAAAATGTGGGAAATAGCTCATAAAAACGGCCATAAAATGCAAAAACGACGAGTTTCTGGTCATATCTCTCAAACATGTAAGGGATCTTACGAGGCATGCAAATCCGCCTAGAACCCAAAAACTCTTGGCAATAACTCATGAAAATGACAATAAAACACGGAAACTACGAGTTTTTGGTCGTAACTCTTAAACATGTATCGTGTCTTAAGGTTGCTGTAAATTGCCCTAGAACCATAATATTCTAGCAAATAGCTAATGAAAATGGCCATAAAACGTGAAAACGATAAGTTTCTGGTCATATCTCTCAAACATGTAAGGGTTCTTACGAGGCATGCAAATCCACCTACAACCCAAGAACTGTGGGCAATAACTCATGAAAATGACCATAAAACACGAAAACGACGATTTTTTGGTGAAATCTCTCAAACATGTATCGGGTCTTAATGTTGCAGTAATCGCCCTAGAGCCATAAAATTGTGGGCAATAGATCATGAAAACAGCCATAAAACGCGAGAATTGCGAGTTTTGGGTCATATCGTTCCACCGTGTATCAGGTCTTAACGTTGTTGTAACTCTCCCTAGAACCCCTAAACAGTGGGAAATAGCTCATCAAAATTTCCATAAAACACGAAAACTACGAGTTTTTATTCATATATCTCAAAGATGTAACGGTTCTTACTGGCCTTGCAAATCCAACTGGAACCCAAAACTATGGGCAGTAACTCTTGAAAATGACTATAAAACACAAAAACGATGAGGTTTTAGGCATAACTCTAGATATCTCTCAGACATGTAAGGGTTCTTATGAGGCATGCAAATTCGCCTGGAACACAAAAAATGTGTGCAATAACTCATGCAAATGACCATAAAACACGAAAACGACGAGTTTTTGGTCATAACTCTCAAACATGTATGATGTCTTAAGGTTGCTGCAAATCGCCTAAAACCATAAAAATGTGGGAAATAGAACATGAAAACGGCCATAAAAGCGAAAACGATTTTTCTCGTCATATCTCTCAAAAATGTAAGGGTTATTCCGAGGCATGCAAATCCGCCTGGAACCCCAAGAACTATAGGCAATAAGTCATGAAAATGACCATAAAACACGAAAAGGACGATTTTTTGGTCATGACTCTCAAACATGTATCGGGTCTTAAGGTTGCTGTAATCGCCCTAAAACCATTAAACTGTGGGCAATAGATCATGAAAACAGCCATAAAACGGGAAAATTGCAAGTTTTGGGTCATATCATTACAACGTGTATCAGGTCTTAAGGTCGTTCTAACTCTCCCTAGAACTCCTAAACAGTGGGCAATAGCTCATGAAAATGTCCATAAAACACGAAAACTATGAGTTTTTATTCATATATCTCAAACATGTAATGGTTCTTACAGGCCTTGCAAATCCAACTGGAACCCAAAAACTGTGGGAAATAACTCTTGAAAATGACTATAAAACACGAAAACGATGAGTTTTTAGCGATAAATCTGGATCATATCTCTCAAACATGTAAGGGTTCTTACGAGGCATGCAAATCCGCCTGGAATCCAAAAACTATGTTCAATAACTAATGAAAATGACCATAAAACACAAAAACGACGAGTTTTTGGTCATAACTCTCAAACATGTATCGTGTCTTAAGGTTGGTGCAAATCGCACTAGAACCATAAAAATGTGTGAAATAGCTCATAAAAACGGCCATAAAATGCAAAAACGACGAGTTTCTGGTCATATCTCTCAAACATGTTAGGGATCTTACGAGGCATGCAAATCCGCCTAGAACCCAAAAACTCTTGGCAATAACTCATGAAAATGACAATAAAACACGGAAACTACGAGTTTTTGGTCGTAACTCTTAAACATGTATCGTGTCTTAAGGTTGCTGTAAATTGCCCTAGAACCATAATATTCTAGCAAATAGCTAATGAAAATGGCCATAAAACGTGAAAACGATAAGTTTCTGGTCATATCTCTCAGACATGTAAGGGTTCTTACGAGGCATGCAAATTCGCCTGGAACACAAAAAATGTGTGCAATAACTCATGAAAATGACAATAAAACCCGAAAACGACGAGTTTTTGGTCATAACTCTCAAACATGTATCATGTCTTAAGGTTGTCAGAATCGCCTAGAGCCATAAAATTGTGGGCAATAGATCATGAGAACAGCCATAAAACGCGAGAATTGCGAGTTTTGGGTCATATCGTTCCAATGTGTATCAGGTCTTAAGGTTGTTGTAACTCGCCCTAGAACCCCTAAACAGTGGGCAATAGCTCATCAAAATTTCCATAAAACACGAAAACTACGAGTTTTTATTCATATATCTCAAACATGTAACGGTTCTTATGTGCCTTGCAAATCCAATGGAACCCAAAACTATGGCAAGAACTCTTAAAAATGACTATAAAACAAAAACGATGAGGTTTTAGGCATAACTCGGATCATATCTCAGACATGTAAGGGTTTCTGAGGAATGCAAATTACCGAACACAAAAAAATGTGCAATAACTCATGAAAATGACCATAAAACACGAAACGACGAGTTTTGGTCATAACTCTCAAACATGTATGATGTCTTAAGGTTGCTGCTAATCTCCTAGAACCATAAAAATGTGGGAAATAGAACATGAAAACGACCATAAAAGCGAAAAGCGATGATTTTTGGTCATATCTCTCAAAAATATAAGGGTTATTCGAGGCATGCAAATCCGCCGAACCCCAAGAACTATAGGCAATAAGTCATGAAAATGACCATAAAACACGAAAGCGATTTTGGTCATGACTCTCAAACATGTATCGGGTCTTAAGGTTCTTGTAATCGCCCTAGAACCATTAAACTATGGGCAATAGATCATGAAAACAGCCATAAAACGGGAAAATTGCAAGTTTTGGGTCATATCATTACAACGTGTATCAGGTCTTAAGGTCGTTGTAACAAGCCCTAGAACCCCTAAACAGTGGGCAATAGCTCATGAAAATGTCCATAAAACACGAAAACTACGAGTTTTTATTCATATATCTCAAACATGTAACGGTTCTTACAGGCCTTGCAAATCCAACTGGAACCCAAAAACTGTGGGAAATAACTCTTGAAAATGACTATAAAACACGAAAACGACGAGTTTTTAGCGATAAATCTGGATCATATCTCTCAAACATGTAAGGGTTCTTACGAGGCATGCAAATCCGCCTGGAATCCAAAAACTGTGTTCAATAACTAATGAAAATGACCATAAAACACAAAAACGACGAGTTTTTGGTCATAACTCTCAAACATGTATCGTGTCTTAAGGTTGGTGCAAATCGCACTAGAACCATAAAAATGTGTGAAATAGCTCATAAAAACGGCCATAAAATGCAAAAACGACGAGTTTCTGGTCATATCTCTCAAACATGTAAGGGATCTTACGAGGCATGCAAATCCGCCTAGAACCCAAAAACTCTTGGCAATAACTCATGAAAATGACAATAAAACACGGAAACAACGAGTTTTTGGTCGTAACTCTGAAACATGTATCGTGTCTTAAGGTTGCTGTAAATTGCCCTAGAACCATAATATTCTAGCAAATAGCTAATGAAAATGGCCATAAAACGTGAAAACGATAAGTTTCTGGTCATATCTCTCAAACATGTAATGGTTCTTACGAGGCATGCAAATCCACCTACAACCCAAAAACTGTGGGCAATAACTCATGAAAATGACCATAAAACACGAAAACGACGATTTTTGGTCATATCTCAAACATGTATCGGGTCTTAAGGTTCTTTGTAATCGCCCTAGAGCCATAAAATTGTGGGCAATAGATCATGAAAACAGCCATAAACGCGAGAGCGAGTTTTGGGTCATATCGTTCCAACGTGTATCAGGTCTTAAGGTTGTTGTAACTCTCCCTAGAACCCCTAAACAGTGGGCAATAGCTCATCAAAATTTCCATAAAACTACGAGTTTTTATTCATATATCTCAAACATGTAACGGTTCTTACAGGCCTTGCAAATCCAACTGGAACCCAAAACTATGGGCAGTAACTCTTGAAAATGACTATAAAACACGAAAACGATGGGGTTTTAGGCATAACTCTAGATATCTCTCAGACATGTAAGGGTTCTTACGAGGCATGCAAATTCGCCTGGAACACAAAAAATGTGTGCAATAACTCATGCAAATGACCATAAAACACGAAAACGACGAGTTTTTGGTCATAACTCTCAAACATGTATGATGTCTTAAGGTTGCTGCAAATCGCCCTAGAACCATAAAAATGTGGGAAATAGAACATGAAAACGGCCATAAAACGCGAAAACGACGATTTTCTGGTCATATCTCTCAAAAATGTAAGGGTTATTCCGAGGCATGCAAATCCGCCTAGAACCGAAAGAACTGTAGGCAATAAGTCATGAAAATGACCATAAAACACGAAAAGGACGATTTTTTGGTCATGACTCTCAAACATTTATCGGGTCTTAAGGTTGCTGTAATCGCCCTAGAACCATTAAACTATGGGCAATAGATCATGAAAACAGCCATAAAACGGGAAAATTGCAAGTTTTGGGTCATATCATTACAACGTGTATCAGGTCTTAAGGTCGTTCTAACTCTCCCTAGAACTCCTAAACAGTGGGCAATAGCTCATGAAAATGTCCATAAAACACGAAAACTATGAGTTTTTATTCATATATCTCAAACATGTAACGGTTCTTACAGGCCTTGCAAATCCAACTGGAACCCAAAAACTGTGGGAAATAACTCTTGAAAATGACTATAAAACACGAAAACGACGAGTTTTTAGCGATAAATCTGGATCATATCTCTCAAACATGTAAGGGTTCTTACGAGGCATGCAAATCCGCCTGGAATCCAAAAATTGTGTTCAATAACTAATGAAAATGACCATAAAACACAAAAATGACGAGTTTTTGGTCATAACTCTCAAACATGTATCGTGTCTTAAGGTTGGTTCAAATCGCACTAGAACCATAAAAATGTGGGAAATAGTTCATAAAAACGGCCATAAAATGCAAAAACGACGAGTTTCTGGTCATATCTCTCAAACATGTAAGGGATCTTACGAGGCATGCAAATCCGCCTAGAACCCAAAAACTCTTGGCAATAACTCATGAAAATGACAATAAAACACGAAAACAACGAGTTTTTGGTCATAACTCTTAAACATGTATCGTGTCTTAAGGTTGCTGTAAATTGCCCTAGAACCATAATATTCTAGCAAATAGCTAATGAAAATGGCCATAAAACGTGAAAACGATAAGTTTCTGGTCATATCTCTCAAACATGTAAGGGTTCTTACGAGGCATGCAAATCCACCTACAACCCAAAAACTGTGGGCAATAACTCATGAAAATGACCATAAAACACGAAAACGACGATTTTTTGGTCATATCTCTCAAACATGTATCGGGTCTTAAGGTTGCTGTAATCGCCCTAGAGCCATAAAATTGTGGGCAATAGATCATGAAAACAGCCATAAAACGCGAGAATTGCGAGTTTTGGGTCATATCGTTCCAACGTGTATCAGGTCTTAAGGTTGTTGTAACTCGCCCTAGAACCCCTAAACAGTGGGCAATAGCTCATCAAAATTTCCATAAAACACGAAAACTACGAGTTTTTATTCATATATCTCAAACATGTAACAGTTCTTAAGCCTTGCATATCCAACTGGAACCCAAAACTATGGGCAGTAACTCATGAAAATGACTATAAAACACGAAAACGATGAGGTTTTAGGCATAACTCTGGATCATATCTCTCAGACATGTAAGGGTTCTTACGAGGAATGCAAATTCGCCTGGAAAACAAAAATGTGCAATAACTCATGAAAATGACCATAAAACACGAAAAGCAGAAGTTTTTGGTCATAACTCTCAAACATGTATGATGTCTTAAGGTTGCTGCTAATCTCCTAGAACCATAAAAATGTGGGAAATAGAACATGAAAACGACCATAAAACGCGAAAACGACGATTTTTTGGTCATATCTCTCAAAAATATAAGGGTTATTCCGAGGCATGCAAATCCGCCTGGAACCCCAAGAACTATAGGCAATAAGTCATGAAAATGACCATAAAACGAAAACGATTTTTGGTCATGACTCTCAAACATGTATCGGGTCTTAAGGTTGCTGTAATCGCCCTAGAACCATTAAACTGTGGGCAATAGATCATGAAAACAACCATAAAACGGGAAAATTGCAAGTTTTGGGTCATATCATTACAACGTGTATCAGGTCTTAAGGTCGTTGTAGCAAGCCCTAGAACCCCTAAACAGTGGGCAATAGCTCATGAAAATGTCCATAAAACACGAAAACTACGAGTTTTTATTCATATATCTCAAACATGTAACGGTTCTTACAGGCCTTGCAAATCCAACTGGAACCCAAAAACAGTGGGCAATAGCTCATCAAAATTTCCATAAAACACGAAAACGAGTTTTAGCGATAAATCTGGATCATATCTCTCAAACATGTAAGGGTTCTTCTGAGGCATGCAAATCCGGAATCCAAAACTGTGTTCAATAACTAATGAAAATGACCATAAAACACAAAAAGCGAGTTTTTGGTCATAACTCTCAAACATGTATCGTGTCTTAAGGTTGGTAAATCGCACTAGAACCATAAAAATGTGAAATAGAACATGAAAACGACCATAAAAGCGAAAAGCAGCGATTTTTTGGTCATATCTCTCAAAAATATAAGGGTTATTCAGGCATGCAAATCCGGAACCCCAAGAACTATAGGCAATAAGTCATGAAAATGACCATAAAACACGAAAAGACGATTTTTTGGTCATGACTCTCAAACATGTATCGGGTCTTAAGGTTCTTTGTAATCGCCTAGAACCATTAAACTGGGCAATAGATCATGAAAATGACTATAAACGGAACATTGCAAGTTTTGGGTCATATCACAACGTGTCAGTCTTAAGGTTGTTGTAACAAGCCTAGAACCCTAAACGGTGGGCAATAGCTCATGAAAATGTCCATAAAACACGAAAACTACGAGTTTTTATTCATATCTCAAACATGTAACGGTTCTTATGCCCTTGCACATCAACTGGAACCCAAAACTGTGGGAAATAACTCTTGAAAATGACTATAAAACAAAAACGACGAGTTTTAGCGATAAATCTGGATCATATCTCTCAAACATGTAAGGGTTCTTACGGCATGCAAATCCTCGAATCCAAAAGCATGTTCAATAACTAATGAAAATGACCATAAACACAAAAACGACGAGTTTTTGGTCATAACTCTCAAACATGTATCGTTTCTTAAGGTTGCAAATCGCACTAGAACCATAAAAATGTGTGAAATAGCTCATAAAAACGGCCATAAAATGCAAAAACGACGAGTTTCTGGTCATATCTCTCAAACATGTAAGGGATCTTACGAGGCATGCAAATCCGCCTAGAACCCAAAAACTCTTGGCAATAACTCATGAAAATTACAATAAAACACGGAAACAACGAGTTTTTGGTCGTAACTCTGAAACATGTATCGTTTCTTAAGGTTGCTGTAAATTGCCCTAGAACCATAATATTCTAGCAAATAGGTAATGAAAATGGCCATAAAACGTGAAAACGATAAGTTTCTGGTCATATCTCTCAAACATGTAAGGTTCTTCGAGGCATGCAAATCCACCTACAACCCAAAACTGTGGGCAATAACTCATGAAAATGACCATAAAACACGAAAAAGCGATTTTTGGTCATATCTCTCAAACATGTATCGGGTCTTAAGGTTGCTGTAATCGCCCTAGAGCCATAAAATTGTGGGCAATAGATCATGAAAACAGCCATAAAACGCGAGAATTGCGAGTTTTGGGTCATATCGTTCAACATGTATCGTGTCTTAAGGCATGTAATCGCCTAGAACCCTAAACAGTGGGCAATAGCTCATCAAAATTTCCATAAAACACGAAAACTACGAGTTTTTATTCATATATCTCAAACATGTATGGTTCTTACAGGCTTGCAAATCCAAGCTGGAACCCAAAACTATGGGCAATAACTCTTGAAAATGACTATAAAACACGAAAGCATGAGGTTTTAGGCATAACTCGGATCATATCTCTCAAACATGTAAGGGTTCTTACGAGGAATGCAATTCGCGAACACAAAAATGTGTGCAATAACTCATGAAAATGACCATAAAACACGAAAACGAAGTTTTTTGGTCATAACTCTCAAACATGTATGATGTCTTAAGGTTGTCGTAAATCTCCTAGAACCATAAAAATGTGGGAAATAGAACATGAAAACGGCCATAAAACGAAAGCATTTTTGGTCATATCTCTCAAAAATATAAGGGTTATTACGAGGCATGCAAATCACTTTGGAACCCCAAGAACTATAGGCAATAAGTAATGAAAATGACCATAAAACACGAAAACGATTTTTGGTCACTCTCAAACATGTATCGGGTCTTAAGGTTAATGTAATCGCCCTAGAACCATTAAACGGGCAATAGATCATGAAAACAGCCATAAACGGAAAATTGCAAGTTTTGGTCATATCATTACAACGTGTAAGGTCTTAAGGTCGTTGTAACAAGCCCTAGAACCCTAAACAAAGGGCAATAGATCATGAAAATGTCCATAAAACACGAAAACTATGAGTTTTATTCATATATCTCAAACATGTAACGGTTCTACAGCCTTGCAAATCCAATCGAACCCAAAACTGTGGGAAATAACTCTTGAAAATGACTATAAAACACCAAAACGACGAGTTTTTAGCGATAAATCTGGATCATATCTCTCAAACATGTAAGGGTTCTTACGAGGCATGCAAATCCGCCTGGAATCCAAAAACTGTGTTCAATAACTAATGAAAATGACCATAAAACACAAAAACGACGAGTTTTTGGTCATAACTCTCAAACATGTATCGTGTCTTAAGGTTGGTGCAAATCGCACTAGAACCATAAAAATGTGTGAAATAGAACATGAAAACGACCATAAAACGCGAAAACGACGATTTTTTGGTCATATCTCTCAAAAATATAAGGGTTATTCCGAGGCATGCAAATCCGCCTGGAACCCCAAGAACTATAGGCAATAAGTCATGAAAATGACCATAAAACAAAAGGACGATTTTTGGTCATGACTCTCAAACATGTATCGGGTCTTAAGGTGCTGTAATCGCCTAGAACCATTAAACTGTGGGCAATAGATCATGAAAATGCCATAAACGGAAAATTGCAAGTTTTGGGTCATATCATTACAACGTGTATCAGGTCTTAAGGTTGTTGTAACAAGCCTAGAACCCTAAACAGTGGGCAATAGCTCATGAAAATGTCCATAAAACACGAAAACTACGAGTTTTATTCATATATCTCAAACATGTAAGTTCTTACAGTTTGCAAATCCAATTGGAACCCAAAACTGTGGGAAATAACTCTTGAAAATGACTATAAAACACGAAAATGACGAGTTTTTAGCGATAAATATGGATCATATCTCTCAAACATGTAAGGGTTCTTACGAGGCATGCAAATCCTCCTGGAATCCAAAAACTGTGTTCAATAACTAATGAAAATGACCATAAAACACAAAAACGACGAGTTTTTGGTCATAACTCTCAAACATGTATCGTTTCTTAAGGTTGGTGCAAATCGACTAGAACCATAAAATGTGTGAAATAGCTCATAAAACGGCCATAAAATGCAAACGACGAAGTTTCGGTCATATCTCTCAAACATGTAAGGATCTTACGAGGCATGCAAATCCGCCTAGAACCCAAAACTCTTGGCAATAACTCATGAAAATGACAATAAAACACTAAAACAACGAAGTTTTTGGTCATAACTCTCAAACATGTATCGCTTAAGGTTCTGTAAATTGCCCTAGAACCATAATATTCTAGCAATAGGTAATGAAAATGGCCATAAAAGCGAAACGATAAGTTTCTCGGTCATATCTCTCAAACATGTAAGGGTTCTTACGAGGCATGCAAATCCACCTACAACCCAAAACTGGGCAATAACTCATGAAAATGACCATAAAACACGAAAAGCACGATTTTTGGTCATATCTCTCAAACATGTATCGGGTCTTAAGGTTGCTGTAATCGCCCTAGAGCCATAAAATTGTGGGCAATAGATCATGAAAACAGCCTTAAAACGCGAGAATTGCGAGTTTTGGGTCATATCATTCCAACGTGTATCAGGTCTTAACGTTGTTGTAACTCGCCCTAGAACCCCTAAACAGTGGGCAATAGCTCATTAAAATTTCCATAAAACACGAAAATTACGAGTTTTTATTCATATATCTCAAACATGTAACAGTTCTTACATGCCTTGCAAATCCAAGTGGAACCCAAAACTGTGGGCAGTAACTCTTGAAAATGACTATAAAACACGAAAACGACGAGTTTTTAGGCATAACTCTGGATCATATCTCTCAGACATGTAAGGGTTCTTACGAGGCATGCAAATCCCGAACACAAAAATGTGTGCAATAACTCATGAAAATGACCATAAAACACAGCGACAGGTTTTTTGGTCATAACTCTCAAACATGTATGATGTCTTAAGGTTGCTGTGAATCTCCCTAGAACCATAAAAATGTGGGAAATAGAACATGAAAACGGCCATAAAACGCGAAAACGACGATTTTTTGGTCATATCTCTCAAAAATATAAGGGTTATTCCGAGGCATGCAAATCCGCCTGGAACCCCAAGAACTATAGGCAATAAGTCATGAAAATGACCATAAAACACAAAAAGGACGATTTTTTGGTCATGACTCTCAAACATGTATCGGGTCTTAAGGTTGCTGTAAATCGCCCTAGAACCATTAAACTGGGCAATAGATCGCGAAAATGACCATAATGGGAAATTGCAAGTTTTGGTCATATCATTACAACGTGTATCAGTCTTAAGGTCGTTGTAACAAGCCCTAGAACCCCTAAGCTGGGCAATAGCTCATGAAAATGTCCATAAAACACGAAAACTACGAAGTTTTATTCATATATCTCAAACATGTAACGTTCTTACAGTGCCTTGCAAATCCAATCGAACCCAAAACTATGGAAATAACTCTTGAAAATGACTATAAAACACGAACGACGAGTTTTAGCGAATCTGGATCATATCTCTCAAACATGTAAGGGTTCTTACGAGGCATGCAAATCCTGAACCCAAAAAACTTGTGTTCAATAACTAATGAAAATGACCATAAAACACAAAAACGAGTTTTTTGGTCATAACTTCAAACATGTATCGGTCTTAAGGTTGGTTCAAATCGCCTAGAACCATAAAAATGTGGGAAATAGCTCATGAAAACGGCCATAAATGCAAAATGACGAAGTTTCTAGTCATATCTCTCAAACATGTAAGGGATCTTACGAGGCATGCAACCGCCAGAACCCAAAAACTCTTGGCAATAACTCATGAAAATGATAATAAACACAAAACAACGAAGTTTTTGGTCATAACTCTCAAACATGTATCGTGTCTTAAGGTTGATGTAAATTGCCCTAGAACCATAATATTCTAGCAAATAGCTAATGAAAATGGCCATAAACGCCGAAAACGACAAGTTTGGTCATATCTCTCAAACATGTTAGGGTTCTTACGAGGCATGCAAATCCACCAGAACCCAAAACTGTGGGCAATAACTCATGAAAATGACCATAAAACACGAAACGACGAATTTTTTGGTCATGATCTCAAACATGTATCGGGTCTTAAGGTTGTTGTAAATCACCTAGAGCCATAAAATTGTGGGCAATAGCTCATGAAAACAGCCATAAAACGCGCGAATCAGTTTGGGTCATATCATTAACATGTGTAACGTCTTAAGGTCGTTGTAACTCTCCTAGAACCCTAAAATGGGCAATAGCTCATCAAAATTTCCACAAAACACGAAAACTACGAGTTTTATTCATATATCTCAAACATGTACCGGTTCTCACAGCCTTGTAAATCCTGGTACCCAAAACTATGGGTAAATTTTGAAAATGACTATAAAACACGAAAACGATGAGTTTTAGGCATAACTGGATCATATCTCGGACATGTAAGGGTTCTTGAGGAATGCAAATTACTAGAACAAAAATGTGTGCAATAACTCATGAAAATGACCATAAAACACGAAAACGACGAGTTTTGGTCATAACTCTGAAACATGTATTGTGTCTTAAGGTTGCTGCTAATCTCCCTAGAACCATAAAAATGTGGAAATAGAACATGAAAGCGACCATAAAACGCTTGACGATTTTTGGTCATATCTCTCAAAATATAAGGGTTATTCGAGGCATGCAAATCCGCTCGAACCCAAAAACTATAGGCAATAAGTCATGAAAAATGACCATAAAACACGAAAAGGACGATTTTTGGTCATGACTTCAAACATGTATCGGGTCTTAAGGTTGTTGTAATCGCCCTAGAACCATTGGCAGCCAGGCAATAGATCATGAAACTTGACCATAAAAGCAGGAAAATTG